>KK115845.1:197865-302714 GCA_000611955.2 Stegodyphus mimosarum | reverse complement strand
ATAAGACACATTTAGAAAACTTGATCTTTCTTAAAATGTTTTCTTCTCGTAGAAGATAGGATTCTTTCCTATCTAATACAAATATCCTACAAAACAGCGCATTTGCAGTTTTTGTGTATTTCATTTACTACGTATGTTGTCATGCTCAGAAATCGTTTCAACAACCTGGAATTACAAATAAAAGTTTTGATTAACTGAACTACTAAGGTAATAAATATTCTGCTTATCATCTTCTCGATACGCGACTGTTTGAAATTTGATGTAATGTACTTTCCACGTTATATTAAAGACTTCGAATACTACAAGTTTAAAAAATTCGTCCCGCTTTTTTTTTCTTTAAAATTAATGAAATGTGATAAATGTGATATGAAAAACAAGTATAGGGACCAATTTCTATATTACACCATTTCAGTTAAATTTTCTTCACTCAGAGAACCAAACATTCATTTTTCGTCCTTATTTGAGCACTTGAATATAAATCCGGTAAGCTTTAGATAAATTTCTGTTCTTTTATATTACAATAGCAAAACTTTAAAATATGCTCTACTAGAAAGTCTCGTGGTATTTAACAGTTCAAAAAACTGTAGAGTTGCTTCTAAACCAAAAAAAAAGAACTCTTACAACTAAAAGACATACGAAACTACATAAAACAAAGAGCTATGAGGCATTTTAACAACAAATGGATTCAAAAACAGAGGTACCCTGGAAATTTCCAAAAAAGAGCAAACACCAAATGGAATAAAAGCAACACGCTGCATGAATGATCGAATAGGACGAAGTCTAAATTTCCTGGGGAAGGATAAAAAAAATAGTAAAAGAAAAATTAAAGCCTCACGCGGCACCAGCAAATCCAGTGGCAGATGTGAGAAATAGCTGCAGGCGCTGACATCTCCGGAAGACAGTTACCAAAAAACTTGTTTCCTTTATTCAGTTTTTACCGTCTTTAAAGATGATGCTCTTTTTTCAAGTCCTATGAAAGATGTACTTTGGGTACGTTAGATGAAGAAGTTTTCTAGGCATTTTCCAGAGATCCGGTATTTATGCAATATGTAGAAAACGATCTCCCTTATTAAGAAATATTTCAAGACATTGCTTTTAGAGAAGAGAACTTTAAATACGATATTTTCAGCGTAGCGACATTCTTCTACGGATACGTTTTTTGGAAAAATAGTCACCAAAAGCAGACTATTTTAACCAGTAATAATTTAACTTTGTTATTTCAACTTCAAAGAACAGTTAAAGTCCTATCCTTAAGAACTCTACGAAAGTTTTACAGTTATTCAACTGATAGTGAGAAATTTCCAATATACGAGAGCTCGAGAAAATTGCTTTCATGGAGGGTTTTCTGAAAAAATATAGGCTGCTATTTATTTTACATATAGAGTAAAATTCAAATTCCAAATTAATCAAATAACCTTCTCACAACGGGTTTGAAAAAAAAAACAATGAATGAAATGTTAAGTGAAAGAAATGCATATCTAGGGTATAAAATTAATTAATTTTTAGAAGTCTTAGTTTATAGACTAGCGCAAGGCCTAATGCAGCGCCCAATTCTCAACTGCGCAGCTGTAAAAGGTAATGTTTGAATCAATTTAACACACACACACACCAGAAACAAAATCGCACAATGAAAATTTGAGAAAAATAAATATGTAAACTGGAATCAAGTTATGTATGCTCAAGCTGTAATTTTATGAAAGTGGCATTCGTGGAAGATCTTGTTAGTGGAAACTAATTCGGGTTGACTCATGCCCAAGGATAACTTCTGAAGAAAATACACTTGAATTTATTTTTGACAGTTATTAATAAAGGACGAGACATGAGATTTTTCGAAAAACGTTACATGCGCAAGATTATGTACGTACATTTCTTTTATGAATTTTTTTTATAGGGAAGAAAGACTAGAAGCAAATAAAAAAGAAAGAAATTAACATTTTGTGTATTACCTTTATTTATTAAATATTATGTTATTCGCGCTTAAACTATAAAATTCAGTTCAACAGCAATATCGCGAAATAATTTTAAAATGATCTATCTTTAGAATTTCCGATACACAGTTCCGCGCGCTGGAGATAAAAAGTTTTTTTTTCCGTAGAGTGTTGCCATTCCTCGCTTTGAAATCGTTTGAGTTTGTTCGTCAAAATTCTTTAAAGTCTTACAAAATATGAAATAGATAATAAAACAAATTCCAAATTTTGGCTTCCAGATGCGCATATTCGGGTGGAACCGTACGGTATGTAAAGTTGGACGGCTCTGGGTACCGTTGTTTTATCACATTTGGAGAAATATACATACTTTTATGCAGATTCTTCATTATTTAATTTCTTTAAATATAATACAGTGCTGAAAGATTTGTTGGCAACAGTTTGAAAAGTGATTCAGACTTTTAATGCTTCCAGCACAAAATCGCAAAACGAAAACACTAAAAACTAAAACTTCAGGGACTAAGCCCCTTTGGACTAAAAAGAAATTTATCATAAACTTACATAATTTTTCAAAACTTATGAATTTTTATCAACTGAATTTGGTTTTAAACAGATATTTATATTAAATTCCTTTACAGTTTGCTTTAACTGCTTGTCAGACCAATGACAAAGACATAAGGTTATTTTATTATAGCAAAGGATTCGATAGATATTTGCTTTAACAGCAGATACAACTGTTTAGAAGGAACTGTAATAGAAACGGGTGTGAATTTCTGCTGTACTCGGGACGGAAATGAAGGGAAAATTACACAAGCTTCCTGCTCAGATGTTAGCAATCTGAAATCAGCAAATTGAATGATCTATCAGATATTAGGCATTCAAGCAGTAGTAGACACACTGACCGGGCGATAAAATCACTGAACACATTGCTTATATGCGATTCTCCAAAGCGCAAAGGGAAAAATGGATGAAATAGTAATTAATTTATTACGTGTATTCATATGGTTATTAGTAATATTATACTATTCCTTACTTTTACATACTCTTGCTGTGAAAGATGTTTAATTAGTAAAACACAAGGAGATTTTAATTGCAAAGTCATAATTCATAGTAGATAAGGCGATATTGTAAAACCGATAACAATTCCACACTGTAAAATTCTAAAAATCTGATCATAAGGAGGAGTGAGTCACACGTCAACTAGATACAAACGGAAATAATAATGAAAAAAAAGGAAGAAGTTTCTCATTAGTTCGATTCTGTTTAATTTATTTACTCGCGGTTAAAAGAGAAGCGGTGGCATTTTTGAGAAATTTTCGCTCTTGATTCTACAGAGCAGTGGGAGGTGTGGAAAGAGGGGGGTTGAGGAACATATCGCATGATCGTCAAGTCCTCCCTATCACCCACCCCCTAAGGTGCGCTTCGTTTTGGAGCTGCTAAAATGAATAATGGAAAGCCTTCCATTTTCCCACAAGGGCCGCGTACATCCGTGGATTTATTTGAGAACATTCCACCTTCGACGGTGAGTTAATTTCTAAACCGATTCGCGCGCTTTTCTTTGAAAGAAAAGAGGAGCGAAAAGATTCTTCACGCAGAAGAAGAATGAATTTTTTACTCGAAGACGGAATTAAAATTAATTATACATTTCGAAGGATTGTGAAGTTCAAAATGAACAAGCGCCTTGTATTTTCTGCAGAAACTTGCACGGTGCATTGTTAATTTACAGGGCGGGAAAAGAAGAATTTAGAATCTAGGAGATTTTTATAAGGAAATTACATGAATTCAAATGAGAAACGTTGTATCGAAATTTATTGTTGTGGCATTGCTTTGCAATTCATTTGAAACTGATGATAATAAGAATTATGATCCTGAATGCATTCCTCAGATGATGAAGGCTAAATTTTGCAAGGAAATTTGGACTATAAAAGGAAAACCCGTCTTACTATTCTGCAGACATAATTTACTAATTTACTGCCAGAAATATTTAAAAATTTTATGTTAATTTTGTAGTACATTCATCAGAATTGTACCAAAAGTTTCACTCGTTTTCGATGTATTTAGTACTATCAGCTACCGGAATCACTGATTCAACCGATTTATGATTACTAACTGTAATCGACTGAAAATAATTAAGATGCAATCTTTCAATGGTGACAAATGCTTTCAGGGAAAGAATTGATTATATCAACGCATCAACTTGATTATATCAATATACAGATTACCTTGCACTCTAGCGACTTGATCAAATGGCTAAGGTTTTTTTTTAATGTTGCTTCCCGTGTTTAAGTGAATATGAACCATATTTTCTTAGAATGTCTAAGAAGACATTTGTCCTATGATAAATATTACTGGCGTTATGTTTGTTACGCCCTTCAGACGGTACAGCTTTAGGGGAGTCGACTGCGATACCGAAGGGCCCAGGTTCGAATCCCAGAGAAAGCATGGCTGTAAATTGTCTGTCCTCTCATAGGAGGTAAAGGTAGTATTAGCCTATCAGGTGCCTACATAACAAAATGGCCACCGCTTCTGGCCTTAGTAGTACTAAAAGTCTAAAAACAGCTAGTTCCCGCTATTAAAAAATATGTTTGTTATAACGAAAACTGTATCGCCCAGACAGTACAGTGGTTAGGGGAGACTACTACGATGCTGAAGGGCCGAGGTTCGAATCCTGGAGAAGGGGGTAGCTGCAATTGTTCGTCCCTTCATAAGAGGTAATAGTGGCCCACCTATTAGGTGCTTCCAGAATAAAGTGGCAACCACTTCCAGCCTTAGTATAGACCAACCCTAAGTCGGCTTAGTGACTGCCAATGGAAAAAAAAATTATTATGATAATAACTTAATTCGATTTCAAACCGATGGAAGTAAGAATATTGAAGGAGGTGGGTTATCAAATCAGAAAACACATCCATCCCTTCTAGACACACAAAGGATATACCACAAGGAATTATTGCATTCCCTTTGCGTGTTGCTTATCGTAAGTTATTAATACGTCCAGTTAGAAATTTGAAGGTCTCTTATTTGAATCTTCGAGAAGACATTGTAGACGTCAGCTCGTCTCTCGCTGCGAAAATTTTGATAGGCCTCAATATTTTGATGGGTCTATTTTTATAGGTCAGCTCTAAAAACTAAAATCAGTTGTAAACTGGGGTAAAACCTAAGTGTGACGCTGCCTAAGTTTTACTTTATATATTGACGTGTGGGGCATTAGAACTATTTGTAAAGAAAAATGACAACGATATTCGCTATAAATGTCCATTTCATTATTATTGTTTTTTTAACACGAAAGATTATATTTCCAAAGCACTTAAAGAAAAGATAAAATTTTTAAGTGATGATTAACTACGAAATAAACAAACGCCAAAAGACAATTAGAGTTTTCGATTTTAAAATTTTGTACCTTTCCTTTCAAGAATCTTTCAGAGGCTTCCTCCCTTTCAGAGGCTTCCATTTTCTGCACGAAATTCTTGATGTAACTTAACAGTTTCTAAATTTAAGGCAAAATCCTTTTGTTTATTATCTGATCCATTTATTTCTCGCATCACCTCAATCTTACGATACTATCAGTCGGAAAGAGGTATTCTTTTCGTAGGAATGTTTTAGAATGTTTGGTAATTCAGTGAGGAAAATGGTTTGGTTTCGTTTAGTTAATTATGCCAAAACACACTAGGGCTATCTGCCTAAGCGGAGGGAGGCCTTCGTGGAGGTTTTTCTAAGGGAAATTGGCTCGTACACACGTTACACATGGGCCAAAAGCATGAAAACGCCCATGCAGCCAGCGCGCTGGCTTGAAATCGAACCCAGGTCGGAACTACCAGTGTCCAGCAATTTTACCGCTCGGCCGCTGGTGGGCCATCCAGTGGGGAAAGTTGTTAATAGTTTAAATAATGTTTTAGTTGTCTCTTCAATGGAATGAATACAGTCAAGCATTATTGCAGTTAAAAACAAAAGCTGGATTACTATAATAATATAATAGTATTTTTTGCTAACACAATATTACGAATATAATAAATTTCATTATACCTCAAAGAATAAAATGTATTAATAATTATGAAACGTCTAAAATATAATTAAATGTTTCAAACAAGGCGTTTTAATGAATTTAAAACATTTCATTTTTTTAAAAAAAATATATACGAATGAAAAACGTATCACATATGAATCTATTAGCAAGCTAGCAAATCACATTTCGTAGTGATGAGATATAATTTCTTTGAGGCACGCATAATTTCAAATTTCTCAGCTAAATGATACCCAGCATGGAATAAAAGATATGTGATGAGGCGGTAAAATTTTTTTTTGATAATTTTTATACCAGTTGTTTGAATTTTTAACAATTAGAACTGACAGCAATAGAACTGAGAGTAAGTAGTCGTCAAAATTTTTTAATATACAAATTTCTTATTTTAAATTAAATATTTTATAATATTAAAACTTTAAGTTTGCTGCGATTTAAATCACTAAATCTTTAAGCAGAAATACTACAAAAATATCTTTTTAAATGAATTTGCAGCACTATTTATTAACATTCCTCCACGGCAAATAAACTGTTTACATAGTATCTTTCGAATAAATGCTTCGATTCTCCGAGATAATATCAAACTCTGTTCCCCACTAATTACGCTATTAGAGAGAAATATCAGGTAATATTTTCATCACAATCAACTTGGACAAAACCTAATAATATCGCAAATACGTAAGTATATTTTCTGAAAGATTATGCATATGAATTTCGTAAAATAAACATTTGCTACACGAAACAACCGAGTTTCATGCTAATAAACTAATAATATTACATGCGTATAAATGTATATGTGCGTGCAATATTATTAGCATATTACATACACATATATGTAATAGTATCAGTTTAAGTATTTAAGAGAATTTATAAAATTCAGTTGCTTCGTGTAGCAAATATTTATTTATATGTTTATTACATATTGTTATAAATATCCACACCAAAATTTAATCCAAAGCAAGAAAATTTATACCCTATTTATATCTTTTTTATTATCGATTAAAATTATCCAACACTATTTTATTTGCATATGCACTTAAATTGCTAAAAAGGGCAAGGCTACAATTCTGCTTTGAAACAAACAAAAAAAAATGACGTTTCCAAAATTCTAATTACATTGAACTGATAATTTAATGTGTCTGTTGTTATGCAAAAGTAGTAAAATGTTGAAAAATAATTTGAAAGAACTATGTTTTAATTAAAATGATTTTTTTAGTGTGTGTGCGTGAATTCAAATACTTTTGGCTTAAAAATAGTCTTATAATCTTACATTTTCAGATTACATAAAAGACCAACATTTGCTGAATTTAAAATACAAAAATTAATCCATAAAAATAAAATAAGGAGATTTATCTATATTATTTTTCTTTATCTTATTTGAGGTTATTTTAAATCTTCTTTTTTAATTTTTATTAATACGCATATATAAGTGTTTAATTTTTTAGTTAAAAATTAAACTGAAGAAGATAATTCCGATGAAATATAAAATAAAAGACTCTACCTATTCAGGAAATATAGTCTTAATATATTCTGTGCTTAGTTTAACCTTTGTTATGTTTCGTAAATGAATAACAGTACCAAAAATTTCATATTGAATTTATACATATTTTCTGTAAATTTATCATTATTTGTGCAGCAGAGAAAATTTTTAGGCTTAAAAAAGATATGCAACTTTTTAGTCATAGACAATTAAATGAGGCAGAGAAAAAATTATAAATCTTCCTTTCTTTTAGCTCATAACTTTCCTTAACATTTTATAGCAACGGATATTATATTTCGTTTATATAATTATTTTCAATATCCTTTATTTAATATAATTTATAAATGCGATTGACTATTACGTGATTTCATATGAATAAATAAAGCTTTCGAAACAAATTTTACGTTGGAAGTACTGACACGATTACATAAAATGTATAAAAATTAACAAAAGGGTGACTGACCTTTAATTCCAATGCAGTACACCATGATGACAAATATGCACTTCCAGCAAATTGCTTTTCCCATTTTGACGTAAAAGCATCAAAGTTCCATCAATAATATGAAGATGTGAGTGATATTACATAGAGGAGATAAGAAAAAAAAAATCCAGCTATTGTGAGAACATTACGAAAGTAAATACGACTTCTCTCCCAGGAAGCCGGATCATCCTTAAAAAAATTGTATGTATGTAAATGGAAGAAAAAAACCAGCCTTATTTATATACACAAGAGTCGGGTGAAAACTTTTAGGATGTACTGACTTATTTATACAGTCAGTCACGAGGTTAAGTTTCGTCTTTTCACACATTTATGTACATGCACAGTGGACACAGATCTTAATACAGCACTCTTGTAGTTATATCCCTAGACAGAGAGTGACCGCTAAGACATCCAGTCGCCGAAGATCTGACTCGCATCAACTTTGCCGCTTTGCGTGCGGCTCTCAACTAATGTTGCGGGGAAGTTGACTTCACGAAGACGCAACGGCGGATAGGCAGCGCCCTCTCTCGACAGTTAAACCAACCACCGATACGACGACAGCTATCCTTTCCAAAGTAATGTTTTCATTGCTGGACTATCAGCTAGATGAGAACTGGAACTTCACTGGGAATCTAAATTCAGAGTTTTTGAAGCACTATTTACCTCTAGTCCGTTCTGTTAAGAATTTTTTACCCAGACCCGGGACATCGGGGTCGTAATGGGGGCTCGGATCATGGTAGTTTGAGGAGTGCAGTTGGTGGGGGTAGGTTTGCGACAACTTGGTTCCCTGTAGAGCAGCGACGCCAAGCGGTCGGTCTAGCTATCAAGAAATAAATAATTTTCAACAACCGGCTTTTAAGGGGTGACTTGTTCTTCTAAAGTAGGGCAGTGAAATGGAGTCTGTTGCGGAGTTTGAGCACGAAGATTTGAAAGTTGTTCTGCTAGAAACGAAGATAGTTTCTGTTTTTATTCTTCCCATTCTCTTTCTGTTAGACCTTTCTTTATTTATCTTTTGGAATATTTTAAAATGCAAATGTCTTCAGACATATTTAGTTGGAAACAGAAACTGTCATTAGTTGACTTTCTTTCTTTTTTTTCCTTTTTCTTTTTCCTTCCTCCACATTTTTTTTAATTAAGAAAACAGATACAAAACTCCTCGTGTTTCTCGAAGTAATCCCCAAGGCTTGCAGCACCTTTTCGATGGCGGTATGTGGTGTTATAAATTTCAGTCCTGATAAAATTCATGCTATCAACAAATAAATATTCTCGCCAATTGACGGTAGACAAGATCTTTTCTTTCAGTTTCAATAATAAAAAACAGCCTTATTCGATACAACATGGGTTAATCATTTAAAATTGACTATTTTGTCTAATTTTCTTAACAATTTTATAACAAGTACTTCATCTTTATATCATATAGCCATCAGCAATGCATGTTTTTAGAAACCTATTAAAGGTCGACGGCAAAACTTGTAATTTGCATACGTCTGTTCCGATAACATTAAAACGTCTGTTCCGATAACAAAAATTTAATGGTTGTGAAGAAATTTAATAGTACGAATATAGACTGCAAGTTTTGCGGGTACTAAGAGATTGTAAGTTCTATGGCAATATATGTTTCTAGTATTTTGATATTACTCTGTCGTATACCATTTAAAGTTCGAAACAGAAATGCTGAAACAAACGCCGAAGCTTTTAAAATCGAAATTCTGAAAAATTTTAATACCATTTAATAATAGTGATTTAGTTTTACGAGGTAGCAGCAGTAAATAATTTTATGTAGAAGAAAAATGAAAATATTTGCATAATCTTTCACATGTTTAAAAAAATAAAAAAAAAATATGAATAGCTTTTAAGTGATAAACTTTTCACTAAGTGAACACTAAGTGAATGAAATCCTTAAAATTTATCAAATTACTGCAGCAGTGATTCAATTTAATACAAAATTTTCTTGCCACTCAGATGTAGCTATTTATTAACCTTCTGAAATTTGCAGTAAATTCAGTTTTAAAAAATTATACAAAAAGGAAGAAATTTTTTGATTTTAACTTTTTAGTTACCAATGTTACCAAATTAGAGTATGGTAAAAAATTGTAAATTATATTTTTAAATTTTTTACTCAGAAATCATTTTATTTCAGTTAAATAAATATTTAACTGAAAGTTGCATATTATTTAAGTTGAATAAAACCGACTTTTAATATGATTTGTTTTAGAAAAATAAATAAAGGAAAATAAAAGTTTAAATAAAAGATTAAAAAAATTAATAACATTAAAATGTCATTTGTTACTCATCGTAATTAACATCGTTTATCATCACGTAATTTCTCTCGAATTTTTTGTCTTTAAATCAGAAAAAAAATATAAATTAATTAAGGAAAAAACTCAAAATAATTACTTGGTGATTATTTAACAATGTTCTAACAGTCATATAATGAAAGACCAGAATTAACGATTTGATTAGTGGAGGACTCTGTGCGATCTAGATGTGAATGCATTTAAACAGGGCCGGGGGACTGTATAGAATTTTTTCTCTTCTTTTAATAGTTATATTGTTTTAACTTATACTAAAGAAATAAACAAAATTGTTTCTGCAAATAAATTCGGTCAATTAAAAATTCACTAGGGCTTTGGAGAAGGTCTGCTTATCTTTCATGCCAAACTTCTGTTAAATCATTTTAAAGATAGGTGATAAAAAGTCATATTGCTTCATTAATAATTCTTCTCAAATAATAATAATAGGAAAGATTTGCTAAAATAGTGATAAAAATGATTTTGAGGAGAAAAATATGTTTCAAAATAAATAAGCATTTAGGATAATATAAATATCAGAGTTTCTTTCCATTTGATCTTTTCAGTGTTTGAAGGTTTCATTTCTGATGTATAGGAAATCTTCTCTTGACGAATACTCCTGAACGTGGTCAGTGCTTCTGAGAAGATAAATAAACGTCGATGTTTAGGATCACCTTTAAAAAGTGACGATTTCCACAGTAGATTGAAAATCATCTGGAATCGCGGATGGGTTCTCTATATTTTGAAATAGAAATATATTCTTAATGAACATTTTAGAATTTAGATTTTTAGAATAATTAATGCAAAATAAAAATTAAAAACATTCTCCACCCATTTGAGCATTCAGCTTGTGCCCGTGTAAACCGTAATTTGGTTTTTTAGAAATAAAGTCTTACATTTATGCTTGCCTATGAAGTATTAGGTTTTTTTTAGATACAGAAAATGTGTAATTTATACTTTTTTAATTATTTATTAAACTTTTTTTTATTTTCAATTTAATTTGAGCAGATTATATTTTATTCTTATTTATCATGCATATCAAACTGTTTTAACGCATTATATCATAAAAATTTAAAAAAAAAATCTTTTTAATTCCTTTAGTTTTTAACAAATAAAAATAAAATTGAGAAACATAAGCATTTTTTTTGGCAAGGCTTTGAATTTCATGCCTATTGATATTAATAGTTGTCTACAATCTGTTCATTTCTACGACGGTAATTTGAATCTTATACATTTCTGTCCACGTACTCAGTGTACAGTTATTTAAAAAAGTGACATCTGATTTATTTGTGAAATCTTCGACGTGACTTCACATTTTGAACAGTATTTGTTGATTTATGTATTATAGTTTACAAATGCCAAACATTAGCATCTAAGCCATTAGTTCACGGGCTCTGCAGTACTTTTTAACAATGTCCTCATACCGAGAAAGTGCAATACACTTGTTTAAATGTTCAAAAATCATAGGCTGTTCGAAATCACGCAAAATACAGTTTGGGGAATCCACCACTCCAATTCTGTAGAGGTGGTCTCTCGCAAACAGTCATGTCCGGTCAAACGTCTAAATACAGCTACCGCTGTCTTTCTTGGAAAACTGGAAATTAAAGTTGTCTCTTCGCTCAGAATCCTCCAACTTTTATTCATAGCGCGTTGAATCATATCCTGCTTAGGAATTTTCTTAAGAGTCAGGTTAGCAAACAACTTAGTCGTATGAAATGAAAGCGGTCGATTAATGCGTTGCATTATGAAAGTTCTTTCTTAGCCAAAGTATCAGCTTTTTCATTTTCCATAATTCCACTATGGGCTGCAATCCATTTCAAAGAAATTCTGTGTGTCATTGCCTTAGCCAAAGGTCTACAGTCTAAGATTCTTTTGGAAGTTAATTAATTGCTTAAATGGATGTTTAATTTTACTATCGTTTAATTGAGTTAAAAAAAGCTTTAGAATTTTAATACGATATATATCTTTATTGTTTCATATATAAGCTCGTCTCCTGCATTATCTCGACGCCCAAGGCAATCTTTCAGTTGTGAAAATATTGTAAATCCCTCTGAAAATCGCCGCCTAGGCTAATTATGTCTTATGTGCTTGCAGCTGGCTCTTCCTGTATCTTATTTCTTGTCCATTGTCCTAAAATATACCTGCTATGTCTATATAAATGGCTTTATTAAGAACCATGCTTATCTCTGTAAATATTTTAGATTCGTGACGGGAAACGAAGGAAGTAAATTAGAAATTGATGAATTATTGTGAATTTACAAGGCAGATTTTGTTGGTGACTCAAAACTCGCATTCTGCGTGCTTTAATTTGGGAAAAAATTGAAATTTTTAGTGTTTAAAAATAAAATAACTAAACATTGAGAATAATATTGAATTTAAAATGTTATATTCATGCTCTTTGATATTTCATGTCAATTTATAGTCATGAATCTCATGAAAATGCTCAATGACGTCAAAAAGAGTGTAATGTCTATAATTTTCATAACTGTCATATAATTTTCATAACTTTTCCTGCCTTCAACGAATTATTGTCTTCAGAAAATATTAATATCTAATTTAATTTCAGTAACATTCAAGTGATAAAATTCACTTTAAGCTTTATTTGTTACAACTCGCAGACATGTGCAAACTAAAAGCTAAAAAATTAACAACACTACTTTCCTATACTTGATGGAGTTTCAAATTAACAGAAATATTTAAATGCGAAGAACATAACTAAGAATTTATATAGCAACCTTCGGCTACAGTGGTTTCCTGCAGCTAATATTTAGGCCTTTCGCACAGTATATGATTCTTTAACTCAGAAATGTGTATTGCGAAGTAAATTGCTCAGTCTCACATAACGTTTAATCTGTAACGCAGATATTTCCTTTACGTTGTCTAAATCGTTATGTTGTAAATAGTATGTAAATATTTCTGTGAATTATCATTTTGATATTTGCATATATTCCATTAAAAGTATCTATATTACCTGGCACGGCATTTGATTCTATGATATTGATGCAAATAATTCTATAATTAATGAAGTGCAGCTTTTATGCTTATGAGATACTGGTCACTTGTAACAAGACAGGATTCCAATGTATTTCATTTTAATGGCCTTGTATGCCCATGTAATGTCCTCCCGGGCTCCGACCGCGGTATACAGACGGTTTCTATCCCCCTCCCTGCCAAAGGACACGCAATAGCAGCTTAAGTATAATAGCAGGTCTGTCGTCCTCATGGGAGTGTAGAGCACAGTGTAGATAGCTAACACGTTAATATTTAACGGAAATCAAAAGTAACTCTTGAAGGTATGTCAGACTTCATCTCACAATGGCACATCTGAACTAGAATTGCCAAAGAGTGTTCTATAAAATGTTGCTGTCACTCGCTAATTTAAATTTAACTTTGGTGTAGATAGTCGAGAAATGGAAGATACAGCAAAGAATGATTAAAGTAAAATAATTAGGCTAATTAAACCACCTTTACAAACTTCCTTGAATAAATTCCTGCTAATATTCCTTGAACTCCTATTAATGCTCAATTTTATAAGATTTATTTAGAAATATTTTTAAAACTCTAAGGTTTGGAAGCTAACACCTTTAATGTATATTTCCAATAAAGAGTGTAACAAAGTTTAAAAAGAGTGTAACACTATAAGACAATACATTATTTAATAATATTTTGATAC
The DNA here is from genome assembly GCA_000611955.2 of Stegodyphus mimosarum. Classification (NCBI taxonomy): domain Eukaryota; kingdom Metazoa; phylum Arthropoda; class Arachnida; order Araneae; family Eresidae; genus Stegodyphus; species Stegodyphus mimosarum. The sequence continues at coordinate 288,849 of KK115845.1, read as the reverse complement.
TTCCCTATGGCAACAAGATTATTAACAAATTATCCGCCGTCTGAGCAGCGGCTTGCTTACAGCGCTTTCATAATTATATTTATGACTATCGTTATTGTAGTTATTTGTATTTCTGAAATGTCTTCGCGTAACTATAAAGGAAAGGAACTTAACAATTCTTTGGATTATGATAAAGCAGTCGCAGACGACCCGGAGGCAAAACCCTTACGTTAAATGTGTCTAGATCATAAATATAGTATGGGTAGCAAATAATACACAGCTGTGATATATATATATATATAAAAATTAATAATTATTATGATTATTTCCTAGGAAGAGAAACGTAAAACTATTGTAAATTGAAATTAGCAAATGTTAATATTTGAGATGTATGCATAAAAATTGTTAAAAACTTGTTATAGACTTAAGTTTAAAATTTACAATGGTCATAAGGTATTTCTCCCGCCTTCTTCGCATGCCTTCGCAATGTAGTGGTCTGCATGCTCGACGCGTAACCGAGAGGTCCGTGGTTCGATTCCCGGCGAAGGCGTTGCTCATTTTCCATGTCTCCTGCTCCGAAATAACCTAAAGTCTCTACAATTGGCGCTCTAACTAAAAAGGTGGTGGATGATGATTCTCCACTACCGCGATTCGGCGATGGGGTCCCCAAAACCCCAGTCGCCCTTTAAAGGGGGGAGTATGTAAGGTATTTCTCCCGCCTTCTTCGCATGCCTTCGTGGTGTAGTGGTCTGCATGCTCGACGCGTAACCGAGAGGTCCGTGGTTCGATTCCCGGCGAAGGCACTGCTCATTTTTCAATATTCCTGCTTCAAAAATACCTAATGACTCTACATGGTATGCATTAAAATCGTACATTAAAAAAAATGAAAAGAACAGTACATACGCAAAAATAAGGTAGAACAGTATATCCATAAAAAAGCATGTAAATAACTGCTAATTTTCTGGAAGAGAGTTCACTCATCAAAGGAAATTAAAACTCCCCTTGTTTTCTGGACTTCTTTTGGAAACTTGTTTTCTGGACAAAAAATGGCGCAGTTTTTGCTATTCATGTGTATTTTTTCAGTTTATTGCTATCCATAGCGTGGTCTCAAACTGTCGGCTTGCAAGTCACATGAGGCAAATTTATGCGCCCTTCGAATACATTTCAATTCTGTGATTGCTTCAAATACTGTATTGATAAGATTTTAAGATTTTAACTATTTTAAGTCCATGTTCGCATTATTTTCATTACAGTTAGAAACTACTGTGAATAATGCACCAGATATCTATAAATATAACTAATTGTTACGAATTTTGTACATAGACAGATAGATGATTTTAGCGCAGTTATATGTGAAATTGCCGTATTTTTCTGTGTAATATAACGCGAAAAATCTTAAGAAAGAAGCAATGCCGGAAAAGTAGAAATACAGGGACAAATCCATTTAACATTAAGTAAATGAGTATCTCAGTAATTTGGCGAGATATCGCCAAGTTGACAACAGTTTTCGCGACTTATTTCGTAGCCAAATTTGGCCAGAAATTGAAGAATAAAGATACAAAAATTTAGCTTACCTTATGTGCACCCAGCAGCAGCAGTTAAATCTCCGAAGCTTCATTTGTGTGAGGGATATATCCATTAATGATAGGATGCATATTTAAGCACAAATCACATTTATTCAGCTATAACTAAATAATATAAAGCGACAGATACATTAATGTTTGCATACAAGCACATATGAAAGCTTAATAATAAGTAAAGAACAAGTGTATCATGGGATATATTTTAATTGGGTGTGATTGACGTAGTTGTGGAGTGGTTGATGCAGTTGGTATGGTTGATGCGCGCGCACCTTGGCATTTCTAGGGTTACCAGAAGTTAAGTTCAAAATAACATTTTCTTCTTCTCAAATGCCTGATTAATTTACAACAAACTTAGCTACCATTTAGCGACATTTTGGTCCATTCCCTGTATCACCATAATAGATACTGTAACTGAAAAATGTAATTGACCACTATATTAGTCGTAACCGTAATTCGACTCTCATATTACTTTTCATTAATTTAGAGAAGCAGAAAGTAGTAGAAATATCTCGGCGGCCGTCTGAAAACTATATAAGTCCGGAGAGAGAGAGTCTGCCCTTAGTTAGTTAGTTGTTGCTATTTTTATTGTAGCGAGTTGTTAGTCCAGCATGAGATCAGAGATATTTCTGAGTTAGCTTTCTCTTTAGATGCGCTTTACATTGTGTTATATTTAACGTTATTAGTAGTTTGAACTGTAGCTACTGATTGTACTCTGTGATACGGTGAACACTTGTACGAGTACTTCTGTGGAAAATTACAAAATTTTGAAGTATGTTATTTATCATTTGATAAAACTAAATTTTATTAACCTATCGTCGGACTTGTACGCATTCAATCTATTATGAACCCGTACGCACGCAACATAATTAATAACAGTAGGATTTATTCTTATTTAGAGATTTGAGCTAATTTTTATTCGTATTGTGAAAATGTAAATGCGTTTAGTTACGCATTTGTGCGTTAAGAATAATTGCTTTCTTTAGGAATATATTTATATGTGAATATATTTTTTTTTCAGCTGATAAAAGTAATAAGAAAGGAACTTGACTGAAGTGTGAATATCTACAATGTGGTGATGAAGATAATTTCTAATAATTTTTCTCTAATGCACGAACACTATACAGACGAATATAAGGATTTGCATACTAACGTATGTATTTTAATTTATGTGTCGAAGAAAAATTTAATAAATAAGGAAAATATACTAGGTTATCATTATTTATTTTCAAGTTTTACCCATTCATCCCAATCCCCAAATAAAAGTTTTTGTAATTTTTTTATTTTTAACTAATTAAAGTAAGTTAATTGATGATTAATTAAATATGTTAGAATTATTTGAAATAAATGTTAGCCTAAAATATTAATATTTAACTGCCAATATATTTGAATTACCAAATTTGTAATTCGAGCATAACGAACTCACGGCACCTTATTATATGCCCAGAACTAGATAAACAGTCTCAGAAACGTGGTAAGATAAGCAAACTATACTGGAATGCCAGAACTTTCGGGATCACCTTGTGAAGACTTCATCTCTTATGTTCCTTTCCTTGTTTAAATTTTTAACTTTTTACTTTTGCTCCCATGTTTACTTGTTGTGGTTCTTACTTTAAATGTTTGTTCTTCTTTTATTATTAGCCCAAAGGGTGTTCGCCCAGAAGGGCTCTTTTCAAACTGTTGCCACCAAATATTAAAGCCCCGTATTATATTTAAAGAAATTAAACAATGAAGAGTCTGCATAAATGTATGTACATTTCTCGCACTGTGCTGAGCCATCAAATTTTGCGTATTGTAATCATCTACCGAATACGGGAATCTGGAAGCCCTAAATTTGGAATTTGTTTTATTATCTATTTCATATTTTGTCAGACATTAAAGAATTTTTTATTAACAATCTCAACGATTTCAAAGCAAGGAATGGCAACACTATACGAAAAATAAAACATTTTTACCTCCGTTGCGAGATTCGGAAATTCGTGTATCGGAAATTTTAAAGATATGCTCATTTTAAAATTATTTTGCGATATTGTTAATTATAATTGAATTTAATTTTATGGTTTAAGTGCTAAGAACATGATATTTAATAATTAAAGGTAACACACAAAGCGTTAAAAAATTGGCCCTTCGGGCGAAATGTAAAATATGAGAGCTTTCAGAATTGTTTTTTAGATCATTGTTCTTGTGTGATACTTGAACTGTTTTATACGATTGGACTGATCCTTGCAATAAAGTGATATGTAACAATAACAACATATTTGAATTACAAAGCAATGTAGTGTAACAAACAAAATGATCTTTCAGATAACACACTTTAGAATTCAGATAAAAAGTAAATTTTAAATTTTTTTCTTTGCTTTATTATTATTGCTTATATAAGTTTTGAGAATTATTTAGCAAGAAAAATGTAGTAAAGTTTAGTCAAAATATTTTTATTTCGCTGACAAAAAATTTTGATTTTGCCAAAATTTTCCCTGGTCTTCAGATCATTTATTCGGCCCACATGTCATTTGAGATTGAGACCGCTGGTATAGAATAAGGGGTACTTCCAAACTCTGGAAAAGTACCTTCTTTTCATAATAAATATTTCACGAAGAAGAGTTTTTTGAAGTTACTTGGTAGTAAAAGAATAAGCGCGCTTAAAAGTTGAGCCAACGCTTAGACAGGTATTCTAGTCTCCTGCTACGAATTAACTTAATTTGTTAATCTGATATTCTGTTATCTAATACTCGCTAGAGGAATAATTATAATTTGTGCAGTTCAATCTGTTAAACAAAGAGGCTGTTTTAAACCTTTTTAGGACACTGGAGTATTTTCACAGATGGAGCGATAACTTTGTTTGCTAGTCTAGATAGGGTTTAGAAACTTAAGGTTAAATTTACCTGGAGGGGAACTCTACAAGGTATGTGATAAAGGCAAAGCAGAAGATTTCTGTTCCTGGCAACAGAAGTTATTGAAGGGGAAAAGTTAATGAATCAAAGAATTTGCTTTAGATTTAACCCTTAGAAAACCGAAGTCTTTCCTAACCTGTATGATTAAAATTCCGAAACTCCCGTACCAGTCCATTACCCATCATGTCCGTTTCCTCCCGCCTTATTCATTAACGCACACTCATATTCATATGACATCCTTTCTACTTCCTGACAAAGAAGCTTCCATTAGCATTTTAGGACAAGCTATCTGCAATAACTGTTACAGTGCATTTGGGGAAACTGTGCCTCTACTGCATACCTGAGAGAGAGGGAAGGAAACAACATCACAATCTCGGGCGTTTCGGGCGGATGTGGTCGTTTGAATAAAAGGCCATCTCGCGCGTTTTGGCTTCAAGGAAAATTTGGAGTGAATAAGTTGCGAGTGGCATCCAACATCGGATGAAAGGACCAGTTTTTAGGCAGGGCGACTAGATCTGAAGAACATTTTGACAGCTCCCAAATTAAAATTCAGTAATAATAGTTTTAAATCACTCCGGTGATTTAAGCGATGGTATGTTTCACTTTGAAAGACAAATTAAAAACCTTGCGAAACTTCTTCTCGACCCAAGTTATAACGAGCTCCTGTTGTATTACTGTCTATTACGCTATGCTTTTACGAATTATAGTAGTCAGTCGCGTTGAAACAGTTTTAATGTTGTGTCAATGTAAAACTAGGTTCTAAGAATGCCTTTTTATACAATAGTATTTATATTAATGTATAAACATAATTAATTGAAAAGGCATTTATTTATCCGATAATATAAAAATGGAATACCACAGAATCACAACAATGCTCATTTTCCATGAAACGCATGGCATAAACTACAAAGATACGCTTTAATATAGGAATACGTTAGCAGCATTTATTTGCTGCTAGTTCACCTATTTAAAATCCTTAATTACTTTAATCCCAGAAAAATGTACTTCCATTTAAATCTTAAAAAGTAATTAGAACTTAAAAGGAAATTCTCAGGTGTGTTAAATTCTCTTCTGTTTTTAGTGAAAACAGTATCATTAAATATTAGACAAAATAATAATGATTCTGGCATTCAGAAATGATAATGAAGTTTCGAAATGCTAGCCTAGGGAAATAATTTCTTTGCATTTCAAGTGAAATGTGCTAGCTTCTAAAGCGAATTAAAATAAGCTGGGATTGCAAAATTAGTTTGAACTTGAATTGAACTGAAACCTCACTGGCTTTAATTTTGTACAAACTTAGTGCGGAATTCTTTTTATATGTATATAAATCCAGAATAAATAGTTAGAAGCTGTATGAAAATCTTTTGAGAATAATTGCATTTCCCAATGTATTAATAAAAAATCTGATGTCCACACCACATGACTTACTTGTACTGAATTTTAAGTTATGCGCATTTTGCATTTCATTTAAACTTGTCAGGACTGAGTGTTCTATGCATACTTTTGGCGAACATCTTCGTGAAGTAGTTAAAGTCCTGATCTTGAACAGGGAGCTGAATGCAGCTATGTTCTGTGGTAGAACACTGTGGTTAAGTGGTAGAATAACTGCATGTAAGAAGGATTTAAAATCCTCTTTTATTAAACCACTATTATTTACAGCCACTTCCCAACTCGGGAGTTATAACAGAAAATAATGACTGCACTTGGGTCTAAACTGAACAATCAAATACTTTAAAATAAAGCTAAGTAGAAATTAAGTAGTCGTTGCTCACAGAGCTATAAACGCGAGGTTGGCCTCTATGCTAAACGATCAATGGTGAGTAGCAAGATTTAGCTAATACTAACGCACTTAGATTATTTCAATAAGTAATAGCGTAACAGCGCTAAGGCTTAGAATTTAAATACTAGCTAGTCAGGCGAACGTCGAACAGAGTAGCAGTGATCTGAGACTAAAAGCTCTCTCACGCCGAGAAGTTCCTCGTAAATACAAACTTGGCTCCACTTCAAATTAGCATTAAGCTGAAACGCGCGCTCATTCTAACGGGAAGTTGAAATAAGAACTTACAGAAAAGAAAAAATTAACATAAAACTTCGTTAGTTTAAACTAAAACCTTACAAACTTATTGGATTGAATTAAATCTACTTCAGCGATAGCGCATAAAAATAATAATAGAATAAATGCACTTTTTAAAATTCACTATATTTGTTTACCATAGCGACACTCTGGAGCTAGGTTCACTTGAAAGCGTTACATCTCATTCATTTTATAACTCAGAATGCAAAAAAATTATGTATATCGTCTGAAGAATAATCTAATCGTTGCCGCATGTTCTATTCAAATACTATAATAAACAAACAAATAAAAATTGGAACAGTTTTTCACAGACGATTCAAAATTTCTCATTCAGTTAATTCAGTTCTCATTTCGCGACAAGGCAAAAATACATTAAAAGTCAAATTATCTATATTAAAAATTACGAAATAAATCTTAAACACTTATTTTCGCGAATAAATTCCAGAATGGATTAAGCATGATTTAATTCGCAATAATAAAAGAAGGCGTTATCTTTGTTTTTGCGAAGCTTAGTTTCTCTAGATTGGCAACAAATCCACTATTCTGCTAAGTTTCAAATGTAAACAAATATGGCTACTATTGTAAAAATAATTAGGCTTAGACGCACTGAAACAACTTTTAAATTGTTGACAATTCCACAATTATTGCATGCAGGTTTACTAAAGGCATAAAAACCTTAACCGGAAGATAAGGACAATATAATTCAATCATTTTGAAAACACAAAATGAGTAATTTACCAACATATAAGAATAAAAAAAACTGAGCTCACTGATCCAAGTAACAGAGTGGATATATATACACATATATTTATAAACTTTTGGTGCCGCCGATTGCAACCAAAATAGGAGATATACATCTACATGTTATACCAGCCCTATATACAAAATTTCAACGTTCTGAGGCTACTCGTTTTTGAGTTATGAGAGATACATACATACATACGTATGTACGTACGCACAGACGTGACGAAAAAGTCGCTTCAGAATCCATTTTAAATCAGTTTTATATTTTTTTCGAGGAGAAAGAGTTCTTTATTCTCGCCTTACGCACAGATGTCGCTCAAAAACATCGTTAAATTGCATTCTATAGCGGTCAAAATGGATATTTTTGTTGAAATGTCGTACCCGAAATTTTGCGTCCTTGTAATACTCCGTGTACTTTGTATAAGGAAGTAAAAACACAGGCAAGGGAGATAAACTACTTTGTCTCAAAAAATCTTCCATCACAATTAGCACTTTATAAAGATGCTATAGCAAAACTATAGACAATTTTGAAGTAAATCCCTTTCATAATTTCTTTGGCAGAGTGATCTTAGGAAGTGCTACATAATTTTGTCTAACAACTCGATCACCTTTTTATAAAGCGTTAATTGGCCAAAACGTTTGGAAAAAAGCTGCGATTTTCTAGTTTTAACCTCTAATATCAATTGTTATGCAACTTCCTCAGTCGCCTTTTCCATGTATGAGTCGTTTCTGAATTGATATTTTCATCCTCTGAACATTTATTATGTCGAAGAAAAAGTTTAACAGATTTTGATATATTTTTTGGATGAACGTTTAAAAGTGAGTGTTCTTTATTTCAATTTTGAAAAGGTATAATTTTCTAATCCACCTTCCTGAAATCTTTTCAGATATTATAAAAATTATTTTGACAGTTTTGTAGGAGCTTTTAGATTTAGTTACTTGTCAACGTTTTCTATGTTGAAAAAGATCTTTTTGAGATTATTCTCAGGCATAAATTAATTAGGTAGAGGACCGTTTACTCGCTTTCGTGAAAACGCTAAGTATTGTAATTTTTGCACTTCTTTACAAACTTATAAGGATATTTTTTTCGTTGAACAGAAAACAGGAATGTTTTTGTCATAGAAATAAATGTGTTGGATCATCAAAAAATTTTCGCCTTTCCCACTGAACTTAGATTTTTCCTTCATAATTATGCACCATTATGTAAATTTTATTGGCTAAGTTTTATCACTTGATACTCACTATAACGCAAGCGTAATTCTCCAAGCGATGATTTCATAGATTATCTAATCTCGTTTTCCAAGGCTGTTACAGTAATGGAGAAACTTGAGTTTTGACGTCTTATGCATTTTCAGTTGAAATTGGAACACTAGGTTGTGGAAATAGCTCAAATATGTGCATAACATTCCTGAAAACACTCTTAATGGATGAACTATGCAAGAATGTTCATGGCGTTTAGTTTGAAGATTTAGTTTGTTGGAAGTTTCGTTTGAAGGTTCAGAACTACTTACAATATTCATCCTCTAACAAAAATAACTAAATGCGTTCAATATAGGGAATTTACTGGCATTAGTTTAGGTATTCATCGAAAATCTTGCAGAATCTTGGGTGAACTTTGTAAATGACCAAACACTGATGTCTCAAAAGGAAGAGTCACAGTTATTACTGAAGGAATTAATACAGGTTTGCTGCAACGAAATCAGCATTTGGAATTTCGATCAGATGCTGTGCGAATTGATAATGGCGTACATAATCGAAACTTTTCCATCATAGTAGGTTTTTAGTAGGTATCCTTATTGCATCAGCTAGTTAAATCTAAATTTAGAGTGTTTCAAGACTAAAAGAATATTATTTGCAACTATTTAACTCTTGGAGAAACTGATTTGCGAAAGGACTTGTTTGCGGCAATAGAATTCCTGAATCTGATATTCAGTTGGAGTAATGGTTTTAAACAGTTGCTCTCTGAGTGAAGTTCGACTCTGCAATTCTAAGCTTAAGATTCTAGCGATCAAAAGGATGCGGTAAACTTATGAAATCACTCACTCAACTAATTTAGATTTGCTCTGAATATGCATTGTTACAATTAAGCAATTATTTTATGTCTGCAGTAAAGCCCGTTTTTCGAGCTAAACTTCTTTTCTTATGTAGTGAAGTTTTGAGCATTTGAAATCAGAACCAAACTTAACTGGTTAAAAACTAAAAATTGACCTTTAAAAATGTTACTCATGAAAATATATATTCAGGGAAATGCGCATAATCTTGTTTAATGATGGGTCTCTGAATCATTATAAACTTACTGGTAGAAAAAATTGTACATATAATTCTAAGACACTGTGTATTTTTTCAAATATTTCCCATTTCTATACGTTTACATATTTTTGAGAAATCAGTATGGTATATAATTGGATTTATACTAACGTTTTACCTGTAAATTGTCGGTATATGTAAATTTAATCTGATTTCTTGCAATTGAAATAACCGTAATTGTTTTTGATTTTTACTTGCAAATAAACATACCAGTTGATTGAATTGATACAATAGCAATTTAACATACCAAATGAACATACCAGTTGCAAATGAATATGCCAACTGAATATATCTGTTGATTATAATCAAAATGTGTGTAATTGTTTATTTTTTATAACTGAAAATGATAACGATTAGAGGGTTGCGGCCAAAGCAAAATTTATAAGCTCTAAGTACACCTGAAAAGAAAATGCATAAAAACATTTTCAGTATGAATGAAATCGGTTCATTTTTTCCAGGCAACAAACATTTCGTTAACATGTTTTTGTTGCCAAACCAGGAAACAAAAACTTTTGACACACATCAGGTTAATATGCATACGTACAACGTCATGATTTAAATTTAATGTAATACAACAACTTTTACTGAATATCTATAAAAGTATTAAACTGGCAATAACGTACCATGTCAATTATTCTAACTTGAAACAAAAAAGTTGCCAACAGCAGCGATTTATTTAAAATTAACACTAAATTAACTAAACACTTTCGACTGACATTAACTAAACACTTTCGACTTACAATGACTTACATGCTTAATGACTTAATGCAATCACGAGCTTTTTTCAATGTCAGAATATATAATGATAATATATTTAATGTTTGGCAATACTATTTTTATTTCCTATTTTGTAAAACTTACAAATTTTGATTAACAAACTTTGCGATTTGAAAACGAGCAGTGGCGACACTTTTCAAAATAAAACATTTTTGTCTTCAACTCGCTAAACTGTTGCTACTCGGAAAAATGAGTGCAAAAAATCGTGTTTTCAGAGTTTTTAATTAATATTTTGGCTGATTAAAGTCGTACAAAGATGAGAAAAGATCTAAGTGGCTTCCCAGGAGTTTTAGAACCCGGGGGGGAGGTACCTGTCTCGAAACTCAATTCCTCGTCTTTCTGGAGGAAATAATGCCACAAACAAACACAAAAATAGACAGACGCCCACAGATTTTAATAGTATATAGATAATAAAAGTTATCAGCAGTTTGCTTTTAGTGCTATAAAGATTCTGAAAGTTTTCCAACGTCGAGACGAAACAAAATGCTTTCTTAAGCGTGTAGAAAATGTTATTTACTTTTTTCTTAATCCATTTTTTTAAAACTAAATTTCTTTGAATAAGTACTTACAAATAAAGTTTCGCGTTCCTTTTATACAAAAATGTCACATATCATTCATTTTGCTTACTACCTTAATCGGTAAAGTTAAATAACCCAGACAGATGCATCTTATTTTTTATCAAAACGGAAGCAATAAAAAACATCTCGGGGTAATGAAAGTTCTCGTAGGAAAAGCAGCGATTCATTTATAAATTCAATTCCAAATTTAGGCTCGTTCGAAATTTTTGGAGCGTAGACTAGTTTTCTCTTCCGGTTCATCTGTCACATTCCTAATCTTATAAAAAAATATTACTTGATTAGATTTGGAAGTCTCTAAAATGAATAGCTTATTAGAAAAATAAAATTCCCGTTAGGGATAGATATTTAGTTTTTGATTAAAATGAACGAATTTCTCGTCTCAAGTACTTTTAAAGAAACTTTCTTCAATTGCTTTAGTTTTATTTCCGAGTTTCGTCCCATTGCCATTTTGCTTTTATAGAGCTATGTTGAATAACCGGAAATGAAAGCATTTCCTGTTTAAAATCAATTCTATTCAATAAGAACTCGGCGAAGAAAAGCGAAGCGGCAGAATAATTTCGTAGAGGTACTTTAAATTATGTTTTGAAGTAATTTCACGGAATTAAAGAAATTGTCATGTAAAATTCTGAGTAAATGGAGACTTTGGTAATGGAAGAATGGGAAAAATGGAAACTTGAAGAGTTAAATTTCAAGAAAAATGGTATAAATTATTCTAAATTTTATTTACAGTTCTGGTTTGACTACAATGTCTTTCATCTAAGTTAACGCTACTCATGATACGAAAGTCACATCTGTGAGTGTAATGAGGTATACGATAATTTTGAAAATATGAAAAATGTTATCACACAAATGCTGTCAGTACAGATGTTATATAAGTATTTAGTTTCACACAGCGAAACTATAGTATCTTAAAATAAAATACCCCTCAATAAAGAATTCAGATTATACTTTACGTTAAAGATTAATTTTAAGTGTATAAATTCAGAAATAAAATGCCGCCAAAACCTGATTGTAATTAGTGACCCCAGTTATCGTATCAAAAGGTATCGTATCATGCAATATTGAAACATTAGCTGAAAATATAAATGGCGCCGTTACGTCTAGCTCGGATGAATCGGAAACAGAAGTAGAAAGAATACCAAACGATTTTTCAATGCAGCGCAATATTTTCGATAAGAAAAATTCTTCTATACAGTGTGATTATGCTTGTAAAAATGTTATTAATGGAAATTCCATAATTCAGAATGTTAATATTAATTATTCTGATATCGAAAGCACAATTGCGAAGTTTAGTGCAGAATCGCATGAAAATGTTTTTCGTTGGATCGAGCATTTTGAAAATACTTCTAAACTATTTAATTTGTCTGATTTGCACAAATTTATTTTTGCCAAACGATCGCTTGGCGGGAAAGCTGCATTATTTATTCGAACAGAACCGGAAATTAATTCATGGTCAAAATTGAGAAAAGCTTTGATTGACGAATTCTCTTTTGAAATAAATTCTGCTAATTTACATGAATTGTTAAATCAAACGAAAATGAAAAATGGCGAATCGGCTCAAGAATATTTCTTAAAGATGAAAGAATTATGTAATTTTGGGAAAATAGATGACGCTGCCTTAATGCATTATGTTATAAAAGGAATAAATGACAGACACGAAAACAAAATGGTACTATATGGATGTAAAAACTTACTCGAATTTAAAGAAAAACTGAAAGTGTACGAAGTAATGAAAGACGATTTTGCAAAAAGTGAAGGTGCTTTCGATAGAACGAAAACGAAACATGATTTTAATGATAGAGCTAATTTAAAAAACGAAAATGTGAGTAAAAGTAAAGTAAAGAATGATGGTAAATCTGATATTAAATATAATAGTTTCGAAAGTCGTAACAATAAATTTTGTTTTAATTGTGGTTTAAAAAATCATATCTCTAAAAATTGTATTCATAAAGATAAGGGAATTAAATGTTTTAAATGCAAAGCTTTCGGTCATAAAGCTTCAGAATGCTCTAAAACAAATTCTAAACAAGAAGTAGCTAGTGTGAATGTTAATGTTGAATCAAAATTGAACAAATTGGTAATGATCGGTAATTTAAAGGTAAAATCTTTAATAGATACTGGAAGTCAGGCAACATTGCTTAGAAAATCTGTTTTTGATAAATTAAATGTTAAAGAATTAAGTCCTTCGAATTCTACTTTGATGGGATTTGGGAAATGCCGAGTAGAACCATTAGGCTGTTTTAAAGAAAGTATTCAGATTGATGATTTTAAGTGTAGTGCTGACATTTGTGTAGTAAACAATGATGCTATGTCTTGTGACGTTATTATAGGACTCAATGTGTTAATGCAGGGCGAAACCCTAATAAATGAAAATGGAGTTACGATTAAAAATAAATCACTGTGCACAAAAGAAATAAACACTTTGTCTGTTCTTCCAATTGATTTATCTTACGATGAAACTGAAGTAAATATTGAACCTGATGTTCCAAATATTTTCAGAGATAAGGTGCAACAATTGGTTTCGAGTTATGTACCGCGTAAAACTAAAACAACGAATATAGAGATGAATATTCTGGTAAAAAATAATGAACCCATATTTCATCAGCCTCGCAGGTTGCCATTTTCAGAAAAAAGAATTGTCGAAGCTCAAGTAGCTGAATGGTTAGCACAAGGAATAGTAGAACCTAGTTCTTCAGAATATTGTAGCCCCGTTGTAATCGTTAAGAAGAAAAATGGAACACCTCGTGTATGCATAGATTATAGGAGATTGAATAAAATAGTTGTAAAGGACAGATTTCCACTTCCATTAATTGAAGACATTCTAGATCAGTTACAGGGATCACATGTCTTTAGTACAATTGATCTTAAAAATGGGTTTTTCCATGTTGACGTAAATAGGGATAGTAGGAAATATACTTCATTTGTAACACACGAAGGGCAATATCAATTTCTTAAGGTTCCTTTTGGATTATGCAATTCTCCGGCTGTTTTTCAGAGGTACATTAACACTATTTTTCGACCTTTAATTAATGATGGTATTGTTTTGCCCTACATGGATGACGTAATAATCTTGTCTTCCTCCCTTGAAGAAGGAATCGAACGACTTGAACGGGTCTTAAAGCTTGCTAGTGAGTACGGACTCGAGATTAATTTTAAGAAATCTCATTTTTTGAAGAAGAGGATAGAATTCCTGGGTCATGTTATCAAAGAAGGTAAAATTTTTCCATCTACTTTAAAAACGAAAGCAGTCCTAAATTTTCCAGAACCGACTACTTTGAAACAAATTCATAGTTTTCTTGGCCTCACCGGATATTTCAGGAAGTTTATTCCAAAATATTCCATTATTGCTAAACCTTTGAGTGATCTCTTGAAAAAAGATCGTAAGTTTAAATTTGAAGAAGAAGAAAGAAATTCTTTCAATCGATTAAAGACATTATTAGCTGAAAAGCCTGTCTTAGGAATCTATAATCCCAGTTATGAGACTGAATTGCATACTGACGCTAGCTTAGAGGGATATGGAGCAATTTTATTGCAGAGGTCTCCATATGATAATAGTTTCCACCCTACCTACTTCATGAGTAAGAAGACCACTGACGCTGAGAAGAAGTATTCTAGTTATGAACTCGAAACTCTAGCAATCATAGAAGCACTAAAGAAATTCCGCGTGTACTTACTGGGAATTCCTTTTAAAATTGTGACTGACTGTGCCGCATTTGAAAAGACCATGTCAAAACGGGACTTATCAACTCGTGTTGCTCGTTGGGCTTTATTCCTACAAGAATTTAATTATGTGATTGAGCATCGTTCCGGTACCAGGATGGCTCATGTCGACGCCCTAAGTAGATCTCCCATTAGTATTTTTTGTGTTTCAGTTGATATTTTACCAAAGTTGAAATTAGCCCAAGATAAGGATAATGAAATAAAAATGATAAAAGAATTACTTAAAAGTTCTAGTTATGAAGACTATTGTGACAGAAATGGAATTTTGTTTAAATTTGTTGATGGTAAAGAATTAATGGTTGTGCCTGAAATTATGGAAACAGAAATTATACGAAGTTTCCATGAGAAAGCACATTCAGGAGTCAAATATACTGAGAAAAGCATCCAAGAGTATTATTTTATCCCTAAACTCAGACAGAAAGTAGAAAATATCATAGCAAACTGCGTTCATTGTATTCTTGTGAATCATAAGAAAGGAAAGAAAGAAGGTTTCTTACACCCAATACATAAAGAAGATGTGCCGTTAAAAACGTATCATTTAGATCACCTTGGTCCTTTGGAGGGTACACATAAGAATTATAAGTACATCTTAGTAGTTATTGATGCATTTACTAAATTTGTATGGATTTATCCTACGAAGTCCACAACATCTGCTGAAGTTATAGCGAAGTTGGAGATACAAAAGGCTGTATTTGGCAGTCCTTCTCAAATAATCTCGGATAGAGGTACAGCTTTCACCTCCAGCGAATTCGCCGATTATTGTTCTAAAGAGAACATTAAACATCATTTGATTACTACCGGCCTGCCTAGAGCTAACGGTCAAGTTGAACGTATCAATCAGACTATCATATCAATTCTTTCAAAATTGTCTTTAGAAAATCCGACTCAGTGGTACAAACATACAAATGAGCTGCAGCAGGCTATTAACTCGACATACCAGCGAAGTATAGATACCACACCCTTTGAACTGCTCTTTGGTACAAAGATGAATGCTAAAGGTACTGATAAGTTGATTGAAATGATCGAAGCTGAATTTCAAGCGAATTTTGAAGCTAAAAGAAATGAACTTAGGAAGCATGCGAAGCAACAGATATTTAAAATTCAAGAAGAGAACAGGAAAACATATAATTTAAGAAGAAGAGAACCAAGAGATTACAAAGTCGAAGATTTGGTCGCTATAAAAAGAACTCAGTTTGGACCGCATTTGAAATTAAAACCAAAGTATCTTGGACCATACAAAATAACTAAAGTTAAAGGTGGCAATACATACGATGTAGTTAAAGAAGGAAGTCATGAAGGTCCTAATTATACGACAACTTGCTCTGAATTTCTAAAACCATGGAGTAACTGTTAAGAAGAATACGAGAAAAGAAGACTGAAGTAAATTAAAGAAGAAAAAGAAATATATTGCACATATTTTCTGTAAGAAGATGAAAACTTAAAAAATATATCATGACGTTTAAGACGAAAATAGAGACTCTTAATGACGAAAGGAAAGAGGCTTAAAGACGAATTGAAAGACGCCTAAAGACGCATGAAAAGGTGCATAAAGACGAAGAAACTGCGGTTAAAGACGTTAACTACTGTTTCTATGGCAAATTAAGTTTGAAGACGACTCTACTCATTTTGTCATTCTTGAAGCTGAAAGACGATCAAGGACTCTAAATAGTCTAACCTATAATTTTAGACGTGCTATTGTCTATTCTGTTTTGCTTTTGTATTTTTTTTATATTTGCAGTGTCGCCTGGAGGACCAGACGAATCCAGGATGGCCGAAAGTATGTGGTGCCTATGTTGAACGACAGATGGCGCTGACTTGGATGAGGGAACGGAATTCCATCTAATGTGGCAGTTGGCCTCGAGACGTATTGAATGAATAACGACGCTAGATTTAAAGACGTAAACAAAAATGTATCATAGAAGCGAACTAAATTTACATAAACTTATTTGTAAGAAATGTAAATACTTTAAATGTAATTAAATGTGCTGTCCTTTCAAGAAGTTTCTTAGATGTCTTTTTAAAAAAAGGTATTACCCCACAATATCTTTAGAATTTCCTATACACAGTCTCACGCGCTGGAGATAAAAATGTTTTTTCTGTACAACGTTGCTAGTGTTCGCTTTGAAATCCTTGTGTTTGTTAATCAAAAATTCGTTAATGTTTTACAAAATATGAAATTCATAATAAAACAAATTCCAAATTTCAGATTTGGGCTTCCAGATGTCCATATTATTACGTCATTCAAAATTCGATGGCTCTAGGTACCGTTGTTTTATCATAATGCAAGAAACATACATACAATTATGCACATTCTTCCTTATTTAATTTCTTTAAATATAATACCGGGCTGCAATATTTGGTGGCAACAGTTTGAAAAGTGAACCGACATTTAATGTTTCCGACGCAAAATCGGAAAACGAAAACAATAGTCCTTCAGGGACAAAGCCCCTTTGGACTAAAAAAAAGGGGCAGCTCTATATTTCTAGTTCTATTGAACCGATTGACGAAATTCCAACTGCGTTTTTCATGTCTCGAAAGCACGACTTAGGATATATATTAGATTTATATATAGCATTGTTTTAAGATAGGTATTTTGACACAAAATCGGACTTTTTCTGAAATGGCATGCCAATTTTTTTTCATATTTCGATTCTATGATTCAAATATGCCTAAATATTAAGTTTCGTAATATTTGATGAGAAATTTAAAAATTCATCTTAAAGAATTTCTTTTTCAGTTTCGCCAAGAATAACTCACTTGGCGAAATTCTTAATTTATGGCAACCTACTTATTTTCCTTTTTTTTATGCACAAACGGAAAAAAGTCCATCCTTAATTCTTTCAAATAATTTTAACAAAGCGCGTAAGCCACATTTTCGTTATTATCGCTTATAATAAGTAAGCCAAATTTAAAAAACCCGCCAATATGTAAATTCATGTATATGTTAGAAAATTTTGAATAAAAAACTCTAATTTTTTGCAGATGTGTCTAGAAATACATCTACTGTAAGATGATGTTAAAAATTTTATACGTTCTAATTCAAAACGTTTTTCGAGAAACTTATAAAAATATTTAAAGATACTAATTTTAAAAATAAGTCCAAAAAAATGTGGGAAAATTATAATTGAATTAAGCCTAAATTTCGAATTCTGGAAGAAGGAATCTAGTAAATAAAAAAAAAGAGATATTAATAAATATGTATCAAATACAATTAACATCGAGGAACTAAAATTTTGAGGGCTAACTTCTTCAAAACTACTCCTGCGATTTTTACAAAATTTGGCATAATTTGTAGATTCGAAATATGGAAAATTGGCATTTTATTTCAGGAAAAGACAGACTTTGTGCCAAAATACCTATGTTAGAACAATGTTATATATAAATCTAATACACACCCCAAGTCGCGCTTTCGAGACATGGAAAACGCAATTTTAATTTCGTCAATCTTCCTAGTAGAACGAGAGATATAGAACAGTCCCTCTTTTTTTTTTGCAGTGTACATGTACCCTTATATATAAAATTCTATTGATTGCGTACGGGTTCGTAATGGACTGAATGCTCACAGACCCATGATAGCTTGAAACAAAGAACTATTTAAAGTTCTGGAACTTCCCACAAAAGCACTCGTACAGCTCTTCTCAGTATCACACAGCATAATCAGTAGTTACCATTTCAAGCTACTAAAAACTTTAACACAACGCAATGCAAACAGTATGTAAAGGGCTAAGCTCTCACGGATAGCTAAATACTTTGAAATCACCTTTGAACTGATGCATTGAACTGAGAAACTGATGCTGTCGCCGGGTTTATATAGGTTTCTCCCGGCCTCTGAGAAATCTCTACTATCTTCGACTTGTCGAAATTACTCGAAGGCATAAGAGGTCCGTACACGGTTAAAATTACAATGTGGGATCAATTACATTTATTTAATCACATTAAGCATCACAGTTATACAGGGACCGGACAAAAATGTTCACAAATGCCTGCCAAGTTTGACTTTTGATGATTTCTCGCCAAATTTGGAGACAAAAAATTAGTCGCCTAAACCGTCGCCTCTTCAATTTAGCGAGATAACCATTTACTCAGTGTGAAATAGACTTGCCTCTGTATTGTGATTTTTCCAGCACAGCATCGTCTCTTTCAACCATATCATGTCCCATTACACAAAAAATACTACAATTTCACATATAATTTCAATAAAGTTATTTACGTATACACAAAATCTGTAACAATATTAAGTTTAAAAGTTCTCATTTCTTTGTTCTATCAATGAAGGAAGGACAAAGCGGTGGCATGTAAAATATATAACGCGCTTCTAATATTACACAACGCGTAATAATGCGATACATTAAATAACATAATGAGTTATGATTAGTAGGTTTTCCTCGCCTTACTTGTGAAACGGTATACGTAAAAGTTCCCTTCTGGTTTCTCATAGATTTCGGATAGCACTAATTTTGCGTTAAATTTTTGAAATCAGTTGCTTTGATTATGAAATATTTAGTTAATTCGAAAGAATAAAATGGTCAGATATTTATTTAAAATATTTAAATGACCGATTTTGTCACAAAGGGATTAATCGTAAAATATTTCTCTTAAGACCGTTTTGTTTAGCAAAGCTTGATATAGCAAGTTTTTAGTGGCTACAAATCAATCACATTTCATAAATATAACTCTCCTGTATATTTTATTGAATGCTTTGCATGATCTATTTTGACTGTAAGGTATTTCTTCCGCCTTCTTCGCATGTCTTCGTGGTTTTGCGGTCAGCACGCTCGACGCGTAACCAAGAGGTCCATGGTTCGATTCCCGGCGAAAGGCTTTGCTCATTTTTCACGTCTCCTGCTTCGAAATAATCTAATGACTCTACAGTGGCTCCCGAACTAAAAAAAATAGCTGGTGGGTGATGATTGTCCACCACCACGATTTGGCAATTGGGGCTGCTATTCCCAAGTCGCTCTTTAAAAGGAGGAGTATATAAGGTTTTTCTCCCACTTTCTTCGCATACCTTCGTGGTGTAGTGGTCAGCACGCTCGACGCGTAACCGAGAGGTCCGTGGCTCGATTCCCGGCTAAGGCGTTGCCAATTTTTCATTCTTCTCCTTCCAAAAAAAAATCTAATTACTCTACATGTCTAGTGACATAATACATTCTCATGTGATTCTAATGAAATAAATTAAAATTATAATTTTGTAGCAATAGCTTATAAAGCATTTTCTCCCTCCCTTCCTCATGTCTTCTTGGTATAATTGGAAACACACGTGA
This sequence comes from Stegodyphus mimosarum, assembly GCA_000611955.2. Classification (NCBI taxonomy): domain Eukaryota; kingdom Metazoa; phylum Arthropoda; class Arachnida; order Araneae; family Eresidae; genus Stegodyphus; species Stegodyphus mimosarum. The sequence continues at coordinate 268,935 of KK115845.1, read as the reverse complement.
CGCATATAAGGAAGGTCTGGTGTTCGGATCTCGAAGAGAAAATTGCACATTTTTCCCGTTCTTGCATTGATATAACTTAATTACTCTATAATATCAAATTTAATTACCTGAAGTATGTATTAAAACATTTTATTCATGTGATATTTTCCACCTAAGCTTTTGATTACTACTTAATTATTTTTATTACATATAAATATTTTTATACAAAAATTAATTCTTTAATGACTGTTACTTTCGATTGCATGCTGTTTATTAAAACGCATTTAGTATAAAATCACAAAGTTTTATTTGATTTCCAGATTTTTTTTTATTTCCTTTTTTCAATAGAAAGGAAAGAAAAGTCTGAGCAATGGATTAATGCTTCTTTTCAGAAAAAAATAATTATAGCATTTTCATAAAAAATGTCGTAAAAGTTTCCGTTTTTATGAAAAGTATTTAACAGCAATTATGCTTCAAAATGAAACGTACCATTAAAATCATTTATGAGTTAATGTCTGTTATCTAACTTAGCTAATAAAAGTAAAATATCAGACACTTATTGTACAAGTTTTGCATAGCTCAATATGATCAATTACAGCATCCAGCAACATCGTGAGAGGGAAAACAGAAAAACCGAGAGGTAAAGTCGTTGAACACTGGTCTGAGGATCGAATCTCGCGAACAGGCTGGCTGCATGGGCGTTTTCGTGGTTTTCCGTATCTGTAACGTGTATACGAGACAGTTGCTCTTAAAAACTCTTCCACGAAAGCATCCCTTCCCTTCGACAGATAGTCCTCGAGTGCTTTGACGTAATAAAATAAACAAAACCAACCATTCATTCTTAAATTTTTTCTATGCTTTCGAACAATGCATACTGAATTGGCAAGCGACAAATGAAACAATATTTGTGAGAGAAAAGGTTTGGGAGAGTAAATCATTCTGCAAATATTGGAATTGTATTCAATGCAGATGTGCAGAAGAATGTTATTCCATGGTTTTGAGAGAGGGGGGAAATATAATTTGGAATAAAAAGGACTTCCAACCCGAATCAGTTTGGAGAATTAAAACTTAGATGTTTTCCCTTTCTGCAGACCTCTGAAGCCGTGAATTTGAAGTGAACATCGAAGGCTTTAGTAAATTAGTCGTCGTACTTATTTTACTTGAAATATAGCTGATTTAGTGTTTCTTTCAGCAGTAAATATACCTCCAGCTAAATAAAACAAACATAGTGCTGGTTTCAAATGGAAAGTCACACAGTTTGCGAAAGAAAACGGAAATTGCGCTGCAACAAGAATGCTTGGTATTGGTGAAAGCTCCATACGCGAGTGGAAGAAAATTAAAATCACAGTAATTAGTATGCCAAAGAATAAATGTGCTTTTGTGTAAAAGGTTGAATTGGATCCTAGAAAATCACTAGACTGCATTAATTGTAACAAGAAACAGCGTACGATTATTTGCCTTAAAGTGGGCTAAAAGAATGCAAATAAAAGTGAAAACTTGAAACCAACTTTGAATTGGTGTAGTCGATATATGGCACGAAATAATTTACCTCTACGATAAAAACGAAAGTTTTGAAAAGGCTTTCCAAAGATTTATACAACAAATTGATAAGTTTCGAGAAATATGTTATTGACCTACGAAAGCAAACAGAAAAAAAAAAAAAGTAGTTACTCTCACATATTGGAAATCTGGATGAAACGCTATGCTTGATATGATATGAAATAAAACAACTGATGCAAAAGGAACGAAAATGGCTCACATAAAAACAACAGGTTACGAAGAATCTCACCTCACTGTAGTGCTTAGCAGACGGTACAAAATTAAAACCCATGGTTATTTTAAAGAGAAAGAACGATGTCGAAATGTGATTTCTCAAATGGTGTTTTCATTCATGTTCACGATATAGCATGGATCCAGAAAATCTTTTAGCTTGGGACCTGTTCAGATCTCATCTAATGTGTAATACGAAGAATTTGTTGAAAGATACAGACAAGGCAGTTATTCCAAACAGCTTAAGGCCATTATTAATTTAGAAGTCAAATAACAAAAATCAGCGTTTTATTTTCAAATTTTCACAGGACTGTGTAAATTTGAAAATATAACGCTGATTTTTGTTGCTTGATTTCTAAATTAATATTTGTTCCGCGTGTTATTGTATGTCAATTAAGGCCATTAGTTCAGCCTTTTTATGTGTGTATCAACAAACCATTCAAAGAATATTTAAAACGACAGTGGAATACGTGGATATTAGAAGGTGAAAGAAAATTTTAAAAAGGAGGCCAAATGCAGCACGTCAGTCTAACGTAATCCAAAAGTCATTTGCAGAGTATAGTATATCTAACAAGCTAGCTGAAAAGGAAAAGATGATTATTTATTCATGGATCAGAATAACAGTGATGGTGAAGATGAAATAGAATTCGATGATGTGCCTGAAGATATAACGGAAGATGAATGTGGCGAACTTTTAATGGTATTCGATAATGAAATTTTTTAAGCTCATAAGATTTAGGTACATCATAAGGTACGTCATTTTCAACGTGTGTAACATGCTGTTAGGTCATCCATTGCAAGTTCACAGCATAATTTCTAGAATGGAGTTATTTCCCAAACTGATCTTGCTATGTTTTTCTCATCCAGTACTCCACAATTTTCCTGTGCAATCCATTTTGGGTAGTTCCGCAGAAAATAATGATAATATTAACTAGGAAAAATGCGAGTTCTAGTTCGTCACCGTCCTTTCGAAATAACCTAATTACCCAATAACCATATTAAATTATCCACACACCTTTAAAAATTATAAATCTTATATATGCTGAAATTATAGAGTCATTATTTTTTTTTATTGTGGAGACTTAAAAAATGAGCAATGTTCTCTGCGGAACTCGAACCTGGACCTCCCGAATATGCGTCAAGTGTGCTACCGTTACACCACTAAGGCGTGCTGAAAGGAAGGAGAAAATACCTTTCATACTCCCCCTTTCAAAGGCCGACTGGAGATTAGGGGACCCAATCGCCAAATCCTGGTGGTGCCGAATTATTGTCCACCAGCAGGATTTTAGTTCGTGTGCCATTGTAGAGTCGTTAGGATTTTTGAAGCAGAAGACGGAGAAAATGTGCTACGCCCTCGCTGTGTCTCGAACCTAGACCTCTCGAATACGTGCCGGGTGTGCTACCCTTACACCATGAAGGTAGGTCGAAAGGAGGAAGAAAATACCTTTCAAAGTTACAGCTTCCTAAATTTATGAGTTTTTTCATTTGTACAAGTCGTAGGTTATGGTTTCATCTACATAACATCTACGCATAATCGTATACAACCGTATTTTGTTTTACCTCTTTACTGAATATTAATCTGTCAATTTGACCATTTCAGCTTGTGTGTCTACAGTGGGGTATGTTCAATAGAACTCTCCATTCAAATGCTTCTTACTATATTCTTTCTTTTCTGAGCTTCCTGCATTTTATTTGCTTTATACTTTTCTAGTTTGTATGCTTTGCGCCTTTCTCATATGCTTTCATCCAAACTTTTATAACAATTGCAAATAAATATTTCTCTCGACTTTGATGTCCTTGCACTAAACTGCCCGCAAGTGTTTTGAATTTCTGTTTGGAATAAAAAGCAGGGACTATCATTTTTTATTTCTAGTTTTCCTTCTTTTGAGCCAGCATTTTTCTTATTTTGCGACACCCTTGTCTTCATTCGTATTCCTCCTGAATATTTATTTTATCAAAATCCTTTATACAAACTGTGTTAAAATTTCGCTTAAAAATTCAAAATTTTACATGATAGAACATTAAAAACTTTTGTGATATTATTTAAAAAAATTCTGTGCGAAAATCTATAGAGGATTTAACTTTTATTCAGTACGCAGGGTAGAGGAATTGTTATTATTATTTTTTTTTTGAAGCAGGAGTTTTAAAGGGCGACTAGGGATTGGGGGACCCAGTCGCCAAATCCTGGTGGTAACAAATTATTGTCCACTGCCTTTTAGTTCGGCGGTCACTGTAGAGTGATTAAGTGTTTTTGAAGCAGAAGACGTGAAAAATTAGTCATATTCTCGCCGAGACTCGAATCAGAACCTCTCGAATACGTGCCGAATATGTGCCTGTACACCACGAAGACATGCTCGAAGGAGGGAGAAAATACCTTACACTCTAATCTTTGTTAGATGAATCGAACATGATGGATATTTGGAAGCTCATATAAACTTTTTTGTAAGCTTACAGAAAGCTTGATGACAGCTCATATAAAATGAAGGTGCTATTATTTTATCCAACATCTAGCCGTAATAGTTAAAGCTAACTACAACCGGAAAAATCTCCAAATAAAAAAAAATTTGAAAAATTTCAGGTTTTATATTACTCCCAGAGGGACGCTTTTTAACGTTTTGTATCTCACCTTCACTTCTTTAATATCACGTTCTTCGCACATAAACCATAAAATTCAATTAGCAGTATCATAAAATAATTTTAAAAACGCATATCTTTGAAATTTCCGATAGGTAGTCTGGCGCGGTGGAGATATTTTTTTCCCTGTACAGTACTTCCGTTGCCCGCTTTGAAATCGTCCAGTTTGTTAATCAAATATTCATTAAAGTTTTACAGACTATGAAATAGATAATAGAACAAATTGGAAATTCCAAATTTGAGCTTCCAGATGCCCATATTCGGGTGGAGACGTACGTTATTCAAAATATGCTATCTCTATGTACCGTTGTTTTATCACAATGCGAAAAACATACATACATTCGTGCAGATTTTTCATGATTTAATTTCTTTAAATATAAATGCAGGGCGATAATGTTTGGTGGCAACAATTTGAAAAGTGAAAAGCCGTTTCTAGTGAACCAACGCAAAATACCAAAACGAAATTAATAACACTGTAGAGACATTAGGTATTTATGAAGCAGGAGTTGTGAAAAAGGAGCAACGCCTTCGCCAGGATTCGAACCACGGACCTCTCGGTTACGCGTCGAGCGTGCTGACCACTACACCTCGAAGGGATGCGAAGAAGGTGGGAGAAATACCTTATATACTTCCCCTTTTAAAGGGTGAGGGGGTTTTCGGGGACCCAGTCACCAAGTCTCGGTGGTGCAGAATCATCATCCAACACCTTTTTAGTTCGGGCGCCAGTGTGGAGACATTAGATTTTTTTTTTTTTTTTTTTTTTTTTTTTTTTTTTTTTTTTTTTTTTTTGGAAGCAGAAAAATGAGCAATGCCTTCGCCAACCACGGACCTCTCGGTTACGCACGTGTTGACCGCTCGGTCGTGCGTGTTGACCACTACACCAGGAAGGCATGCGAAGAAGGTGGAAGATATACCTTATAACACTTCTGGGCAAATTACTCCTTTGGGCTAAAATTTAATGACAAGGTATTCGTGTTTTCTAAATTTGTAACAAAGCACCCATAGATATCTCGTCCAGATGTCTTGAAAAATAATGCCTACAGTTTAGATGACAGTCTGAATGTCTTGGAAAGTCTAACAATCTAGATGTCAGTTATAAAGTTTATATATCTTGAACAATGATGCCTACAGAAATTTTTATTTAATTTTTGAAAGTATTATTTATAAACCCTGTAAAAATCTTTTTCGAATATTCTGTAATATTTTACTTTTCAACTACGTATTTTAGTAACCCATTTGAAATGATGTTGAAAAATCAGAACTTTTTAAAATGATTTAAAGAGTGTTCCATTATTAACTGAGGGATTTCAATTCATTTATTTGAAATAAATAAGTAGAATTTAAGCTCAAAATTCTCATTATCTTTAAATAATGAAATCCGAAATACGTTCACCTGTCCGTTAAGAAATAAAAACCTTATCAACTGATAACTGAAGGATAACGAATTGGAAGTATCTTTTGAAGAAACTGGAATACTTAAAAGATGTAATTAAAAAATTTAATAATGTTTTGTTTTATTTTATTTTTTTAAAAAGAGTTAAAATTCCGTAATCTAAAAAGGACAGTTTAATGATTACATTTAAGTTCCTTTTGATTAACTATGTTTGCTTCATATTATTTTTAACTTGAATTTTGAATTTGCTATCACGGATACTCTGCTTTTGAGTTTGTATTTTAATTAACTTTCTTATTCTCTTTAATATAATGTTTGAAACTGAATACATTTTTATTTATTGCGAAAAAAAATTGCAACAACTTTGTAAATTAAGTTACATATTATTTTATGTTTACTGGCATGCACGCAAACGTATATTTTAATTAACTTTGTCCTTCCTTTTAAACTTTTATTCGAAATTTGAAACAAGTTTCTTTTCATTATAGACTTATGTTTGCAAATGATATTATATTAATAATGTTCACGCGTTTTTGTACGAGTACGTTAATATATTTATTCTTTTATACGAGTTAAGCTAACACATTTCCATTATTGTAAGAATAATAAAGCTTGTATATTAATTTTGATTGCAGACATTCATTTTTTAATCCAATGATAAATAAAGCTTATTTAAGAAAATTGGAAATCCTTTGCTATCATAATATAATCTAAAGATCCAGCGTAGTTTCAAATTAAGTCTGACACTTATCGCATAAGACAATCGATTTTGCTCTAGTATATTTTTATAACTATTAGTTCTCGTATAATTTTACTTCCATTGAAACTGTATTTAAAATCTTTTTTATGTTATTGTGAATTTTAATGTAATAAATAAAATTATAAGCTCTCTTTAATGTAGAATCAGAATCAGAAGCTGAAATATTATGTGTTATAAAAGTAGCGTTTACAGCTTCGAAAGACTAATTAATTACTTACGATTTTGAAGAACAGAATTTTTTTAATTATAATACCCGCTTAGTTACTTAAATTTATAATACTAAATGGTATGAAGTTGTAGAGTCATTAGTCTATTTCGAAGCAGGAGATGTGAAAAAAAGAGCAACGCTCTCGTCGGAACTCGAACCACAGACCTCTGGAATACGCGGTCAGTGTGCTGACCATTACACCAGGAAGGTATGCAAAGAAGGCGGGAGAAATTCCTTATATAGTCCCTCTTTTAAAGGGCGAGCGGGGATTAGAGGACCCAATGGCCAAATCCCCGTGCTGAAGAATCATCATCCACCACCTTTTTTTAGTTTTCGCCACTTGTAGAGTCATTAGGTTATTTCGAAACAGGAGATGTGAAACAACGTCTTTTCCGGGACTCGAATTACGGACCCCTGGAATACGCATCCAGCGTGCTGACCACTATGCATGCCACTTCGCATGCTACTGACAAAGGCATGCGAAGAAGGCGGGAGAAATACCTTATATAGTTATCAATTAAATTTATACAACACGTCTTCTATTTCAATCAGTTTTGGAGACAGCGCTGTAAACTCAGCTCTGTTTTAGACGGGAGGAAAAGATTGATCGAATACAACGAAAAGAAACATTAAATTCTGGTCAGAAACCTGCTTATATTATATCTACCCAATTTATATTTGTTTGGTTTTATTTGATTATGGCAAAACACTGGAGGGCTGCGTGCCTAAGGGAAAGGATATGCCTTCGTAGAAGACTTTCTTAGGGAAACTGGCTCGTATACATGTTACACAAGGGAAAAAAACGCGAAAACGGCGATGCAGCAAGCCCTTTAGCGGGATTCGAACCTCGGACCGAGATATCAGTGTTCAGCGACTTTACCACTCGGCCACTGGTGAGCGCACCCTATGTAGGAAAGGCGAACCTTTTTCAACTCACTAAACATGGAAGAAAATATTCCAACTACTGTTTGATAAAGGCTGTGATACCTTGCAGTCTATCCGGAGAATAAGCACCTGTTCCGAGTACGGTATATTCCTAGATTCGGAACTACAGGAGTTCAGATCTCAGTCAGTACAATAAACGACTCTGAAATCAAAACTATCCGATTAAAATAATTCGCATCACAACTTTAAGCTATGAATAAATCGATTCATATTAATGTAACTGAATTGTAATCCATGCATATCAAAACTGTATGCTACTTAAACTGTATACTACTACGAGTCTGGAGACGCCCTGACAGCGGTGTGATACCAACCTGACTGTCTTCCGGCAGGCAGGCCGACCACCAGGAGTGACAGTCTGCGATGCCATTTCATTTCGTAGTAGGACACCTTTGGTTGTAATCCGTCGCAACCTTACAGCACAGCGGCACGTCGACGAAATTCTAAGGCCCGTTGTGTTGCCCTTCATGTCACGCCACCCTGGGCTTACATTTCAGAAAGATAAGGCCCGCCTCCACACTGCACATGTTTCTACTGCTTGCCTTAGTGGTTTCCAAACATTACATTGGCCATCATGGTGGCCGGATCTCTCTCCTATTGAGCACGTTTGGAGCATTATGGGCAGGGCCCTCCAACCAGCTCGAGATGTTGACGATCTAACGCGCCAGTTCGACAGAATTTGGCCTGATATCCCTCAGGAGGACATCCGCAACCTCTATCAATCCATTCTAAGCCGAATAACTGCTTGTATAAGAGCCAGAGGTGGACAAATGCGTTACTGACTTTTTCACTTTGTGAAGAGCTATCACTTCAATAAATCATCCAATTTTTTTCAAACTGTAATCATTTGTTTTACTGTACATGTACATCATTTCTACCGATTTTCGTCCCATTCCGATAACTCCTTCTTGGTGCGTCGTTTTTTCTTTGTCTGAGAGTGTATATGAAAGAGCTTATCTTTAGAATTTCTGATACACAGTCTCACGTGCCGGAGATATTTTTTTTTTCGTACAGTGTTACCGTTGCTCACTTTCAAATCGTTCAGTTTCTTAATCAAAAATTCATAAATGCTTTACAAAATATGAATAGATAATAAAACAAATTCCAAATTTCCAATTTGGGCTTCCAGATGCCCATATTTGGGTGGAAACGTTCAATGTTCAAAATTTGATGGCTCTAGGTAGCGTTGTTTTATCACAATGCGAGAAACATACATATATTTATGGAGATTCTTCATTATTTAATTTCAACAAGTAAAGTACAGGGCGGTAATATTTGGAGGTAATAATTTGAAAAGTGATTCGGACTTTTAAAGTTTTCGGCTCAAAATGCCAAACGAAATTAACAGCCCTTCTTGGCTAATTTGGGCTAAAAAGAAATGTGTAAAACGTAGTCACAATAGATATTTTTAGATTTCCTTGCGCTGTCTGATGATTCCTTTTTTCAAGAAATAACTTCTAATTATCAACTGAATATTAAAAAAAAATCGTTGTTAGAAAGTTTCTTCAAACTGAAAATTTCAAATTTCCTTTCTGGCAGGCAAATAAAATGTAATTTTGTAGCTTAGTTTTAATTATCAGTCTGAGTGAATAAATCTAAGTTTCACGACAGATGAAACTAGAACAAATCCATCGATCTTCACATTTTTAGAATATGTTTACACATTTTTAGAACAATTTCGACAAATAATTAAAGAAAAAAAAACAAATGTTTTACAATAAAAATTTCTGGCAGTAGCTTATTATTTGAAATGAGAAATATCGTCTGCTACATTTATTCTTGTTTCAAAATATCAAATGTAAACAAGCTGTGGGTCGAAGCATATGCTTTAGCACTTTCGGAAGGGAAAAATTTCTATTCGTTAATATGAAAGTACTGTGACATGCAGGTTATTAAAATTTCAAAGTGCAAAGAAAGCAACACTATTAGTTGGAAAAAGAAAAACTGTCAATCAATACTTCCGCACGAAGAAAAGACTCCAAAGAACGTATGTACTAATGTTTCTAAAACTAAATTTATGGTACAAGAGAAAATTTGTCTGGAAATTAAGTCTAAATACATATGTTGCAATAATAAATAAATAAATAATAAACCAAGATTTACTACTTAGAAAGCTAAGAAACATGATCTTCATCATCTTTTGCCGAGTCATGTGGCTGAACGCAAAACAATTTATAGAACCATGTATGAAAACTACTTAGCATGAGATAAATGGAAATACATTATGGTCCTTGATGAAGCATGGGTTTACATAAATGACTGTATTGGGGAAAAAAACTGAAAGTTCTCAGATTTTATATTACGACCAAAGGTACCTTTTTTTAACGTTTTGTGAGTTACTTTTATTTATTAAAGATCTTCACACATAAATCACAAAATTCAATTCAACAGCAATATCACAGATATTTGTTTTTTATTAAAAATTTGGAATATTCAGATTTTATATTACGCCCAAAGCGGCGTTTTTTAAAATGCTTTCAGCGTTACCTTTGTTTATTAAACACCATGTTCTTCTCACTTAAACCACAAAATTCAATTCAACAACAATAACGCAAAATGATTTTAAAATGAGCATATCTTTAGAATTTCCGATACACAGTCTCGCGCGCTGGAGATAAAAAATGTGTTTTTACGGTACAGTGCTGTCATTGTTCGTTTTGAAATAGTTGAATTTCTTAATAAAAAATTCGTTAAGTGTTACAAAATGTGAAATCGATAATGAAACAAATTCCAAATTTGGCTTCCAGATGACTATATTCGGAGGAGGATTACGTTATTCAAAATTTTATGGTTCTAGGACCGTTATTTTATCAGAATACGAATAACATACATACTTTTATGCAGATTCATCATTATTTAATTTGTTTAAATATAACACAGGGCGATAATATTTGCTGTCAACAGTTTGAAAAGTGATACGGACATTTACAGTGAATCGACGCAAAATGCCAAAAGAGCATATCTTTAGAATTTCCAATACATAATCTCGCGCGTTGGTGGTAATTTTTTTTTTCTGTACAGTGTTGCCATTGCTCACTTTGAAATCGTTGAGTTTCTCAATCAAAAACTGACAATTGCTTTACGAAATATGAAATAGATAATAAAACAAATTTGAAATTTCAAATCTGGGCTACCAGTTGCCCATGTTCTGGTGGAAACGTACGTTATTCCAAATTTGATGGCTCTACGTACCGTTGTTTTATTACAATGAGAGAAACATAAAGCAGATTCTTCATTATTTAATTTCTTTAAATATAACACAGGTGGCAACAATTTGGTGGCTACAGTTTGAAAAGTGAAACGCCACAAAATGCCAAAACGAAATTATTAGTTCTTCTGAGCTAACGCCTTAGGTCTAAAAAAAAGGTCTGTTTATTATCTAAAACGACGAAAAAAAATTATAAACCTGCTTGAGATAATATAAAGAAAGTTTTAGCAAGGGGTTTATGACTGTTGCAAGATTCTCTAACAATGGGAAATTAAAAATAAGAAGTGTGGGAACAAATGTTAAAACCAACTAAACGTGGTATCAAAAGAAAGTTCTACTTCCGACATATACCGAAGGAATTCTGTTTTTTTCATAGCGGTGACTATCAAAGATAGAAACTTCATCAATACAAAACAATTAGTCATGCTTTGGAAATGCTTCGAAATTACCACTGCATTCCTTAAAAAATGAAGACTGATACAGGTATTGCAAAGGTACCTTTTTAATGTATTCCTGCGAAGTTCTCTGAAGTTTCATCTGTGAAATATTAGTCTTATAATATGTCTTAGTCCCCTATTAATAGTTAAATAATATGTCTTAGTCCCTTGAACATGTCTGAGGGCAAGTCCACCACAATTGATAAGACTGAAGAGTAATTGAAGCAGTATTCCTGGAAATTTTATGAAACATCTTCTACCATAGAAATCAAGATGCAAACTTATTGTCCAGCAAAAATACTGTCAGGTCGAAAACATTTAAAAAATATATTTGGCATTTTAAACAAGAATTAAACGACCTCGAAATCGTTCTAAAATGTGTAAATACCATCTGTATTTCCTTTTATTTATGATAGGTTTCATTAATCCATTCACTGTTTTTATTTTTACGTGCAAAGTAAAGGGTTTATTATTTTTATTTATTTAAACTAAGCATAATTTCAAATTCCAGTTTTAGTTTTAACGAAATTTACTACATTCCGGTTACTAAAAGAAGGAAATCTTGAATATGAAGTGAATTATTGCTTTACTCGTAAATTATAAATCTGAATTCATTTGGGTAAGCGTTGCGAGATGCCAGTTGTAATTAATTTTTTGGACTAGAAAATATAAGCAGAAAAGTGAGATATTACGTTACATTGCATGCAAAATTTTAGTCAACAATTTAATCATTTTCTCTCATTTATTTTAACTCATGACATTTATGAATGATGTCATTCGACATTTACCACATTTCAACTTTTAAGCTCGCTTAGTATTTGGTGGCAATAGAGGTAACTAATGAATGAGTATGCGTCGAAATAATTTAAACCACAAAATAAATCATATTCTCAGCCGTTATTTTCATTAGTAGTGTTTAAAATGGCAGTTAATGTAACTGCTTTTAATTTAAAATTCACTTAACTCAGTTTTCATTCCAAAAGCTTTTACTTTAATTTAAGATATCTGTTATGAAATCTTATCTACCGTTTTTATAAATTGAAAGAAAGTGAAGTTTGTATAATTTCAAACTTAAAAGTTGAAACAAGCAAAAAAAGGGGAGTTATTTAAATAAAAACTGAGATTTTAAGTGCTTTTTATAGTGTCAACTTGAAATTTCATATTTTTATGTGTAATTAAGTGATTCTGTTCCATTAATTTCTGCATAATTAATGGATGATTCAAAATGATCTAGTCTTATTTATCTGTGTAATTCTGTTCCATTAATTTATGTGGATTTAATTTCGTAATTCTATGTCTAGTATTTCTCTTCTAGTAATTCTATGTATTCTGTTTCTAGTAATTTCATATCTAGTAATTCTGTTCTAGTAATTCCCTGCATTTCGTTTTTAGTAATTCTGTTCAATAATTTCGGTGTAATCAATGGAAGATTAAAAATGGTCTAGTTTTATTTTTCTCTGTAATCTTATTCCATTAATTTCTGTGTAATTAATTTTGTAATTCTGTATCTCGTAATTCTGTTCCAGTAATTCCGTGTGTTCCCTTTCTAGGAATTCTGTCCCATTAAGTTCTGTGTGATTAATGGATGATTTAAATGATATTGTTTTATTTATGTATATTATAGCTGCTTTTAATGTAAATATGCATTCACGTACATGTAAATTAGTAAGCAGTAAAATACACTCCTAGACAAAAAAAATAAAAAAAAAAATCCGTAGAAGTGTACAGAAAAACAAATGATTACAGTTTGAGAAAAACTGGATGATTCATTGAAGTGATAGAGCTTCACAAAGTGAAAAAGTCAGTAACGCGTTTATCCACCTCTGGCCCTTATGCAAGCAGTTATTGAGCTTGGCATCGATTGATAGAGGTTGCGGACGCCTCCTGAGGGATATCGTGCCAAATTCTCTTGGCGCGTTAGATCGTCAACATCTCGAGCTGGTTGGAGGGCCCTGACCATAATGCTCAAAACGTGCTCAATAGGAGAGAGATCCGGCGATCTTGCTGGCCAAGGTAATGTTCGGCAAGCAGTAGAAACATGTGCAGTGTGAGAGCGGGCGTTATCTTGCTGAAATGCAAGCCCCTGGTTGCGTGACATGAAGGGCAACACAACGGGCCTTAGAACTTCGTCGACGTACCGCTGTGCTGTAAGGTTGCGACGGATGACAACCATAGAGGTCCTACTACGAAATGAAATGGCACCGCTGACCGTCACTCCTGGTTGCCGGCCTGTCTGCCGGAAGACAGTCAGGTTGGTATCACACCGCTGTCCGGTGCATCTCCAGACTCGTCTTCGCTGGTCATCGGGGATCAGTTCAAAGCGGGACTCATCACTGAAGACTATTCTACTCCAGTCAGTGACATTCCAGTGCGAATGAGCCCGTCACCACTGTAAACGGGCTTGACGTTGTACAGAGATCAATGGTAGTCGGCGCAAGGGGCGCCGTGACCTCAGCCCACTTTCTGTGAGCCGTCTGTGAATGGTCCTTGCGGTCACTGAAGCACTAGTTGCACGTACAATCGATGATAATGATGCATCTGGGGCTGTGAGTGCCGCTCTGACGATTGCTCAGTCCTTCACATTCTGTCGTTTCTCTAGGTCTACCGCTTCCTGCTTGACGCTGTGTGCGGCCATGCTTCACCTATTCCTGCCAACATCGTCTAATAGTGGCATCGCTCTTGCTCAAATGTCGAGCTATTCGCCGATAAGACCAACCGGCTTCTTTGAGTCCAACTACACGACCTCTCTCAAATTCTAACATCTGCTCATATCGTTCGCGCACCTGTATGCGAGGCATAGTTTCTGTCTCCCAGAGTACACGGAATAAAATCCGTGAAGAATTTATGACCTGGAACAGTAATTTCTCCTCTTAAATATCCTACCAGTTGCGCAGATCAGATGCACTGTAGCAACAACCGTTCATTCATTGGCAGCCAAAATGTAAAATTTTGCATTTTCCGTCGAAACCTGTATGCATATCAATTTGTGTCCAATATCTTTTATAACTTCTCGGTGCGTCGTGGTGCGTCTTTTTTTTTTTGGTCTAAGAGCGTATTTTCCGCTTTTCGAAGCAACGCTCTTTTGACGCTTTTAATTTAGAATCAGAGCTTACATATATTGATAAAAATCAGTATTTTTCATTTATTTTGTAATACTAAAAGAATGGTTAATCACATCCTCTTATCTTTTAAAGATACAACTAAAATATGGAGAACTGCTTTAAAATACCCACGCTTTCGGTATGAAGTTAAGTCCTTCCGTATGACCCTAGCTAAAATATCTTTAGGGTAAGAGATGTGAAATATCCTGTGGGATTCTACCCTTTTATTTCTCAATTAAATATAGGAACCCTTCTTTAACACCAATAAGCGAATAATCGCTTGAGTGGGTGAACAGAGACGTTAGACTCAAGAAGGGTCAATTACCCTTTATTTCTCAAAATAAAAATAACCATAGCCGGGTCCTATCTCAGAGCGTAAAGCAAAGCCTCCACTTGGGTTTGGCTCTCTAGTGAAGTCAGTGAAATGTCGACTTAAATGCTACTCTTACTCATTAACAGCGTTTCTGAAAATACAGAAAAGATACATTCTGGTAGAAAATTGTAAGCTGAAGCTAGAAGGGATAGGAAAGGTGCATAAACTTAAAATAACTGTTATAAAATTAGAATAAACCTTACAATCCATCAAAATTTCCTTTACTAAAAGTGGGTTTACTATCCGCTTGGGAACATTTAATTATCCAAAGCTAGCCATCAAAATGGCAGGGAAGGGGCTTTAGATTTCCAAGCGACAAAAGTATTGGCAAAAATTTTATGTTCATATCACTGCGAGCTTACACATATGTTAGCGAAATACTTGCGAGGTAATTTTCCCTAGAAAGTCCTCCACAAAGGCATCCCTTCCCTAAGGCAGATAGGCTTCGAGTGATTTGCCATAATGAATTAAACCAAACCAATTACTTATTTGTTTTCAGACGTTCCATTAACGAGTGTGGTGGATACAGCCTTAAACTAAAATCGCTGAACAGGCGTGATTGTTAAAATTAGTTGTAGTTATAAAGGTTTATGACCGCGCTGTGACGAAGAGGCTAGAGCATCGCGCAGCTGCGCCACAGGTCCGGGGTTCGATCCACTTATTCAGGGCCATTTGCCTGACCACTTGTCCAGGGCATATGCTGATGCACTCCGAGGCCCAAAGGTCAAGAAAGCAGTAAAAGGGCACTGCAGGCCGTGGCTCACTAAGTTTAGTTTATACAGTTTATGTATGCGGTGATTACTTGTGTGGTTTATTTGTATTTAAATTATATAGTTATATATAGTACAAAAATAAATTTCTTTTTCTTTTTTTACAATGACATTTATTAAAATACCCTATTATAAGACCACACTAAATTTTATAATAAAAATATGACAAAAATGTGGTGATCTGTACAAATGCTACGGTAAACGTTAAATAAATCTATCTAATCGAATATATGTTCTCTAAAATTAATGTTAGCTGCTATATCAGATTTTATTCAGATCTTTGAAAATAAGCAGTTACATAAAAACGTTTCTGCAATGTTCAAAGATTTTGAAATTACTTGATACCTTGCTTTAAATTAACGTCATAAAATCAAAAGGTTAAAGCTATGATTTCATTTTTCGGAGGGCCTTTGAACTGCATGAGATTTATCACATTTAGGTATAACATTTGCTATAACGGTATGTAACGATTAAAAGGTTTTCTGTTTCTGTACATTATTGTTTCCGTCAAAAATGAAATCTGATGGTAATGATGTGATTTTATAATAGTATATAAAAATTAGTTAGCTCTTATATGTTACAGCGGCTCCCGAGATTGCATCGCCAATGAACCGAGATATCTTGCCGAATCTGGCTGCGTGTTCCGATACGTCTCCACGTAATTGTATATTATCACTGTTTTGCGTTTTTGCTGTCTCCGCGTGTTCTTATATTATTCATTTTGGTACTGTTCTGTTATCGGGACGCGTAATGGCAAATCGCATATTCAGTTGAGCAATGTTAAAAGACTTACGCACACTGCGCATGCCCAGAAGAGAATTTGGCGCAATTACGACTTTGGCGTAGTTTTAAAAGAAGATAAATATGGCTGATGTTCTGTTACTTGGACGTAAACGGTTCGGGGTTTTTTAAAACTTGATAGGTTGTACGTTGCTTCATTACTTAGTGGTGAATATCAATTGTAAAGTCCACAAATTTTCGTTTAAGAAAGATTACAAAACAAGAAACATTACATGATGTTGTTTATTGATTGTACTTCTGAGGAATAAAAGCAATCGGTTATTTACCATGCGTTCCATTCATAAATACTTTAACAACTTAAGGAATGTATCTAGTTTAAATTACTAAATCAAAGCCAAAGAAATTATTGCAAATAACTGATATTAAATGTAATGTTTATCAACAAAATAAACCAAAATGAAGTGAAACAAAAGCAAGTGCAATAAGCACAAAAAAAAATAGTATTGCAATCGTAAAGAGTCGCTAAGGCCTGCATGACGAACAGGCTTGTGTAGGGTTGTTTATTTTTATTCGCCAGTATTTTCTCCCACGCCAACGGTACATAATTGAGCATGTGCGGAGTAAGCGAATTTCGTTAGCATTGATCAACTCAATGTGCGGTTTGCCATTAAGCTATCGGGACCGGGTGCAGAAATATATGCATGCATGCATGTATGTATGTATGTATGGATGGATGTGTTCATATATGCATGTATATATGTACACCGCGGAAAAAAGGGAGGGAATGGGACAGTTCTATACCCTACTTTTTATTGGGCCGATTGACGAAATTCAAATTGCGTTTTGCATGTCTCGAAAGCGCGACTTGGGATATACATTAAATTTATATATAGCATTGTTCTAACAGATATTTTGACACAAAATTGGACTTTTTCTAAATACCATACCCATTTGTTTCCATATTTCGATTCTACGACTCAAATTATGCCAAGATATTAAATTTTGTTCATTTTTGTGAGAAATTTTAAAAGGTATCTTGGCGCATTTTTTTTCAGTTTGCGCCGAGAATAATTCCGTTGACGAACTTCTTAATTTATAGGAATCTATTTTCCTTCCCTTTTGTACACGTGCGGGAAAAAAGTCATCGTTCGTACTTTCAAATAATTTTAACAACTTGCGCAAATTACATTCGGCGTTATTGTCGCTTATAACAAATATGCAGAATTTCAAAATGCGCCAATATGTAAATTCACGTATATCTTAGGAAATTTTGAATAAAAAATTCTAATTTCTTGCAGGTGTGCTTATAAATATATCTACATTAAGATGGTGATAAAAATTATGTAGGTTATAATTCAAAAGTTTGTTTTCGAAAAATGTATAAAAATTATTTGCAAACACAAATTTTAAAAATAAATCTTCAAAAAAAAAAGGGCGAATTTTATTTGGAATGAACCTAAATTTCGAAATATAAATGGAAGAATCAAATAACTTTAAAAAAAGAGACATTAATAAATATAGCGAATTTTTTAAAAACTACGCTTTCGATTTTTATAAAACTTGGCACTTTGGCATAATTTGAGTCGTACAATCGAAATATGGGAGAAAATTGACATGTCATTTCAGAAAAAGTGCAGTTTTGTGTCGAAATACCTCCATTAGATCAATGTTGTATATAAATCTGATATATATCCTAAGTCGCGCTTTCGAGACATGAAGAACGCAATTGCATCTCGTCATTCGGCTCAGTAGAACGGGAGATATAGAACAGTACCATTTTTTGGGGCAGTGTACAGTGCATATGTCTCTCTGTGCGTGTACGCACATACATACATACGCATGTGCATACATATATACACTTCTGAATCCGACCCTGATATTAGAAGAGTACCTTAATTTTTGATGAGGTTTTGGAATTCGCATTAGCTTATTTAAAAATATAGTCATTGCTGATTTTTGTGTGAGGATGACGTTAACAGTTTTTAATTTACCAAGTAATGAGGTGGATGCCGTATCGTTTTAAGAAAAGGTGATTTACTTGACATAGTATGGGAAAATGGCCACAACATGAAACTATCGAAGAAATCATTTGGAAGTGGAATATTAAAAACTGCAAAACATGGAGAAGATCCTCAGTGTTGGAAATTAGTTCAAAGGGACCAGAATATCGTTCATCATTGCTTTTAGATTTATATATTCTAAGGGGTTGTAGAAAAAAATGTCACCCGGAAAATAAGGAACGGAAAGATAGGCACCGGAAAATTAGGAAACGGAAAATAAGTCACCATTCTTCTGCAATGGGAAAAATAAGGAATGTTTAGCCAAGATATCGCCAAGATGGGACAATAATTAAGATGGGACAAGATGGACAATATCGCCAAGATGGGAGATAAAAGTTTTATCATAACAACCACACCCACGGAATAGGGAAATCTTCTGACGATGATTGAAAGAAGATAAGCGAGCTGCTTGTCTGTCCGATGGTAAAAAGTAGAGGGTTGACCAGCGGGTCATGTTCATTAGTGATTGTTCCCTTCGTACCCCATGTAGTTATAGCCTTAAGCTGTGGTTCAGGAGTGAAACATTGTCGCATAACTGAGCGTTAAAAGCAGTAATATAATAAACCGTTGTAGATAATTAGTCACAGTGTAGATAAAATTTAGTCACAGTTTGCGATAACAATATTAAAACCTGCTATCGAAATGACCTTGCTCGGCTGCAGCTAGCTCAACGTCTTAACCTTAAAACCTCCCTCAAGAGAGCCCGCTATAACCCTGCCGGTTAAATTAGAATTTGGCAGGTTTCCCCAACTCCGATTGGCGACATTATTTGGCGAGATTTTAGAGTTCCTTTTCTTTCTTTCCTTATTTTCTGGGTGACATTTTTTCCGTTCCTTATTTTCCGGGGGCTTTCTTTCCGTTTCCCTTTTTTCGAGTGACATTTTTTCCGCACACCATTCTAAGGCAGGGGATTTGACGTCCATGAAATTATATGATAAACAGATTAATATGCATGAAAGTGCTGCAATTGACTAGAAAACCACATGCGATAAAATAATAATAATAAGGATAAAGATTCTTAAAGATATTTCTTAGGAAACAACATGATTAGTTTATTGTATTATTATATACAATTATCAAGTATTATTGTTATTTGTATTATTATCAAGTATTATTGTTATTATTATATATTGTGTTGTTAATTTTACATTCGCTCTTCACGAGCTTGGCAAAACTATAGCTGAAATCTTGGCACAAATCTAAAATTACCAAATATGGCTGGGAGCCTCTATAATAAGGAAGTACCAGAAACAGCTATCTAATCTTTGGCTTATTTTATTCAAACAGCGATTTTTTTACTTTCAAGCAGTAGTGTGTTTTTGTATTTTAATAGTTATAGAATTTTATAGTCAGAAAAGAAAAGCAGAAACCAACGCCAACGATTTCAGAATTATAATGTTTTTTAATTGAGTTTAATTTCTGTACTACAAAGATTTAGTTTTATCACTTGTTTAATACCACTGTCTCCTCTGAGGTATTAAAACAATACAGTCTGAAGCAGGGACTTGCAGTCTGAAATTTTGAAACTAAGTTTTTTCTTAATCGCATTGAAAGTTATTTATTCCGTATAAAATAAGTAATATCTAATGAAGTGTTACATTTAGTTTTAAAGAAAATTAATCTTAACATAACTGTGTAGGTGAAAACGTACTTTCAATAACCAGCTCTAGGAAGATTTATCATTTCTAACCTACGTCACAGATCGAGGGAAATATTCGCCAAGAATTATAAACAACCACACCTCTTTTATCGTAAATCATGAACCTCAAATACTCAAGTGAACATTCAAACTGATATCTAAATTAATGCTTCACGATTTGCTTTAAATTTATTTTAGGTGTTAGGAGCGAAATGTACATAATTATACTTCGATTCACTTCATAAATAAAATAAATTATATTTGCAAAGCTAGACGACTGCTGTTTCTAATAAAATAAATGCACAATGGACATAATCTCATCTTTCTTCATGACTCACCTTAATAGAACTACCTATAAGCAATTTTTAAATGACTTTTATATTCAAATATCCTAGAATAACACTTTACTTTGTGACATTTACAATTTTTTTTTTCAAATTAATTATACACAAAGAAAAAAGTAACTTTTACTCCGAAAACTTCAGATTATTGTCTAGCTTGAAAATGTGTTAATTATTAGAAGCTGAATAAATAAAAATATTTAAAAAGAGAATATATATAATAAATATTACAAATACTTTACATCTCCTCTTCAATAATATCTACTTTTGCCAACTCATAAAACTAAACATTTAGTGCAAAGCAAAAACCTGAAATGCTTTAAAATGTCCTTGATTTTTCTCCGTTTCATTCTCTGAGTTTAAAATGGTACAAAAAGAAAAAAATAGTACAAAATACTATAGCCACAATTCAATTTTATTTTGAATGCAGAGGACAATTTTCAGAAAAAGCAGAATTCGAAATTCTTAAGTCCGTAGATCGCAGAATATCTGAAATACAGTTTTTTATTACTTACGAGGCTCTTGTTTCAACACGCTTTTATGAAGTACAAATAAAATTCTTTTTTCTTTAATTTAACTTCCTGATGTGGAGAGCAAACTCAAATAGGGGTGTACAATACTTTAGTTTGCCGTATGTCATTATATAGATGCATGGTTTGGTTTATATCAGAGGTTTCCAAGCATTTTCAGTTGACGCACTTACAGGTTCAATATTTTGTTACGGTGCTTTAGTCGTGTTTGACGAAGTGTTGTACAAGGTTTGTGCTTTACAACCTGCTTACTACATAAAGCCGTAGCAAATCACAGCATTTCATTAAATACGACTGTATATTGATACTAGTGACCAGGCACAGAAATGAAAACAACCACAATGAGGCTCATATAGGTATATATTGAACTTACACACAAGAATATTATACTATTATTATTAAAGAAAATAGGAAAAAATCAATGGAACGTCTGAGCTTGTGAATCTCCACGAAGTTTTTCAAAGCGACGGATAAGACTTATCACACTGCCACTCTCATTTCTTGCTCTACGTTGATCTTGGAACGATATTTAGTCTTTATTACAGGGCGTGCGGAAAAAATATCACACGGAAAAAATTGAAACGGAAAGAAAGACCACGGAAAATAAGGAACGGAAAAAATGTCACCCGGAAAAAAAAGAACTCTAAAATCTCGCCAAATAATGTCGCCAATCGGAGTTGGGGAAACCTGCCAAATTCTAATTCAACCGTCAGGGTTATAGCAGACTCTCTTGAGGGAGGTTTTAAGGGTAAGACGTGAGCTAGCTGCAGCCGAGCAAGGTCATTTAGTTAGCATGTTTTAATATTCTTATCGCAAACTGTGACTAAATTTCATCTGCAACGGCTTGTTATAATACTGCTTTTAACGCTCAGTTATGCGACAATGTTTCACCCCTGAAACACAGCTTAAGGCTATAACTACATGGGTTACGAGAGGAACAATCACTGATGACCATGACCCGCTGGTCAACCCTTTATTTTTACCATCGGACAGGCCAGCAGCTCGCTTATCTTCTTTCAATCATCGTCAGAAGATTTCCCTATTCCGCAGGTATGGTTGTTATGATAAAACTTTTATCTCCCATCTTGGCGATATTTCTAAACATCCCTTATTTTCCTAATTTTCTGGTGCCTATCTTCCCGTTCTTTATATTCCGGGTGACATTTTTTCCTACAACCCTAGTGAGCGTTCGCTATAAATACTGTCGATGTGACGCGATATGACTCATCAATAATTAGCATCTATATAACTTATATTCATATTAGTTCATGATTAAAAATCGTAAAAAGATATTGTCTGAATTCCTACATGTGACCATTGTTCAACCAATAGCATAACGACATTGTTGAAGTTTGGGATTGGCTCTCACAAGTCATGTGACTCTCTCAACGAAGTCTCGGGACTCTATCGGAACAGCTCAGTCTGAGCTACGATTTCAACGGTGCAGTTGGTATCCGTATTCGCGCGATTATGCATGCGACTGCCTAATTTAAGTCTAAACGCACATCCTGCCTTATTGCTTTATTTTCTTTGCCTTTAAAACTGTTATTGATGTATTAATTATGCCATGTCGAGAATAAAATTACCGATGTATGCCATGCATTACTAGAATGACTTCCTGCTTCCTGCATCTCCTAAGATAAATGCCATGACTTAAGATTAAATGCCATTGATGATACAATGCCAGTTTAAAATTACTTAATCACCGATTATGCTTATCCTTTATCGCCTCTGAGTGTTGATGCCAGTGGGCATCATTTCTTTCTTTATTACCGTTAATGGCCTTTGGCAAATAGTCTAATTTACTAATCAAGACTCTTTGAAGTCGATGTTAGCCGAAGATTGAAGATCACAAGACGATCGAATGCGGGTTTCTAGTAGAAATCTCTCACATCTGCTAGCAAATAATTTGGCGTTGCCAAAACCAACCCCAATTCCGTACGCGATAGAATAGCGGTGTTGTCGGTTTCCTACACAGTCGAGCGATTTATGCTACCCACGCAATTTGAACTTAGGTTCGGTATAAGAGTAAAGAGGAGAGCTTCGCGACGCCCACTTTGAGAACCTCTGGTTTATGTGATTACGGCAAAACCTCAAAAGCTATCTACCTAAGGGGAGGGATGCCTTCGTGAAGGACTTTCTAAGGGGAACTGACTCGTATACACGTTACACCGAAAACACCCATGCGGCCAGCCCATTCGCGGGATTCGAACCTCGGACCGAACTACGAGTATTCGGTCGCTTTAAAGGCTCGGCTGCTGGTTGGCACATAAATGCATGAGTAAATTAACAAATTCGTCTCTTGATTGCGCGTTAAGTGCTAAGCATGAGTTGAATTGGTTGCATTTATAAAATTTTGTCATGAACATAGGAATCATTCTAGGAAAATGTCGCTCACTACTGACCGAGAGGGTACGATCACTAAATACAGTTATTTCGAACCAGATTCGAACTGAAGAGAACAGGCTGTCTGAACACGTGCCTTCGCAGTATCCGCCATCTGTGTAACTAAGCAGATTTTCAGAATAGAACCAAATTTTCTTCGGAAAGTTCACCTACGAATACATCGCTTTCCTGAAGCTGACATTCCTTATGTACTTTGGTAAAGCCATAGAGATATTAGGTATTTTTTTAAAGCAGAAGAGATGAAAAAATGAGCAATGCTTTCTCCGGGACTCGAACCACGGACCTTTCGAATATACGCCGAGCATGCTAACCGCTATATTACCAAGGCATGCCAAGAAGACGGGAGAAATACCTTATATACTCCCCTTTTTAAAGGGCGACTGAGGATTAGGGGACCCAGTCACCAAATACCAATGCTGGATAATCATCATTCACCACCTTTTTAGTTCGGGCGCCACTGTAGAGACATTAGGTATTTTGGAAAGCAGGAGAGATGAAAGATGAGCAATGCCCTCGTCAGGACTCGAACCACGAAGCTCACGAATAGGCGCCGAGCGTGCTGAACACTACATCACGAAGGCATGCCAAGAAGACGGGAGAAATACCTTATAAATTAAATAAAATAAACAATCAATGAAATTGTAAAAAAAGGTGAGTTTCACAGTTTTTATGAAACTTAAAAAAATCTTTTGCATTTTATTTGTATGTATATCGTGTTACAATGAAACAGCTTTCAGCTATAATCTAATTTAAAAGTTTACAAAAGTTAACCTGGAAATAATTCTGAATTTAAGAATATTTCCAAGAATTTCAAATGAAAAGTTGAAAATTTATTTAATTCAAAAGATGTTTCGACAGTAATATAAGAATAACTTAAATTTATGCAACAGTTTGCAGTACCTATCCAAATTTTTGGAGGAATACTGCGAAAAATTTTCAGCATTCGACTGCAACTTTACTTTCCTTAGATGTTGGAAATTTCGAGCTATAAAAGAAATAGGGCTGTTAAAATAATTTACATTCGAAAATCCTTCGAATAGATTCACTTTAAAGTACTTCCATCAAAAGAAATACTTTTGGCATTTCGAGTATTTCAAGAATACTTCTGAAAACACAGAAAGGAAAAGATACAGGAATTCCTGGAATGTTTAAATAGTTTTAGAAAACAAAGTTTACACTATCTAAGTTAGAGAAAGGGTATATATCAGTTTTGAAAATCTTGGCTTCAGTGAAAGAAAATGGAAGTTTAGAACATTCGGTCTGCTAGAAAATTGACTCATAAAAATCAGAAAACGGATGTTGGTTGAGAAAACAGTAGATCAACTTCAAAGAGCGTGCAAGGATTTTAGCTTCTTAGATTAGAATTCTGGACTAAGAAGGCTATATTAATTTATTTTCTATGTTTTATAATTAGATAAATTAGTAACAATGTCGCACAGGTTCCGACTGAAGATTAAAAATGTATGAAATGTGTATCAAACTTACAAAAGTGTCAAATTTTACATTCTGCATTGATTAAAGCGAGGTTGGGGGACATGATTGCGCTTGTATTTAAAAAGGATAATTTATATGCTGTAATATGAGATAGTGAGATTTTTGTGGTATTCGTTCTTTTGCTATATTCAGTATGTACAGGAAAAGAAAAATGACTATAGCTTCGTTCACTTAATCACTGATCCTATACATATACTTCTGATTGATCTATTTCTTATTAAAGGCAGAAGATTATGTGATAAATATCTCAATATTTTTGCTAAGAGTATTACGCGAATATAAAATCGGTACTTAGCGTAATATTCCGTCGACAACGAAAGTTGACTACCATCGAACTATGAACGTTGGCGGAGATCCAGTCATAGTTTCGCTACTCCTTTCTGCAGAATTCTGAATCGCACCTCTAACTGCTTCTTTCAGTAGATTAGTAGTTCTTTGAGTACAGTATTCATCATACTAAGATAAAATAACACGCCAAACAAATATTAATTTAGAAGTCAACGAACAAAAATTAGCGTTACACACTAACGGGAAAAAATATCCCAATACAGAGAAAGACTTGTGTTAGATAAACGAAATTCGGTAGGCGTGTTTATATATCTGAAAGATGACATCGATTCAAGTTTCGGGCTTCGCGCATAAATGTGGCGTTAGTAGCGCCACTCAACTTGCAAATCAGGCTTGCTTTAAATTCGCGCTGTAAAGTTCGTGACCGTTATTTATCTTTGAAATTTGACGTACTGAGTTAATATTAGCGAAGATTGCCTTTAAGAAGACGAAGAAGCCATTATCAACAGCTCACCGAATTTCTGAGGTCGTGTTATAGGGCTAAGAGAAGGCTGATTTTTTATCCGCGATATTGCAGAAAGACTTGGCTGGAATGTATCCATTGTGCATGATTGCTGGGAGCAATGTTCAAGTGAAGGTACTGCTTCAAGAAGACCGGGTTCCGGGCGGCCACTTGGAACTACTGAAAGGGAAGACCGCCGTATTCGGCGTACGGCTGTGGCGCATCGTACTGCGTCTGCGGCAGAAATTCGAGCTGCAGTTGGTACCACAGTGACACAAGAAGCTGTTACAAATTGGTTACTTCAAGGAGAGCTCCCAGCCAGGTGCTCTACAGCGTACATTCCACTGACTCCAAGCCATTGCCGTTTGCGACTCCAGTGGTATCAAACCAGAGTTGAATGGAGGAGAGTGGAGATCTGTTGTGTTTTCTGATGAAAGCAGGTTCTGCCTTGGTGCCACTGACAGCCGTGTGTTGGTCAAAAGGAGGCCAGGGGAACGCCTTCAACCAAACTGTCTGCGGCCTAGATACACTGAACCTACACCTGGAGTCATGGTCTGGGGAGCAATTTCCTATGACAGCAGGAGTACTGTCGTGGTTATCCCAAACACACTGACTGCAAATTTGTACGTCAGTCTGGTAATTCAACCTGTAGTGCTGCCATTCATGAACAGTATTCAAGGGGGTGTTTTCCAACAGGATAACGCTCGCCCTCATACCGCTGTTGTAACTCAAAGTTTTCTACAGAGTGTCGACATATTACCTTGGCTTGCGAGATCACCAGATCTGTCTCCAATCGAGCACGTACGGGATGACATTGGACGACAACTTCAGCATCATCCACAGCCAGTACTGGCCGTCCCAGTATTGACAGAACAAGTACAACAAGCATAGAACTCCATACCACAAAGTGACATTCGGCACCTGTATGACACAATGCATGCACGTTTGCAGGCTTACCTTCAGAATTCTGGAGGTTACATCGGTTATTGATGTAACAGCATTTCACATTTGAAATGCATTTTCTTGAGCTTAAATTAACCTGTAATCTTGAAAATTTAATCATTTAAACATGTTAACTAGACAAATGCATTGTCCGAATTTCATTACTCTACAATAATTTTTTTTGGTGTTGGGATTTTCTTTTTTCGTCAGTATATTTGCAATTTTCACAGCACAAGTTTCGATGATTTTATCGAACAATCACCGTCAGTGTGCAAATGAATGAGATAAGATATAGTGATAAGATAAGGTAAGAATGGCTGAATAGGAGTTAAGGTACTGGACAGGAGTTAAGGACAGGATTCCAATCCATCTTTACCTTCAGCATTTAGGAAATTATATTTTTGTTTTCTTGTTTCATCAACAGATGGCGCCAGTACCTTAACTCTTGTACATCCATTTTTATCATATAACTATATCTTATCTCGTTCATTTGCACTTTGGCAGCTGAGGCTGTTGGTTCGGTTAAACCATCGAATCTAGTCCTGTGAAAATTTGGAAATATAATGCTGACTTTTGTTGTTTGACTTCTAAATTAATATAGTATTCATCAATCTATCCGGCAATTGTGCATTCCACCAATTAGGCACTGCTGGGGAAGTATTCGAATTTCATTCTAAGATCCGCTTTTGCATCTTAAAAAGGCTTTACTTTATTTTCTTTATCATTGCAAAATGGGAAAACCGTTACGTTTGCAGACTGATTTGACGTCAGCACGTTAACCCAGAATTAACAGGTTAAATTTTAAATTTGATTTGAAGGGGATTACTGTATGGAACTTAGTTATTATTGTTCTTCATGTTCTTTACAGTAATTCGACCTGTTGGTGCAGATTAGTTTAACATTTTAAAAATTTAATCTAAATTAAACACTGTCTTAAAATAGCCATTTTCTTCTCTGATAGGTTTCTTTCAAACATATAACTTACATTTTTTGCATTCAGTTCTTAATAAGTTGCAATAGAAAATTATTCGTGACTAGTTGGGATACTTCAGTGCTTCTACTGTAGGGACCTTAATAAAGTTAAATTTTACTTTAAATTTTATTCACTTCATTTACATTATTTTAATATATATCTCTAATAGGACGACTTCTCTCGTTTGAAAATAGCTTTATATTTGTAATATTAACATGTTCAAGTTTTTCAGCCTAAACTTCAAGCTTGATTAAAATTATCAGCATTGTAATAAAATTTTAATTTTTAAGGCTGTTCATTCTACAGAGCTTTGGGATTATTTAAAAAATATCAAATTTAAGAATTCTTGATCATAAAGCCAATATGTTGTTAACTTTTTATGTTTAATTTTTTTCCCTCTCATTTTATCTTCATAGGCTCATAACTGCTGCACTGATTAAATAGCATTTTGATTTTTTAATGGTAAACAAAATGACTTTTTTAATTCGTTTTATTTAAAGGTTTAATATTGCATATGATCTTACTGAAGCTTAAGATATTACTAACTCAAAATAGATCAAACAGAAATTTGTACAATGCCAGCAAGTTAATTTTTTTTCGTTTGACATCTACAGGCTGTGTTTATTGCAAAGAGAAGCTTTTGAAAATATTTGCTAGCCAGTTAGTTGCCTTGCAGAAGTTGAAACGCAGAACTTTAGAATTCGTGTAATCTGGCCCCTTGACGACGAATTCATTAAATTATGGCTGCTTATCCTATACTTAGTCTGCCATTTCGTACTTCGATATCTGCTGGAACGTAACTTAAGGGATTTCAGCCATGCCAAAGCAATTTTCCGACGAGCTAGAATGCTGGGACACTATAACCATTGTCTCAGATAACGCTTTAAATTAACCTACAAATATTCTAGGATTCTGCTTCAAATTTTAGACGTCTGGGGGCACTCTATATTCTTCTGCTGTCGAAAAATCTCAAAAATGATTGTAAGGCAATAGAGTTCAGCGTTCTCTCGCATTATCATCCCAGAATTTGCCACTCTCATCCGGAGGAATGCAATAAAATGGACTACAAGTGGTTTCCCAAGCCATCATGATACACCAGTTTCTCTTAAGTTTAGAGGCACCAGAAGTATAAGACTTTTATATCATACACCTAGACAAGCTGAGATAAATAATTCTTCGGTGCAGTTTTTCAACTTTTGTAACATCGTGCAAATAGTATATCATAAGCGTCTGCTTCATAGCTTATAGGTAGAGGAAAATTGATTTCATCTGTCAGGTAGCTATGTTCTGCGTGATGATGATGAAAACCTTAGTAATTCATTCGTTGGAAAATGTGGAATTTCTCGAATAGGAGAAAATTATACTTGACTTTTTTTCAGTGGGAAAGCATATAGAATTCTTGCTCTAAGCATTTAATGTCCCAAATGGCTAATGTGTAAAAAGCCCTTTAGAAAGAACAGTTTCTCAAACAGCACTGCAACCGCTACTGGCCTGACGCTATTTACAATACACGTAGGATATTCTATTTTATGTTACTGATACAGGATCTGGTAAAGCTTTAGTTAAAGCTTAATCTACAGCCCTAGACAAGCTTAATCTACAGTTGTGAGACTGAGGCACTTGTTGCTAAACCACTGATAACATTTATCAAAACAGTTTCATCCCAAAATAGGTGCGATTTGGTTTCAAAATGTTTGTATATCCTGAATTCATTAAAGTTTTCTGAATTATGCTGTTAAATTTTTAAATAGCATACTTAATGGTATTTAAATATCTCTTAGCACACGTAATGACGTTAAAGTTTAAATGATTAGTATATGTTGTAAGGTATATTTTAAATTTATAACAGTTATTTTAAGTTAATGCATCGAAGGAGGATAGTATTTAAGTAACGTTCAACTTATTTCGACAGAGAGAGTGGAGATTCCTTAGTAATTGGTTTGCTACGTCACTCTAAGCTGTTACTACGCTCGGCCGTATTACTTGCCTTTTGACAGTTCGCTGGCTAATTTAATATTACGGACTGGCCAACTGTTTAGTAATGTGCTAGCTTCGGCTAAATCTCTTTAGTTAGTCATTAGTTAATTCGTATTTCTTACAGTTTAAGCCCAAGTGGAGGCTTTGTTGTATGCACAAAGAAAGGGGCCGACTGTTAATCTTTTTTGAGAAAAAAAGGGTAATTAACCCTTCTTGAGTTTAGGTTTCTGTTCTTGCACTTGGGCGATTATTTGCTTAGCAGTTCACTATGTTCCTCGTCACTTAATTTGACAGAATAAAAGTGAGGAACCTTAAAACGTAGCAATTTTAAATTAAAAATTTTTATATTTCTTTTTTTTTAATCAGATTTTCATTCTTAGTTTCCGATTTCTGAATTCATTTTCCAGTTTTCAGTTAACCATAATTATAAACAGGACATTAATTCTTTTATAGCGAAAGAAAATTTCCGCTAGATGACATAATCAATGTGAAAGACATCTATGACAATTTAAAAAATTTACATTATTATTTATTATTAATTATTATTTTTTACAAAATAAATTCAGTATGCAAAGTACAAATTGTAGATTTAAGAAGATTTAAAAAGAGAATTGTAGTAATTGTTATTCACCTTGACCATCAATTGGATTACGTATAATACTACTCTTTCCTTCTCGAATAAACAGAGGGAAGCAAGAAAACAGCTAAGCATAGACCAAAATGAACATTGGGAAAATTGTCGGGCATTTCCATCATCAACAAAGCACTTGGGAAATTGGGAGCACTATTCCTCTTTCCGAAATTAGAGTAAATTAAACGGACTTTGCAGTATGGGTACAGTGCAGGCATTTTTAGCAGAACGATCATATGCTTTAATTTTCGGATCATTTACTTTCTCAGTTAGTATACAGATTTATGTATATTAAAATAAATTTTAAATGTATGTGGTTAAAATGTTTTCTTTATCGGAATATTTCGATTATGTATTTGAATTTAGCGACAAACACCAGAGCTGTAAGTGGAAGAAACACCAGGACACATCACGTCATGGCAAATATTATACGTATAGTCCTGTTGCATTTCTGTACTCTGTATCAGTGGTGCCCAGTATTTAACTTGATGCGAACCAACTTAGAATTTAACACATTTTGGTGAATCACAATTATATATTGCAGTTTTAGCATATCAATTATAAACGTGTAAGATCTCTCTCTGCTATTCCACATACACAAATCCTAGATCCTACAATGAACCTGGTGAATTCTCGCACAGATGTGAACAAATATCAGCACAGAAGAAGGGTAACTAGAAACCCTTTATTAATTCAAAGTTTAACAGAAAGGCTCGATCTTCGTGCGTTACAAAACACCGTCATTTGCGGTGGGAAACTTAAACGTAGAGCATAATTCAACTCGAATTCTAAAGCAGAAGAGTGCTGGATTAGCACGTTAATTTACATCTAACAGGTTGACTCTCAAAAACGTAACAGGCGTGATGACAATACGAAATGGCCAAAAGAACTGAGATCTGAATAAACTCAGAGTTTTACCTGTTTAAATATTCACTTCACTTAAATTTAAATTTAGATCCTGGCGAGAAAATACAAGGGGAAGTTGAGAGGTTCAGGAAAGGTATCAAGCTTAAAATAAATTAGTTATGCAAAATAAGAGAAACCCTGTAAAACATATAATACACAAACTATCCACATGTGGGGTATAATAGGTTAAAGAAGCAGTGTAATTATGTATTCTTTATATTACTGTTTATTAAAATTTAATAAGATACAAATTAAATACAAGGAAAGCACATTTTCACACTGCACATTTTTTGCGAGTTTATTTTGTACTCTGCTGCACTCTATGTTACGGCTAAATTCATTCAGTCATTCCGATATTGTTTGTTAGACATTTTTCCAACAACTTTCGTGATGTGTTCATAACGTAAAACTTTCTCGGTAATGTTTGTTGCTGATGGTGCAGTGGTAATTAAAAATGTTTGGAAAGTCAGTATGCTCCGGGTACTGACATTTAACATTTATTTATGAAAAATCGTGCTTTGAGATACAGGGTTGCCCAATATAAGCACAATCTAAAGCAAAGGAAGAGCTAATGAACTGTAAGGCGCTATTATACAATTAGGCGCTAGACAAAAGCCTATTTATGTGGTCTTCTTTGTCTCTAGAGATACTGCCGCAAATGTTAATAGCCAGGCCCACTTTAGCCTGATCAATGGAACTTGCTGTAACTCGTCTGTTAGATGCTGGTGTATATTCTGTTATAATGCTTCAAGAGTTCATGACTTATTCTTGCAAGAGAATGGAACTATTCACCGTGGCCTTTTCGCCGTGACCGTTTCGTCGTCGGGCCGTTTTCCCGTCTTGACGTTTTGCCGTCAATACATATTATCATTTACATGGCTGTATTATATCTTCCCATATTATATTAAGTTGGTTTAGTTTAATAATTCTGTTTACCTATTGTATATTTAAGAGATATTTTTCTTTATATGCCTATATTATATTATTAAGTTTATTTAATTTAAAAATTTTGTATACCTATTGTATAACCTCTGGCTGTCTTAAATTTTATTAAAAGAAAAAAGCTTTTGCAATTAAACACTTCTTCTGGAATTACTAAATATTACCTAGAATTAATGTCTTTTTTCTCGGAAAGCAATTTATTTGGAAGGCTTTTGTCAGTGTGATAATTAGATGTATTGTATGCATATAATAGTGAACAAGCCGATTAAAATTTAAAGAAATTTTGACGAATCATATAAATATTGTACCTGCATAATTTTAAAATCGATAATATACCTTCTGTTTACATCAAAGGTTTCGCCTCAGTTCTCTTTGATATTGACATAATTTTCTAACTAACTATATGTAATTTCTTTATATCTCATATTTATAAATAACTATATGT
The DNA here is from genome assembly GCA_000611955.2 of Stegodyphus mimosarum. Classification (NCBI taxonomy): domain Eukaryota; kingdom Metazoa; phylum Arthropoda; class Arachnida; order Araneae; family Eresidae; genus Stegodyphus; species Stegodyphus mimosarum. Next base: position 236,540 of record KK115845.1, on the reverse strand, counting down.
ATTATAAGCAACTTTTATTACATATATAAAAGGTAAACAGAATTATTAAACTAAATAAATTTAAAACTAATATAATACGGCAAGATATAATACAGACATGTAAAGAAAAATATGTCTTGACGGCGAAACGTCCCGAAGGCGAAACGGCCACGGTGAAATGGCGACGACGAAGAGTCCTAGACTCTCTTGTAAATCTTGCCTTTCAGATTGCCTAACATATGAAAATTAGAAGTGATCAGATACACTAACACTCTAAAGTGTAAATTAGATATGCTTGCTAGATGAATAGACTAAAAAAATATCGCAAATTTCATGTCTCACAAGTTCGTGCTTTGTATTCAGAAAAATACCTTGATTTGAAATTTACGTTGTTTATGCTTAGTTTTGTACTCAGAAGTAAACTCAATCATTGGTATTATGGCCATTTTTCGATCTGTTGCATGTTTAAATCACATTAAGTCTAAAATTTATGGGAATTGAAATGTAACAAAAGTTCTTTTACCAGGAATTTTATGAACGTGATATTTTACCAACAAACAGCTGTAATATTCGGTTTTGTCGAATTTTTCTGTTATATTTTTTTTTGCAAATTTTGTTTGTTAAATAAAATATCAAAATTTTGCCGAAATTCCAATCTCTTCTTTTTATTCTCTCCACATTTGAATTGAAAATATAAATTAACAACTTTGTATTACCGTGGAAGAAAAGTAGTTATTGAAACTGAAAGGCTGAAGCAAGCATAAGAAAAAGCTCAGTGCGGAAGTAATGTCCTCAGGCATTTGGAAATGAGGTGCATCATCAACGAACTCCATTCTTCGTAACTGTCGATGATAAAATCGATTTACCAGGCCCCCGAAGAAAAGGAGTCAAGAAAATAAAGACATCAAGGGGTAGAGTGATGGATTACGACTCCAAGGGAGGAATTCGCGTCAAAACATGTCCATTTGAGCACTATATATCGCGTTAAGCTGGTGCAGCTACGTCTGTGTTTTGACGTTAGCTGACAGGTCAAGGTTCTTTAAGAAGGCAAGGAAACAAAATCTGTAAGGAGTCAATGGAGTATTTCCAGTTGCTCAAATTGGGATATTTTTTGAAAAAAAAAGGCTTATAGAGGTTTTATTGATAAATGTTTTGTCATAACTCGGACAGAAATTCGATGATACCCTAGTATTATGATATAGATTAACATACATGCTATGAGCATAAAGTAGTGTTATATAGTTAAACTCGATTATAATGATTTCGGAAATAGTTATCATCTTTATAATATCGGAAAGCTATAATAATTTCTATTGCAATATTTTTGTTTCAGTTTCGCTTATACCTCGTTGATTTGATAATGAATCATTACATCGGTATATAGTACAAACTGACTAACTATGCAAAAGAGATCACCCATTTTGAAAAGGCAACGAAATTAATCATACATTTAACACTCTTAAAACTTTAAAAGAAATTTAAAGTAGTCTCCAGAAGTACCAGCACCTTTGTCGATGAGTATCAATTCGATTCCTGGATGAAAGAACAAAGTCTCTTGCTTTGCTGAATAATAGGACTAAACCATAGGTTCCCAACCTTTTTCGAACTGGTGCCCCCTTTTCTAGTGAATATTTCAATACCGCCCCCCTAGAGAAATAAGAGCCTACGTAATGCATGGTGAAAACAAGAATTAAATAAAAAAAATTACTAATAGACAGAATGTTGTTGGAATTGAAACGCTACTGAATTTCTTCGTTATTTAAAAAGAAAAATAAAAGTTTTAGCTTACCTGTTATAAGGACAGGCAGGGGTTTTGATGATACGAAATAATCCATAATAAACTATTGCTTTCTAAATAAATAAATTGACAGTTTCAGAGAACACTCAAAAGGCATACTTAATTATTATTAAAAAGTATTTTTATTAAAATTTAAAGGCATCGAATTTCTAACTTAACTAATGAGAAGGCTGAATTTGATGCATTTTAAGAAGCTTGTTAATATCAGGCTCGATTTTACTTAAAAACAATCGTAAATCGCCGCGTTCAGTAACATGGAGCCGATTTCTCTTTTTCGTTACCAATGTTGCTACAGCACTAAATCCACGTTCTGCTAAATATGAAGATGGGAATGCTAGCAGAAATCGTTGCACAATCGACCATAATCTTGGATACAATTGCGAAATCGACTTCTGCAGCCAAAATTCTTGGTAGCCATTCTTGAATTTAATTTTTAATTCCTCATTTGTCGTCAGTTCTATCAGTTCTTCTTCTAACTGAGATGGTCCTGCTGTGTTGACATTGGAAAAAGGATCCAAAACCCAGTCTGGTATGTCCATGTTTAAAATGTCCTCGAATCGTTCCTTGAAGTCATTGTAGAGGTTTTCCAAGTGCTGACAGTAAACAAGCAAGTCGTCGTGCTTGAATGATACTGCTGATAAACATGGGAAGGTATGGAATTCACGTCTGCCTATATTTCTTTTATATAATAGCAGTTTAGACACGAAAGCAGCAATGCTATTTTTAGTCTTAATCAAGTTTAAGTCTTCTCCTTGAAGTTGGAGATTGACATCATTAAACAATTTATAGAGGTCTGCTAAGTACGCAATATCGTTTTTTGATGCGATGAGGTTGTCGCGCAATTCCGTGTCTTTGTTTCCTAGGAACTCTATCACAGATTCAAACAGATTGTAAAATCGAGTCAAACAAGTACCTTTTGAAAGCCAGCGCACCTCTGTGTGAAGCAGCAATCGGTTGAAATCTTCATCATTTGCAATGCAAAGCTGACTAAATAATCTGTCATTCAACGAGTTACTTCTGATTTTATTAACTGCTCTTATAACATATTGCAGTGATGTATGGAGACGTTCGCTCAAATTTTTCGCAACCAAATGCTGTCGATGAATTACGCAATGCACAGCAAGCACGTCCGGAACTTTATTTTTTAAGCATGCTATGAAGCCTTTGTGACGCCCTGTCATAGCCGGTGCGCCATCCGTAGCAACCGACAAAATATTATTAAAAGGAATTTCCTTTTCGTCAAAAAACTTTTGCAGTGTATCAAATATGGTTTCTCCTTTTGTATCTGTTTCCAAATTGGTAGCAAACAACATTTCTTGACATATTTTTTCATCTTTGATAAACCTCACGTACGACAATAACAATGCTTCATTGGTTGGTAAAGTGGACTCATCCAGCTGAATTGAAAATTGACAAGTCTGCAGATAATTGCACAACGATTCTTCAATGTTTTCAGCCATCTCATCAATTCGTCTTTGCACAGAATTATTGCTCAAAGGAATTTTTCGGATAATATCTGTAGCTGGTTTATGGAGCACGGTGGTTATTACTTCTTTAACTGCTGGTAAAATTAAATCTTCCCCAATAGTATGTGGCTTGCCTGTTTTAGCAATCAACAATGAGATATTGTACGAAGCTCGAAGTCCGTCATCGTCTTGTTTAGAAGCTGATGAAAATAATTTTGATATAGTTGGCTGATTTTCAATCTTCTTTTTTATCTCTAGAAAATAGGTCATATCTCTGTCTTTCTTATCCGGATGCATTTTATTAAGATGATCTTGAAGCCTAGAAGGTTTCATCGCTTCATTCGAAAATGTTTTTTGACAAATAAGGCACAATGGAGATGATGGATTTGAGGGATTTTCGATAAATCCGTATTTTATATAATCCGCACTGTACTGCCGCCTCTTCTTTTTTGCTTCCGACATGGGTTTTTCTTTACTTATACTTGATCCAAGTTAAGGGAGCTGCAAGGGATACTGCCGGTTTAAATAATATAAGTTGAAGTAGCAAAATATTAAGGCAACGCCGTTTTCATCGTACGCAGTACATGCTGCGATGAACGATAGATAGTGTGAGCCTGAGTCTGTAGCATTCTGCGGGGCTGTTCTATTTTTAGCTACCTACAATTTTGATCGGGTAAACCACTGGCGACGATTTGTCTACTCCGCCGCCGCTTATTTCGGCGCTCTAATTTTTTCCCGCGTCCAACGTCGCCTACGCACTTTTACAGACTCTCTTAGAATACAGTTTAGTTGGAGATCTCGCTATCGTTGCCGCTTGTAAGTGGCATTTTTTAGTCCCAGTGACATTTTTTGTAAATGTTACGGCCAAAGCCCGAAATCGGCCAATTCGCATTTTGGCCAACGTTGCTGTAAACTTACCGGCGAATGTCCAATCTTTTTGTTGATTTCTGGCTTTGACCGGCCAATTTGGGAAAAAAGAAATCAAGGGCAGATGGTTTTACACACTGTTAAAAATGAAGTATTTAAAAATGAGTACTTCTGTGAGTTCAACGAGTAGAAACTATTCAGTGAACGCATATGCTGTAACAATGTGATAGTGTGAAGATTAGATTTGCGCCCTTCAAAATGACGAATTATATCTTAAGCAAATGCGTTGCGTATCGAGTATGAATACAGAGGCAAATTGAGTACTCAATTTGTCAACTACCTTTAAGGGTGATCCTTAGTCTTTTTCTGCTCCATAGACTCAATCTACCATTATCACATCAGGCTTTGGCCAAGAATTCCCAGCCACTTCGCGAAATGGCCGGCCAAAGTATAAAATACAATATTAATTGCAAGTATTTCGGACTTTGGCCAAACCTCCTGGCCAAAACGCGAACTGGCCGAACTTCGGGCTTTGGACGTAACATAAATATGTACATAAAGACAATAAAGATATATTTTTGCACTGAAGGCTTTTCCTTCTGATATTATGAACTCCGGTTCTACTGCTCCTTTCACTAAAATGGTGACCCTTTCAACAAAAGTCAACAGTTTTCTGCGACTTTTTGGAGTGCATCTCGCCAAATTGGCAAGACAGGTTGCTAGTTTTAGCACATGCAGCCCCAGAATCGTACATACTAGAGAGGTATGTCTTTCTCTGAACAGTGAAGTCTCATATCGAAATATGTGAATTTTCGCACACGTGATAAAAATGAATTATCAGCGTGATTTTAAAGTCTTTTTTAGACTATATTTGGCTAATCTTCCAACGCCCCTCTGTGCCATATCAACGCCCCCTAATTTTCTCTGGGTTTTTTACCGCCCCCCTGAAAGCCTGAAACGCCCACAAGGGGGCGTTATCGCCCACGTTGGGAACCTATGGACTAAACTAAACCCCACCACTGTCCTGACTTCCTCAAGAAAAGTTTTTCAGTGTTTTATTTATCCCCCCAGCAGACAATTTATTGGGTTTAATGGCAATTTATACATGGCCAAGCAAAGCCTAATTCTGACATAGACATAGATAGTACATAAGTTTGAAAAAATACAAGTTTTGGAACTTGAGTTGTAGGGTTTCCCTTATTTTGCATAACAAAGTTATTTTAAGTTTGAATACCTTTCCTGAACTTCTCCACTTTCTCTAGTATTTTCTCGCCAGGATGTAAATTTAAAGTTAAGTGAAGTGAATATTTAAACGGGTGAATCTCTGAGTTATTCAAAGCTTGTTTTCGCTAGCCAGCACATTTCGTTGCTATATCGCTGTTACGCTAGTAAGCCTATTGGCCTCTTGATTTCGGATTATCATCACTCCTGTTAGGTTTTTGTGAGTCACCCTGTTAGGTTTAATTTAACGTGTTAATCCAGCATTATTTTATTTTAGATTTTCGACTTGAATTATATTCTACGTTTTTAAGTTTCACCGCAAGTTGACGGTGTTTTTGTAACGCACAGAGATGGTGCCTTTCTGTTAAATTTTTAATTAATAAAGGGTTAGTTTTCACCTTTCTTCTGTGCTGGTAATTCATTTCCGCCTGTGCGAGAATTCGCTAGGTTCATTGTAGGATCTATTTTTAGTTTATGTGGAACAACAGAGACAGATCTTACAGTGTTTTCTTTTCTTTTTTTTTTGTTACAGGAGAAGAGTTTAAGTGTGTTGTATTTATGTTACCTTACTTTGTATCTACTTTTTCAAGGATGTTAATCAAGACACCAATATATATATATATATAAATAGTAGTAATGATGATATTAAAAAAAAAGAGAAAATAAAAGTAGCAATAAGAAGGAGAAGAAGAAAAATAATAATAATTTAATTACAGGCAATGAGTATAAAAGATTTAAGTAATATATATCCAGCATATTATGCTTGGAATACGCTTCAATGTCTATACACAATCAGTGAAATAAAATAAACTCATTATGCAAAATATATAAGTTATGCTGAAAATGTGTTTGAAACATGTATCCATACGTTACTACGCATTTATTCCTGCACAGTAACTCATTACGTTTTCATTTAAGATGAACTGTGTGTATTTTACGAGCATTTTTAAGGGGTCATGCTCTCAACTTCGGACAAATCATACTGGACTTAACAATGCCGCCGTTCAGCCAGGCATTCTCCGGCCCCCAGCAGCGTGAAAAGTCGCAGCCATTTCATTGCTGTTCTTTAATTCATTGTTCATTTATTCACCACATAAATAGTGCACACAGCAATTTCTATATATTTCGTGTATTTATTTTGTATTATGTGCCTATATCTCTTCAATTAGTGCAGTAGTTGGCAAACCACGACCCTCATGACATTGGATTCACTGCTTTAGGCCACGTCGTGCTTTAGGATTTAGGTCACTGCCTGACCACAGACCCTTTTACAGTTCCATCCAGACTTGGCATTTTCTTGCAGAAAGCAAAGGGCTTCAAAGGTTCTCAAACCTCAGCTTATACCTCATACAGAGGATATTACCTGATATGGCTTATACCTCATATGGATCTACTTAAGGACTTTCTCAGATGTCAGGCCCAATTCGGGATTCACTCAGGAATAGGAGGAAAGAGCAGGGATGGGAATTCCCTTCTGCATGCCAGAATAATAACAATAGTATCAGAGTATCAAAGATTACTTTTTCCACTTGGGGTGCGACGTAGATCTACCTCCTCGTGGTACACCTTGGAAACGCTTTGCAGCACTTGATACAGCTTTGGCATGCAGCCTTCCTACTCTTCTTCCATGAAAAATCAACAAGCGGATTTACTTGCAAAACTAGATGCCAGCTTACTACAACATCCAAATACAGCCGTTTCTTATTGGAGGATTAAGCTGTTTTTAAAAAGTTTATTTCCGTCTAATACCTTACGAGATCTCCAGACTCGTACAGCGTTGAAACTTTGGAGAATGATACGTCCTTCTCTTATTCCCGATAGTCCAAGGCGCAATGCAGTCGCGACTTTCCGTCTGTCTATAGAACATGATTGCCTTGCCGCACACCTGCGCCGCATAGGCATTTCAAGCGATCCTATTTGTCCACTTTGTAATTCTGGAGGTGAGGTTCTTCGAGGTCTTACAGAAGAGTCGAGATACTTGGAAGCAAGAACGCTCTTTAGGCAATGACTTCGGTCTTTTTGATCTTTGTTCTAGTGTTTGTAATCTCTTGTTTGTAAGATTTTAGCTCTTTGTAACTTTTGGCCTAGCCATTGGAAATTTAAAAAAATTCTACTTTTCTTTGTACCGCCTTTATTTTTGTAATGCTCTTAGCCAGTACCGATCAGCAGGGGCATGCAGATGTTGATTAAGCGTGGCAGTGCAATTGACAAGATAGTGGTCTGAATAGTAGGACTCAAATTTGGTGGTCTAGATGTTCTCTTGAAGATTTATATGTAGACTTCGAATAGTTTTTGGAAACCTGAAGCTTTTTATGAAGCTTAGGAAAAAAGCAAGAATATGCAAGAAGAAATTACTAAAATCTACCAAAAAGAGGATCATGGTAGTTACTCGTTTCTATTTTAAACGTTCATTTCGTATTTTGAGTTATTTGAATTGTTAAGTCGGATATTGTTCCTAGAACAGCCTTGACTCCAAAAAGGGAGAAACAGCTTATTGTGGTATGGCAGGCAACAGCTGTCATTCGATGATGTACTTCCTCTAGGGAGACAGTCATAATACTTTTCTCTTGCTAAGGGATTATCTGCAGTATTACTTATTATCTGTAGTATTTATTATTAGTATTTATTATTGTAGTACAGGAATTAAAGGGAGAAACAGCTTATTGTGGTATGGCAGGCAATGGTCGTCATTCGATGACATACTTTCTCTAGGTAGACAGCCGTAATACTTTTCCCTTGCTAAGGGATTATCTGTAGTATTACTTATTATCTGTAGTATTTACACTCATGTCCATAAATTAAGGATAATGCAAAATCAGGCAAAGGAAGAGTTAGAAGCAAAGCAAATCTGACTTATTTGTAAAGCTTATTTATTAAACAAAAGCTAAAGAGCAAAAAAAGATGCTATATGTTTGATATTATTAAAAAAATTAGGGATTTTTTCTCCCTGGAGCAAATTACAAAAAAAATTTACAAAAATGTCTCCCAGATGATACAATACAGTCCGTACAACGCGTAGGCATGCTGAGTATCAAATTATCAATCGGATCTTGGTGGATATTACACCACTCAAATCGCAATGCTCTCCGAAGTTCCGGTAGACATGTAGGAAGAGGTTTACGATCTGCAACTCGTCGGCCAAGCATGTCCCACACGTGTTCTACTGGATTCAAGTCCGGTGAGAATGCTGGCCAATCCATACGGCTGATATCCTCCGATTGAAGGCATTCGCTTACGATGTTTGCACGGTGAGGACGGGCGTTGTCATCCATAAACACAAATTGTGCGCCTATGGCGCCCCAAAACAAACGTACATGTTGTTCCAGAATGACGTCCCGATAGATTTGGCTTGTCATGGTTCCAATTTGAACATGCAGGTCAGTTCTGGAACCCAGAATAATTCCACCCCAAACGAGCACTCCTGCACCACCGTAACGGTGTCGTTCAATGATGTTTTCTTGGTGGTAACGGATACCTGGAGCTCTCCATATGAAAGTCTGGCGAGAATCAGACTGCAAGCTAAACCTGGACTCGTCGGAAAACATCACACAAGCCCACTGTTGTGGTGTCCATAATGCATGCTCTCTACTACACGCTAACCGCAGGCGACAGTGAGTTGCAGTAAGTGGAACGCATCTGACAGATCTATGAGCATATAGACCAATCTGCCCTAAGCGTCTGTACACGGACTGCCTTGAAACTGTCGTACCAGTGGCTGAAGAGAGCTGACGAGACAGGTCTGAGGCTGTGCTCCGCCTGTTTCTTTTGGCAGTAACTGCCAAATACCGGTCCTCATTCGGCGTTGTAACTCTGGGAGATCTGTGCTGTAACGTCTACTCACATTGCCATCATCTTGGAATCGTTGCCAAAGCCTGGAGATGACACTCTGGGTAATTCCAAGTTCGTCTGATACTTCCAGTTGGGTACGCCCACATTCCAGACGGCCGATAATTCTACCACGTAAAAAGTCATCCAAATGCGTCTTTTGTGTCATAACTATTCGAATATTGCACTGAAATGCTTATAGAGCGCCTGCGAACAATTTTACTTCTTTGCCTGTGTTCCTTATATATCACTCTCTTACACTCTCGTCATTGTGACGTACCATCGGTGTCATCTGGTTACTTCCTGAAATTTGCATAAGATTCTTGAAGATGTGTGCAGTGATTTTACAGGTGATATATTTATTTTAGAGTTCGATTTCCGCGTGACTCCGAATTATCCTTAATTTATAGACATGAGTGTATTATTAGTATTTATTATTGAAGTATAGTAATTAGTATTTATTACTGTAGTATTTATTCTATAGTATTTGATTATCTGTAGTATTTACTTCCGTTGGCATGATGAAATGTCGCCCATACCCTTAAAGAAGCCAAGTTGGAGCAACCAAGGCTGTTCTCCGAACACTATGCTTCTTACGTAAGTCTTACGTAAAATGAATTTCTGAATCATCTAGAGGAACTAACTGTCACCTAGAAAAAATGTTTGTCTGGCATAAATCTATTTAAGTTTAAATAGCTTTAGGCTTAAAGTTACTTAATTTTACAGTCAATTATGCATACTTCTTTAAGTGTTTACTTAGATTACTGCGCATGATTTGAGTTGATGGTTTTCATTAAAAAATCGGATTGCAGGTTCAGAAAGTCGTGATTAGTTTCAGTTCAGTTTATACAATTCAAGTTGAAATTAATGCATTATATTTTTATTTATTTATTATATATTTTATTTTATTATTATTTTTATTGTTTATTTATTATACATAATTATTTTATTTTTTATTTATTTTATTATTTTATATTTATTATTTATTTATATAAACGTGTCCAATTAATTATAATTTCAGCTGATGAATGTTATATCTGACATACTTGATTTAATTTCATAAATTACTTTTCCTATACTAGTCGTTAAGCATCACTCATGTATTTAATCTGTAACAGCATGTGGGCACATTTTACATAGATGTACGCCACAGCTTAATTTTCATTAGCCTTTCTTAGTTAGATGGGTTTAAAAATTTCTCTAAAATATTATTAACGTGGTAGTTTTAGCGGTACTTACGTACTATCGCAACCATCTTAGTAGAAGTAACCAAATTTTCAGAAAGTGCCAAACTTTGGCAACCATGCGTATAACCATTCTTCCGGCAACCACGCTCATGACAATTGTTTCCGTCAAGCAACGCCGACATGTTGGTAAGCGTTCTATTTTATTGTATTCCAAGTTCCAACAGTTTTTATACACAAATCGTGATATTTTTTGCCTTAGTTTCACAATATGAGCTTGTGGAATTCGCCATCAACGGTAGAAACTAAGGTAAAATTTCGGTAGTAATAGAGAATTTTCCTGAAAATTTTCTATAGGGAACAACGAGGAAATGCATTTTCTAGATAGCTGTTTTCGCCGAAGATTGCACGAAGCCAAGTCTCCGCAATTCCCTGATATTTTTTTAAGTAAAAAAGAGATCGCCGTGTACTCCGGGAGAAAAATAATACAGAATGGTTCGAAGAAGAATGCAAGTGCTTTACTTTTTAATGTATGGTATAATTCTTATTTAATAATTCAGATTTGTATTTTAAATTGCTAAAATATGTTTTCTTTTTCTATATTGATATTGTTTACTAAACTTATTACAAATATCAATAGTTTGGGAAACATTCTCAAAAAGAAGGCGCGAAAATCACCAACTTGCACATGCTAAGTAACTTTCACATTTTCATCCGTAAAACATCGTTAAATTATGCCAAGAGGGTTGCGACAGTACGTAAGTACTATCGCATGTAACGCAGCATGTAAATGCAGGGAAGACTGTAAATAACAATCACTACCTTGTAAAAGTCATGTAGAAATATTCATTGTGAAACCTCTCTGTAAAAAGGATCTTCTCAATAAATAATTTCCACTGGGTAGGCTTTTCCTTTTGGTGTCATCTTAAGGCCGGAAGCCCTCTCAATGGTACAAAGTGCAAAGTACGTAAGTACCGTTTTATCCAGTAAACTCATAACAAAAATTCCAGATATGTAACTGTTGTAAGAATTTCAGAATGATACGCATTTCTTCGCCGTTGTCTTGGAACACCAGGACATCTTGGTTATGACAGTGCTTGCTGTTTGATGTGCAATTTTTTAGTATGTTTGTCTACCTGCATATTATCGGTTAATTGATAAGGTTTGATATAATGAAAGACATGAATATTCAATTGACAACAAACGTTAACTCTACATAAACATTAACTTTATATTGAAACCACTCGAATTGAGTTGCAATGCAATTAAGCACGCTTTTCACAGCTTGTAAAACCTGCAGTGTGATATTTGAATCATCATTTAAATTGCTGAATGCATGGGTTAAATATTCAATGCCTAGCTCTTTTCCGAAGCATTTTTGAAATGTTATTCACACCATAATATCTGACAAAGCATTCCTGATCACAATCGATAGGATATAGAAAGGCACAAAAAAATTCTGATATCCTGTTATCTGTCTTATTTCCTACCAAATCAAGCAGCCGACATTCATAATCACTAACTCAACGTAGATGCCTTAAGTATCTTCTCTCAGTATGACTCACAGGTAATCGAAATTATGTCAGAAACGAAAGAGGACATAATAGGACACCTGCTCTCTTCCTGAACCATGTCGATACTAGCAGCTGTTATCGCATTAAATATTTAAGAGGGTAACTGGAAACCTTTTGAAATCGGGTGGGAAAGACATTCTTATTTCGCAGCAGATGAAAACTACTCTCTGAGAATGAGAAAAACATTGGCATTTTCACAACGAACAGATGCATAGTAGTCGCATACTAATTATTATAAAAATAAAATCTTTCACATCAATTGAAAAAGTAATATCTCTTCTAAGAATACTCTTCCAGAATCATTCTGTGGAGGTCTAAAATCGTTAAAAAGTTTTAACCAATTAATTAATAATTTAATCTAAAGAGGCATTATCCCGCTTAATCTTCTTCGTTTAGAATAGTATCTAACAATTTGAGAGATATTCAAATCTTGCGCGACCTCCATTTGTGTTTGATCTCCTTCGATTCTGAGAGTTATTCGCCACTTTTGCCATTTTCACTTCAGTGATGCCTTTGTTATCTGACAAACTATAATTACTGACTATACTACTATAACTGTACTAATATAATTACTATAACTATACTATTATAACTACTATAACTATACTATTCTAACTACTGACAAACTACAACTATACTATTCTAACTACTGACAAATTATAACTATACTATTCTAACTACCGACAAACTATAACTATACTATTCTAACTACAGACAAACTATAACTATACTAATATAAATGCTGAATACTGATCGCCCTCAGAAACCATGTTCTGTTTAAACGACACTACGTACCGGAATAAATTTCAAAATGAGTCTATTGCGCACTACATTGTCAATCATCAAATTTGCATATTTTTGGAGCTAAAGTATGCGCAAAAAGTACAATTTTATATTCAATTGCATTTAATTAACATAAATAATTATAGTACCGGGCATTCGTTGCATATATTTTTTTCATTATCCTTTAATTTTAATGACCAGTGTATTTTAACATTTTCATAAAAAACACTGGATATTTGGTCGAAAGCATGCGTGCCATTAAGAGTTCATGGCATAAGTTATTAGGATACTTAAGAAAAATCTTGTCGACCACAAGAGACGACGCCAATTCCGCCAAACCAAGAAAAAAAAAAAACTTTTACTAAATACAAGAAAAATTTTCTATTCTTATTTTTCTTTCAAATTTATTACATTATCATTTATTTATAATTAATTTTTCACTAAAAACTTCCATTATTTTTTCCATCATATCGCCATATCGGGGCCATTAACGCATTTCTTTGAGGCCGGTAAGATTCCATAACTTTGGAAATATTCAACAGCATGCTCTTCTGTAGTATGCAGGTCCCAAATTTTAATAATTTTTTTTTCGAAAATGCACGAAAGAGGGAAAAAAAGGAGTCTTTACTCAAGAATAATAACTCACACGTGTAAACAAAGGTTAAACCAGATCTAGCGTATTTGAAGAAGACTTTTCCATTTTTGGCAAAAATTCGCGTAGTTTGGCCTTAGGTAGGCAAAAATGGTCAACGGGCTTTTACATAAGTACCGTTTTTAGTTATAACGTGCCAGTTCCTTAAAAGTTTGTTTTATTCTAAACGAGTATTAATTTAAATTTTGTTTTTAACTGTTATTATTAACACGATATAACTATTTTTTAAATTTATATTTTCCTGTGTTGAATTTTCTCTGTATTTTTACAACTATATAAATTTCACGCTATAGCAGTTATTGATTTGTGAAACATTCATAAAACAATCAGTTATGATTTAAAACTTGAATTTTTATTACCTAAATACATTACAACAAAAATTCTAAGGAATTCAAGAGAGGTATTAGGTTATAAGGAATTTAATACTGTGATGCTAAATTATCAGAACTGTCGCAAATAAATTTTATTCATTTTGGTCATTAAACTTCAAGCTGGAAAACTAATGACAAAAATATTAAGAATTGCAATGTCAGAGCACGAAAACAAAATCTTTGGTGTAATTTATAATCAAAAGAGTTTTTTTTTCTTACTCTTATTTAATTTTTCTTTTCTTTTTGTGCCTGAAACAATGCTTGGCATCTTCTGCCCCTATTCCACGCTTGACTGCTTTCTGAAGAACAATGGAGCGAAAAAATATAATTAGGTTTTTTTCCCCTGTCATAATAATTAAAAACCCATAAGTGGCTTCGCGCTGCACAATATGCCCGAAATTGGATCTCCAAGCAATAATGTGATAGAAATACTAATTCTTCTTAAATTAAGTATCTTTACTTCGTTATTCTCCGCTGATCTTCAATAGCTGATGGATCCAAACTTATCGAATATAAAAATGCTAAGTACGTGTGATATTATTAATAGTGTATCAATGTTTTCTTTGATCCTCAATTCAATATGTTCAGCTGTTAAGTATTTAAATGAGTTTTCTACTTATTTTATTCTAATATGTAGTAAAATTTGATATTTGTTTGGCGTTAATTTAACATGAAATTGCTCATGGTATATAAAGCCCAAAGGAGCTTTATCTCAGAAGGGCTATTAATTTCATTTTGGCATTTTGCGTCGATTCACTTTCTGCGTTGATTCACTTTTCAAACTGTTGCCACCAAGTATTACAGCTCTGTATTATATTTAAAGAAATTGAATAATGAAGCATCTGAATAAATGTATATATGTTTCTCGCACTGTGGTAAAACAACGGTACCTAGAGCCATCCAATTTTGATTAGTGTAATATTCCACCGAATATATGTATCTAGAAGTCCTAATTTGGAATTTGGAAGTTCTTTTATTATCTATTTCATATTTTGTCTGTCATAAAGAATTTTTGATTAACAAGCTCAACGATTTCAAAGCAAACAATGGCAACACTGTACGGAAAGAAAAACATTTTTATCTCCAGCGCACGAGACTGTGTGTTTGAAATTCTAAGGATATGCTCATTTTAAAATTATTTTACGACATTGCTGTTGAATTTAATTTTATGAACAAAAAACGTGATACTTAATAAATAAAGCTAACACAGAAAGGCGTTAAAAAACGCCCCTTTGGGCGTAACATAAAATCTGAAAGCTTTCAGATCTATTATTATATTATAAATAATAATAATATTAATTATAATTAATATTATTATCATTATTAAATATATTCAATTATTATTATTATTATTTGTAAACAGAAAGTCTTTATAACCTAGTAAAAATATTTTAATTCCTTAATTTATAGAATAATGAGTTCCTGAAGGAAAAAAAAAGCGATTCTTACTTTTCTGTTAGAATATGTAAAGACTGTGAATGAAAACAAGAAATAAATGAAATTTAAATTTTGCCAGTTTATTACTTTCATGTTGAAGTAAAACTTTTCAGTCTTACAAGAAAGTCTTACTCCCTCTTTTCGCCTCGTTCTTGGATTTGTAGTCTAATATTTAAATTTGATTGAATTCACTAGATTCATTTATCATAGTTTGAACAATATGTTCCATTTTTCCGTAATGTGTTAATGTTCATCTTAAGATCACCAGTATGGTAAACTCAATGCCATGTCTCTGAAAACTTCAGCCTTAACAGTCCAACATACCTAAATGATCAGAGGATCTTTGAGACTTTCCCGTGTTTGTGAAATTCTCATTTTTTCCCTATTATTTAGTCTTTTATGGCTCGCAGCGTGTGGATAGAGTTGAGTCTTCTCATGAATATTATTGTTGTCAATAAACCAGCTCCGCGTTTCAACTTATGATAGCGAAATTCAGTTAATTAACCAGCATTTATTTGTTGCTATCTTTTCTTGCTTCTTCAAAATTACTTTCTATTTTGAACTGTGTAAATCTGATAAGTTTTGTAGAGGAAAAATAAGTAGGCCAAGTAGGAAATGTAGTAGCGTGAATCGCATGACATTCTCGCCACTAGTCTGTTTCAGAGTATTCAGCATCACCAAATACTACAAGTAAGGATTCACATATAACACCTTTTTTAAATTTACAAATCCGAGCGGTAAGTGCTTAAAGAGCTTCCAGTTCCGTTAACGATCCTTTTGATACAAATTCAGAACGCACTAGAATTATATGCTACGATAGATATTACTGATATTGCAATTTATCTCCCAGTCCCTGCAATATAACATTTAAGCAGCAAATTATGTTGTTATTACTGATCCTAATTGGTTAGCCATCAGGCTAGACCAGATCCACGAGTCCAAGACGCCAATAAATCCAAAAGGAAGGATACGCATTTAAAACGCACTGGAATTATATGCTAAGTGAGATGCTACTAATATTGCAATTTACCTCCTAGGCCCTGCAAGGTATAGAAGAACATTTAAGCAGCAAATTATGTTGTTTTTACTGATCCTAACTAGTAAGCCATCAGGCTAGACCAGATCCACGAGTCCAAGACGCCAATAAATCCAAAAGGAAGGATACGCATTTAAAACGCACTGGAATTATATGCTAAGTGACATGCTACTAATATTGCAATTTACCTCCTAGGCCCTGCAAGGTATAGAAGAACATTTAAGCAGCAAATTATGTTGTTATTATTGATCCTAATTGGTTAGCCATCATGCTAGACCAGATCCACGAGTCCAAGACGTTAATAAAGCCAAAACGAAGGTAAATCTTTCAATAGGTCCTGTTTTACAAGTCTCAAAAAGGTAAGATGTTCAGAAGTGAAATGATTATCATCAGATTTCCTACAGATGGGGTAGATCTTATTTCTCCGAACAAATTCAAGGTACTTCAGGTATCCACTTAGGAGTCTCGTCGAAGCAGTCTGCTGAGCACGATTACCGATAGCAACACCGGCTGCCTGCCAAAGTACCAGTTATTAGCATGGGGTTCATTTACAGCCTATACAGCAAATAGTTCAGCATATCACTACAAAAAACAAAAAATTAATAAATATTTTAGTTAGCTTTTAAGTTTGCATTAGCAATTTTATTTCTGCTGAGTTCACGGGAGAGGAGTGATCAGGAATGCACACTCGTAAGTTAGGAAAAAAAAGTTTAAGGAAAAGAAATAAAAAGTAAAATAATTATAGCATATTACAAAACTATCTGTATTTATTATCGGAGAAAGTACAGTTAAAAGGAATGGAATTATTGCGTTCTCTTTAATGGAGGAATCTGAAACAAACAAAATAGATTTTTTTTTATATATTTTCTACACAGGAGTGAAATAAAACATATTTCTAAATCACATGTTATTATAGAAAATTAAATTGCTTTTTTGTGCATGCCATTACCATTTCTTTTAAATAAAACATGCAATCTATCATGCTGAAATTAAATGCAAATTTCCTCCATTTAGAGAAAATACAGTCTTTGTTACTGTAAAACTTTTAATAAGCTAAATTACCGCAAAATTATACATTTCTTAGATTATTATAATTGATCACTTTTGGAAATAGTTACCATTAACCTTTTAAAGAAATGCTTTAGATGTCCTAGACTTCCAGAGAAGGGAATCATTCCAAATTCCCCGCATAGTCACAGAAATATTAAGAGCAACAATGATATGGGAATTCATAGAATAATTCAAGACATAAACTATGCGGTATAGTTCAGCTCCCACAATCGATAAGAATGAACACTCTGGGGGCTTAGAAGCGATGGCAATTATGATAGTGATATTTTAAATTGAACTGATATATTGGATATTCTTTATTGGAAAAAGCAGAAGGCTAAAGTGCAAAAGGCACGAGAGAGAGAGAGTTTGTTTTTGGCAATATGTAGAGGTTTGGCATTTGTTTTTTTTCATCAGAAAGACTTGAAATAGGATAGCATACATTGCAGAAGTTTGCTAACTGCTTATTTCTTTTGCCTTTACTGTCTGTTCAAGTCTTGTCGTCTGGATGAAAATTAGTTAGTGTATGCAAGCAAAAAATTCTTGAATTTAGAGAACAGTATTAAGCAGGTTTCGCTGACGAACCCGATATTATTTTCCCTCAGCTTCTGAGATTATTTTTATCAGCTTTAAACTTTGCTAGCTATATTTGCTAGCGTAAATTGAGGGTCTGAGCCAAAAGTTCCATTTAAACTGATTTGGTCAAAGCCAAAATCTCATATTTAAAGGAAATCCCACTTTTTAAATGCATAATTTTAATTTGCTTTTT
This sequence comes from Stegodyphus mimosarum, assembly GCA_000611955.2. Lineage (NCBI taxonomy): Eukaryota > Metazoa > Arthropoda > Arachnida > Araneae > Eresidae > Stegodyphus > Stegodyphus mimosarum. The sequence goes on along the minus strand of KK115845.1, from coordinate 218,528 downwards.
TTTTTTTGGTTAATATCACAAACAGCGGTGACAACTTGTATTCTTACACAGTTTGGGCAAGTTGTTAGGCTTAAGAACTAATTAAAAAAAACCTTTATTTTAAACCTCCTTCTGCATTATTTTACTGGGAGATTAAAGTGGGCCGATAAGTCGCAAGTTGCCTTGTTTTCATCGAGCCAGAGCTAACAGTTACAATAATTAGGTTCTATGCAAGGTTCTAATTAGGTTCTAACTGACACCATTTGTTTTCCCATGCAGTTTTCCTCAAGGAAGCAAGTGCATTAATTACAAAACTGCTTTAAATTTCTGCATGCTGTTTCACAATTAAGCTCATACTTTTTAAAGCATACCATAAAACGTATGCTGAATAATATTTTCCTTTCCGTCTTTTTCGCACAAGAAAACACGTACTTCGGACTTTTTTCGCAAACTGGAAAAAGTACTAAATTATGACTTCTTAAAAGCGAAAGTCATACAATGAAATTTTTTTAATTTGTAAATAAATTTGTACATAAACTAAACTAAGAATGAAAGAATGAAAAAATTTATATTGGTCTAATAAAATGATTTTAGCTAATGAAACATTTACACTTCTAAATAAAGGTTGAAGAAACGCACGTGAAAACGTGCAATTAGACAGAAGTTAAATACTTCATTCTTTTAAAAACTTCTGCAGGTACAAGTAAACGCTAGGTCAGCACTTCTGTAGTACCACAGGTAATTGAGGTATTGCTAAACCTAGCTAACTGTTAACTTCCTTCTCAATTTTGAGCATCACAGGGACGATCTGAGGGTTCCATACTTCTACAGTATTATAATGTGATATTATTAGATTTAACAAACACTGTAATTCCATTAATTTTTCCCATTTTCAATTTGCATTTTCTGCATTTATCATTCTATTGCTTTAATAAAGTATTTCATTAAAAAAATTTAATATGGCATTTTTATTGATTCTATTAAAACAATAAATAGGATTTTAATTAGTAATAGGCAGAATTCGGCTGTATTTTATTATTAATTTTATTTATTAAACTTTTTTTAGTATCAAATGTTTCTATTTGCTATTTCTATTTCTATTCAAAATGTTTCTATTTGCGAGTCTCTGCGAAAAATAGGTCTGAGGTTTTACTATATGCAGTTTTCTTGTTTCCTCTCAAAAAAGGTAGCTTGAAGTTAAGCAAAATATTGCAAAGTTGAACTTGCAATACACATAGCATTATGTATCTGGATACTAACCGAGTATATAAAGCACAGTCGTTTCGTTTTTCAGTTTTTCAGTCGAGCTTCAAGCAGCAACTTATTAGGTTTATTTCAGTTAATTAGTTTATTTTTAACTATGCTTTGCCGTAACTATTAACTCACTCATCATCTATACACAGCAAGATAGCAAAGTTTCAACAAATTAAAATTAACTACGAGATTGCAATGCATATTTAGCACATATTTGGCCTCATTAATATGTCAAATTAATTTCATTTTCTTGCAAAAATCGCAGAGGGCGCCTGAAAGGTCACCTTTGCTTTCTTCGAGTGTGTACTCTGATAAAGGGAAGATACTCTGACAACGAAGTGATTTATTTTAAGGTGTACCAATATTTAAAATTTTTAGTTCACTTGGTTTATGTTATCGATAGTGAGTTTCCTGCACAACAAAAATTATTTCCAAACACTAAATTTTAGATACTTTTAAATTTCCTTTCTACCTACTTGTACGAAATGAAGGAAGTATGGTAATCGTGAAAATTTTCGGTATCATATTTCAACTAAAATATCCATTCTGACGGCTATCGAATGCAATTTAACGATGTTTTTGGGTGACAACTGTAAGTAAGGACAGAACAAAGGACTCTTTTCCCCAAAACGGGTTACAAAAAGGATTTAAAATGGATTCAGAAGAGACTTTTTCGTGACGTCTGGAAACAAGTACATACGTGCACGTACATATATATGTATATACCTCGCATAAAACGAGTAGCATCAGTACGTTTAAATTCTGTATATGGGACTTTTATAACATGTAGTTGTGCAACTCCCTTTTTGGTTGCAATCGGTGGCACCAAAAGTATATAAATATATGCATCACACATTTTTGTAATGATTTTGATTTTCTTTGTGAATTCAAACATTTATTTTGAAATACAAACGTGACTGGCATCAAATTGGAATAAGGTTTAGTTATCGTCTCCATTAAAAATATTATTTTCTTTAAAATGTAGCTGAAAAATAAATAATGGATCAAAGGCTATATTTTTGCGTTGTTCGAAGAGAAATATTCTTATTCAATTATTAAAAAAAGATATGAAAAGCATAGTTTTAATACTTCTACACGTAAAATAAGTGACATAAATAATATAAAGGGAAAGAAACGTCAAAGCTAGTTTACATTTGACTGGAAAAAATGTATACCCAACAAAGATAGGTACAGCTCTTATTAAATCTAGAGTCGCATATCATGTTTTAAAAGAAAACCCAGCACTTCCCCCAGAGAGCTGTTGCAAAAATCTTTAAATATCTATGTAGAAACTAAGAACAAAGTTATAAAATCTGATTTAAAGCTATTCAAAACAAACAAATAAACAAAAAAAAAAAAACATGCTTTTCAGCGAAGACTATGTACGAAAATAATTTGGAAGGTGAAAAATGGAAATATATAGTTGCAGTTGATAAGTACCTTAGATATACTTACCTGATTGCAATAGCAAAAGAACGATTTACTACCGAAAAAGACTTAATACATTGGTTTAGAGAAAACAGGGAACGTTTTCCTAAAGTTTTTATGGTTATGATTGAATTCTCTTATAATGGAAAACTTAAAATAAGGAAAGCAGAAAAAAATGTCAAAATTAAATCGGATCACTATTAGACATGTGCTTTAACACCTATTTTTAAAGACCGAATTCCGTCTCTTATGCAAACAATCTTCACTGTATCCATCATAATAAGGTTCTAAGCCATACCTCTAAATCTACAGCTCTACGTTTTGAAAAAAATATGAAATGAAATTTTAAATGCATCCCTCCCAAGTCCCTTGATGTGTTTTCTATGGATTACTGTGCATTTGGACTTTTAAAACAAGCACTTTATAAGCAGCATCCCAAAACACTGGATGGACTCTAGAAGATTGTGAACGAGGACTGAAAAAAAATCAACCTTGATGTTTTAAGAAAAAGACTTTTATCTTAGAAATCAAGATGTAATATGATAATTCAACAAAATAAGCTATTGGAATGAACATATTAGAAAATAAAATTCTAACGTTTGTTGATATATTTGCAAAATCGTTAAAAAATGTGTTGGCATGATGAAATGTCGCCCATACCCTTAAAGAAGCCCTCTGTGTATACATATATACAGAATATTTGTATATATATATATATATGCTCACTCTGTTACTCGGCTCCGTGAGATCAGTTTTTTTTATTCCTGTATGTTGGTAAATTGTGCATTTTTTTCTTTAAAAGTGACTGAATTATGTTGTTCTTTATCATCCGGTTAACGGTTTTATGCCTTTAGTTAATCTGCAAGCAATAGTTGTAGAATTATCAACAATTTAAAATTTGTTTAATTGCGGCTAAGTCTAAAGTAGCAACCATATTTGTTGACATTTGAAACATAGCGGAATAGTGAATTAAGTCAGTGTCTTTTTGCCGAGTGGGACCAAAAGTAAACTTTCAGTTTTGTGCATCGAAAAATCTGCTTTCTTACACGCTGGCTGGCTTGTTTTTGCATAGAAACTCTAACTTTAATTGTAAAAACTGTTTTAGCTATATTTGGTGTTTCACGTTTTTCTATATTTTTCAATTTTTAATAAAGATATGTTGAGGTTTTACGTATTTAAAGGAAGAAACAGCTTATTGTGGTATAGCAGGCAATGGTTGTCATTCGATGACGTACTTCCTCTAGGTAGACAGCCGCAATACTTTTCCCTTGCTAAGGGATTATCTGTAGTATTACTTATTACCTGTAGTATTTATTATTAGAATTTATTATTGTAGTATAGTAATTAGTATTTATTAATGTAGTATAGTAATTAGTATTTATTAATGTAGTATAGTAATTAGTATTTATTAATGTAGTATTTATTCTGTAGTATTTACTTACGTTGGCATGATGAAATGTCGCCCATACCCTTAAAGAAGCCAAGTTGGCGCAACCAAGGCTGTTCTCCGAACAACATCCGTTAAGTCTTACGTAAAATGAATTTCTGAGTCATCTAGAGGAACTAACTATCACCTAGAAAAAATTTTTGTCTGACATAAATCTATTTAAGTTTAAATAGTTTCAGCCTTAAAGTTACTTAATTGTACAGTCAAGTAGGCATAATTCCTCAAGCGTTTACTTAGATTACTGCGCATGATTTGAGTTGATGGTTTTCATTAAAAACTCGGATTGCAGGTTCAGAAAGCCGTGATTAGTTTCAGTTCAGTTTATACAATTCAAGTTAAAATTAATACATATTTTTTTATTTGCTAAACGTGTTCATTTAGTTATAATTTCAGCTGATTAAATTCGAAATAATTTCACTTACATAATCCTATTGGAGATGATTTTTTACTAGGCATAATTTATATCAAAGCATGCTATAACGTTCACGTACTTCTCTGTGAAAGATTTAGCAAAAAAAATAGTTTTTGGTTATTAGCAGAAAAATAACTTTCCAGATTATTAGCTGAAAAATAAATTTCTGAAAGGAGGATTTTGCAGCAAGCTGCTTGTAATTAATTAGACCAGAATTGATATTCAAGAGAAAATAGCAACGTACTGTGGTTTTTTCCCTTTTTTTAAATATAATTATATATTAGTTATATCTGACATGCTTGATTTAATTTCATAAATTCCTTTTCTTATACTAATCGTTAAGCATCACCCATGTATTTAACCTGTAACAGCATGTGGGCACATTTTACATACGTAGATGTACGTCACAGCTTAATTTTCATTAGCCTTTCTTAGTTAGATGGGCTTAAAAATTTCTCTAAAATATTATTAACGTGGTAGTTTCAGCGGTACTTATGTACTATCGCAACCATCTTAGTAGAAGTAGCCAAATTTTCAGAAAGTGCCAAACTCTGGCAACCAGGCGCATAACCATTCTTCCGGCAACCACGTTCATAAGAATTGTTTCCGTCAAGCAAGGCCGACATTTTCATAAGCGTTCTATTTTATTGTATTCCAAGTTCTAGCGGTTTTTATACACAAATCGTGATATTTTTTGATTTTATTAGTTTTAAAATATGAGCTTGTGGAATTCGCCATCAATGGTAGAAACTGTGGTAAAATTTCGGTAGTAATAGAGAATTTTCTTGAAAGTTTTCTAAAGGGAACAACGAGGAAATGTGTTTTCTAGATAGCTGTTGTCGCCGAAGATTGCACGAAGCCAAGTCTCCGCAATTCCCTGATATTTTTTTAAGTAAAAAAGAGATCGCCGTGTACTTCGGGAAAAAAATAATAAAAAAAATTACAGAATTGTTAAAAGAAGAATGCAAGTGTTTTATTTTTTAATGTATGGTATAATTCTTATTTAATAATTCAGATTTGTTTTTTAAATTGCTAAAGTATGTTTTATTTTTCTATATTGATATTTTTTACTAAACTTATTTCAAATATCAATAGTTTGGAAAACATTCTAAAAAAGAAGGCGCGAAAACCACCAACTTGCACATGCTAAGTAACTTTTACATTTTCATCAGTAAAACATCTCCCAATTATGCCAAGATCGTTGCGACAGTACGTATGTACTGTCGCATGTAACGTAGCATGTAAATGCAAAGAAGACTGTAAATAACATTCACTGCCATGCAAAAGTCATGTAAAAATATTCATTGTAAAAACTCTCTGTAAAAAGGATATTCTCAATAAATGATTTCTACTGGGTAGGCTTTTTCCTTTCGGTATCACTTTAAGGTCGGAAGCCGTCTCAGTGGTACAAAGTGCGAAGTACGTAAGTACCGTTTCAGCTAGTAAACTCATAATAAAAATTCTGGATATTAGACTACTAAGAAGTGAAGTAAAAAATATTGGAACAAATTAAATACAAGAAATTTGCATAATATTTAAAAATATTATAATTTTAAGAAAAGATATTTTAACTGTAATGCGTAATATTTTAAAGTTAAATATTAATGAACGAAATAAAACAGATGTTGAAGTATCTCTCTTTTAAAGCGTCTCAGATTAATTCTGATCTCACCTAAATTTGAAGTTCATTTTAAATAAATCTTCTAATTTTAAATATGCAAAGTACTAGCTTGAAATACATGTAAACACTTAATTTCAAAATACTTTACCTTTTTACCTTGAACCTTTCTCATTTTTGGCAAAATAATCTATCATGTTTGTTTCGGGAAACTGCTTAATATATATAATTACTTTCTCGAAATTGCTTTCATGCAACATTTTATGTCAACACTGAGTCTTTTTAAACTCTCATCTAAACTCAGACTCGATATAAATTAAAAATGGATTTTGAGCATTTAGATTAGAAATTACTCTTTATTTTTTCGTAAAATTACTTTCTTTGCAATTATTTTAAATTTAGCATTTTAGCTTTTCTTCGCATGATGAAGAATGGAAGTGTTTGGAAAATTGATAGTTTTTATGACTTCCTTAAAGTAGATAAACTTTTTATAGTTAATGATTATTTCATTACAGCCCACTCTATTTGTTTTAAAGATTAAAAGCTCCTAGATAAACTCGAGTATATTTTCTAATATTATAATTTTAATATATAGATATGTCTAAAACCACATGTTTTTAATTTTCGATGTTAATTTCAGTCCCAAACAATCTTTTTAATTAGAATACGTTATGGGCCATCACATGAACTAATGTTAAGAATTTCTTTAAAGATTATTATCATCATATTAATTAATGCATTGATCTAATTCCTATATAATTATTCTTGTATAATTTTTAGAAAGTAGTATAAGAACGTGAGAGACCTTCTTGCGAGAGAACCTCCCTTTTTAGGCATTAATAACACTTTGCATTTGTGCTCCTCAATTTTCGGTTTAAAGTTGTTAAATAGGGCGTAGAATTGTTTGTTACAGTGGGTCAGTAATTCTTCTCGGGTTCGACCTTTCACTATTAGCGCTGCGTCGTCTGCGTAGGCATAGATCTGGGTGTGCGCTGGCCATGTAACTGTTAGAACTTCGTTGAAAGTTAGATTCCACAGGTGTGGACCAGCGCACGACCCTTGCGGACAGCCTCTTGTCTGCTACTGTTCTATTATGACTGCGTTGTGAACTGCCAGTAGTCCTCTATCCTGTAGATAGTTGCTTAGCATCTTGTGCAGGTTGCTCGGGCATTTTGCCTTCCGCAGAGCCTGTTTGATAGCCGGCCACCATAATGTATAAAAAACGTTCTTGAGATCGATGCTTATCATGGCAGTATGGTGGCCGCTATGTCGGTTCTCTAAAATTGATTCTCTAATGTCGAAAAGTGAGTGGGCTGTGGAAGTGCCTAAGCCCATATTGTCTGGAGCTTAAGAATCCTTGCTTGTGCAAATGGAACTTTAGCCTGTTCATGATAATCCTTTCGAGTACTTTGCTCATTGCCGATAAGAGACAGATAGGGCGAAACGAAGTGGCATCAGGAGGGCTCAGGTTCTTTTTCGGAAATAATATAACCTGCCCTATTTCGTAAGGTTTTGGGAATATACCTGCTGCCAGGAGCTTGTTGAAATAGTCAACGAAGAATTTAGGGTGCGTTTTGATCGTTGCTTTGGTGATAGCATAGTCCATCCCATCGGGCCCAAAGGCTATCTTGCGCGGCAGAGTTGCAAGAACTTTTTGAAGTTCATTAATTGTAATATCTGGGTCTGTTGGGGTGTCCAGCGTGGTTGTTATTGTCCTGAGAATCGCTTGTTCTGTTGTGTTTCTGCATCGTCTTTGCAGAAAACTGCGTTTAGGACCGTCCGTAGGGTGTCTGCCGTGTACTCCTGATTGTTGGTGATTGAGAGAGGGATCTGTAGCTGCGAAGATTTAAAAATTTTATCGGTAGCTATTTTGCGGTGAATTTTGGCAGCCATACGTCTCTTTTACTTGGGTGCAGAATTCCCTCCAGGAGGAAATCTTAGCCTGAATAATCATCCTCTTGTACCGCGCCCACTGCCGGTGAAAAATGGTGAGGGCGTTGGACTCTGATTACCGGGACAGCCTTTCCGTTTTTAAAAATCTTTTTATAAATATCTTCTTTTTTATCACGTCACCTTCATGCTTGCAAACTGTTAGGCCAAAGGCGCGTTAGCTCAGAAAGGCTACTAGTGTCGAAATGACATTTTGCGGCTGTTCACTATAAACAGTTTATCACTTTTCAAATTGTTGCCACCAAATATTATAGCCCTAGATTATATTTAAAGAAATTAAATAACGAAGATTCTGCATGAATGTATGTATGTATCTCGCATTGTGAGAAAATCACGGTACATAGAGCCATCAAATTTTAAATTCTCTACCCGAACATGGGCACCTGGAAGCCCGAATTTTGAATTTCGAATTTGTTTTGTTATCTGTTTCATATTTTGTTAAACTTTAACGAATTTGTGATTAACAAACGCAACAATTCCAAAGCGAGCAATGGCAACACTGTGCAGGGGGAAAAATATCTCCAGCGCTCGAAACTGTCTGTCAGAAATTCTAAAGATATGGTATTTTTAAATATCTGGTTGTAACGAAAGTTTTCCTCCAAAACAAGAAAGTTAGAAAAAAAGCAGGAAAGCAGTACCTTTATTTCGGGTAGTAATCACTCAACAAATCTATGATTTTTCTGCCAACGTTTTGATAGTTTTTCAAAGTCTTCGGCCCAGAAACTTGATAGCGCGAGTCCAACAGCAGATCAGCCTCATTTCGTACGTCCTGTGCAGAATGAAAGATAGCACCAGCAAGATGTAGCTGCAGGTGTGAAAAAGATAAAGATATTAAAGAGCAATGTCGGGGCTATATGGTGGGTGTGGCAAAATATCCCATTTGAGACCGTAGTGAGTGCAACGGTGAATGCAGAGACATGTGGTCTTGCATTACCCTTAAGAAACCTTACCTTTCTGCGCCGTAACTCAGTTACACGTTTTTGCCTGATAAGTCAATACGGAATAACATCTCTCTGTAACCTCACTGTCGAGAGTTTTACTTTTTCAAAGTATACTTTGTAGATAATACAACGGCAATTCCACCAGATATAAAGTATGATCATTTTGTTAGTCAAACTGCGCTTTGCGATGCTGCCGACGGGCTCGCCAGGCGCAGACCAAACTCCTTTCCGGCCTGTGTTGTTGAAAAATTCACATTTCATCTCAAATGACGATATGATCCATATTTTTGTCCTTGCGTTAATATTCGAGCAGATTAGTGTAGGCTCGAACACGTCTGACCCTAACTGCTTGAGTGAACCCAAGCGGCACCCAGCGATTGAATTTGTACATGAAGCTTATGCGATGCATAGCGCGACTAGTGGACATGACACTAATGTCTAACTTCTTAGCAAGCTCTCAAGTGGTTTTATACTGATCTTCTTCCACAAGTTCTCGCAGGTGGGCCTCCTCAACATCAGTAGGGCGGACAGAGCGCTCTGCTTCTTGAATGCCATAGAGCTTGTTTTTAAACTTTCGGTACCAACCTTCGCAGTGTCATATGATACAACATTATACCTAAAGCCTGACACATGACATTCTGTAGCTGACTTTTTGCAATAGAACTGGAAGTAAATGATAGTTCCAATCTGGTAGCGTGATAGTTCCATTTCAGGCACCTTGTACTTAATGATAACGATATGTTTTTACAAATCCATAACGCATTTTACTAAAGCAAGTCTTCTAAAGCAAGATGTTATTCCGTGTTGACTTTCAAATGCCAAAAATCGTTAGTCAAAATATGATTAAACACCAGGACCTGTTTGAGAAGACGATATTTGTCGTGGCGGAAAACTTTTGTTTCAACCCCATATTTTGCGATATTTCTGTTGAATTTTATGTGGTTTAAGTTTGAAGAACATGATATTTAATAAACTAAGGTTACATACGAAACGTTAAGAAACCCACCTTTGGCCGTAATATAAAATCTGAAAGCTTTCAGATTTTTTTTAAAATTATTCATTTAAATAGAAATTTTAATACTACTTTTTCGCGATTAAAGTAATTTATTTAAATACCAAGAGACGGAACGCAATCAAACCAAAATAATTGCGGTTTTTTTTTGGGGGGGAGGGGGAGGGAGGGCTGATTTTCCTAGATAAGTCAAGTCTCTTTCGCGAAATCAGCAATAATTTATTTGCTTTTTTATATAAGTTTTGTTTCACATTATTTCATGTATACACTATTCTTTTTCATTTTTAAAATTTCAATGTATACCATTACAAATTTTAAACTTTTTTTTAAAGTTTACTTCAGATTTTTAATAGTTCTAACACAACCCACTTAAGTATTAACATTTCCTAATTTCAATTTGGAATATTTTTAAAATTCCTTTTCTGGAGATAATCATAAGTAGAAATATATAATGAAAAAGTTCTAGGATTATAATTACTTTTTAAACTTCTTCATAAATAAAATGATTATTATAATTATGTATATAATATGTCAGTTATTTATATAATTACTCAACGTATATTTAAGATAGTTGCACGTACGTACTATTAAATACGTCAGAGTAGTACAGAAGTTAGTAAATAATAAATTAAGTTCAGCAAGATTTTAGATCGTGTAATTTTCATGTTCTTTACCTGTATAAAGAGGCTTACTGGTTATCGTAAGGTAAGAGCTTAAATCTAATGGATACTCATAATTTCATTTTTAATATTCTGTTAATTTCTTTCCAACGTTCGATCGATATGGTCGACGTGACATCGTGACTTTATTTATATGCCATTCGTAATCACGTGGAATGCAAATATTTAATATAATTTGGCAAAGACTAAAAGTCACCATTTGCGAGATATAAAGTCTTTATGCTACACCTAAAAGAAATTTAAATTTTGCTTTGAGTTACAGCTTTAATTCTTTTAAAAGAATAGATGTTATCCTGTAAATTAATTATTTACTTTTGTCATTTACTTTCAACAAAATATAGCAAAACTGAAACAAATTCGAAAATTTATATATGTAATTATGCTCCATATTTGGCCTTTATTTAATTTTGATCAAGTTTCTAAAATATTTCTTCAAACATATGCTTTCTGTTACTTTGAACATCAAAATATTTGAGATTACATATCACTTAGGGTTCCTGCAGACAAGAAATGATACTATAACTAGAGTGAAAAATCCCACTTATTATTTTCCTTAATTTAACTGTTAGCAGCGTGCAAGCTTTGAACATTTTTAACCTCGACCAGCTCTGCATATATCGTTTCTTAAGACAAGGGCTTTGCGTGGAAAAATTTAGAAACCACTGCATTGAGATACCCCAGCTTCTAGTAACCCAGAAACGTTCGGTGGCGAAGTTTTTTCAAGTAAACTTCAACTGTCTTGAGGTACATTATCGAGGTTGTAAAACAGGAAGAAAGTTTCTCTTCCCCTATTTCTTGTTGGAAAGGCTTTATTGAGATTGAGGCTGCATTCTTTAACATTGGAGATAAAGATATATAGCTTAAGCGTTTTATCTAAAGTGGTCCCTTGAAAGCTTTTCTTGAAAATTTTCCGTTACAGAATCTTTTTTTTTTTCTTCATGAGATGGGGATCAATAATTTTTTGCTGCAAAGCTTTTGCATTCCTCCACCATATGTTGTTCTAACTTTACCTAGCACATGCACTCCCTAGAAAATTGTGTTACAATACTAGATCTTGTTAGTCTCAAGATGGGCAAAAAGTGCTTAAAAGTTTAGTGCTTCTTTGCTGGGATTTGTTCCCTGAGCGGCTTAAATTCTGATGTTTTCTTTTTACGAAGGTACAAGTCTGAGGACAAGAAAGACAAGTTATTATCTTTAAGGTTTAGTGATTATACAGGGTTTAGTTGCAGGAATAGACTGACGTCGAACGGTAATGAGGAGTCAGTTTCGCATATATTTTTGAGCAAGAGGAATTGAAAAAAAAATCTCTGCAAATAGTTGAAATAGACGTTTGAGGCAAAGAAGAAAAGCGATATTAAGAACTTAAATGCTCTGAAGATTCCTACTATATATTTTAATACTTCTGAAAATTTGACCAGATCATATAATTCTTAGCAAAATTTCAAGTATCTATCAAGCCCATTATAATCTATGCGCGTATGTCTGTCTGTTTGCATATCGCATTATCTCCTTAAGAACGAGGGAGTTGAATTTCGAGAGAGGCACCCCTGGATTCCAAAAATTCCTGGGAGCTTATTTCGACCATTCGTATCTTCGTGGGACTTTACTTAGCGGAGATATTAATTAATAACACTGAAAACGCTAATTTTCGTCCTCATTTTTCCGAGTGGCCACAGTCTCGCACGCTGGAGATCAAAATCTGCTTTATTTCGAGAAGTATTGCCATTGCTCTCTTTCAAATATCAGAGTTTCTTAATAAAAAATTTAAAAGTTTTACAAAATTTATATATATAAAGAAGAATGCTTGTTTGTGTGTTTGTTCACGTTATTGATTTCTGATCAATTATGATCAATTTGTTTTTGCCACATTTAATCGACTAAAATTGAATATAGGTGAAATATTGGATGGAACTTAAGCTTTTACGACCATTTGATTAGAAAGACGAAAATAATTAAAAAATATGTGCAATTGCTGCTGATATAATGAGAAAGAATTAATTTATTTTTCTACCGAAATTTTTTATCTGAGTTCTATATCGCATCAGACTGAAAAATATATGACTATGAATCGTATTTTTTGCATCGTTATTAGAGAAGGTTAGGTTAGGTTAGGTTATTCAATTATGGCAAAGCACACGAGGGCTATCTGCCTAAAGGGAGGGATGCCTTCGTGGAGGACTTTCTAAGGGAAACTGGCTCGTATACACGTTACACATGGGGAAAACCACGAAAACGCCCATGCAGCCAGCCCGTTCGCGGGATTCGAACCTCGGACCGAACTACTAGTGTTCAGCGTCTTTACCGCTCGGCCGCTGGTGGGCTATTAGAGAAGGATTACAGGGGTATCGTTCTCTCTGTTGTTAGATACATTACTCTCAATCTAACTTAACTAGCATCGGGTACTTCCGCTAGTATGAAATTAAAATAATATTGCCAAGCATTAAACACATTATTATTATTATGTAAGATCATATTCTCACATTGAAGAAAGCACGCAATTGCATGTGAAGTCATAGTATGTCGAAACGTTTCATTAATGTCAGCATTTTTAATAAATAGCTGCCGTTGGCAACTTTTTTTGTTTTAGGTTAGTATAATTGCTACGATAATATTTTTATTAATACTGAGAAAATGTTGTTATATTACATTAAATTTAAATCATGACGTCATACGTATTAAAGTGATGTGTCAAAAGCTTTTCTTTCCTGGTTCAGCAATAAAAAAATTATTTACGTATTGGTTGTTGCCTGTAAAGAATGAACTTATTTCTTTCATACTGAAATGTTTTCATAAATTTGCTTTTCATGGCTACACAGAACTTAGTAGAAAATTTTGCTTCGGCTGTAGCCCGATCATTTGGCGGGCGTGCCGATTAGTATAACAATAATTTTTGCGCAAAATTCCTCAAAATTTAATTCTCTAATTCAAAACTACGTATGCAGTAAAATCGCTATAATCACATACTCTAGGACAGTAGTCGCAAAACTTATGAATCTTCTGATCTACTGTACCATTTTTAATCTACTGTGAGCTACTAAACAAAAGAGTAACCAATTTTTTAAAGAAATCTTACATGTTAGAAGAGAAGAGAAACACGCCAATGTGACAATCAAAATCGCTGAAACAACCTTGTATTTGGCGTACATTTATTAAAACACTCAATCGATTTCGAGGGCAGCTACAGCCCAGAAAATTTTAATAGAAATTTCGTTCTTCAGATGAGGAGGGACCTGTAGCTGCCCTCGAAATCGATTGAGTGTTTTAATAAATGTACGCAAATTCAAGGTTGTTTCAGCGATTTTGAAATCTTACATGTGTTTATTGCTATAAACTTACATTTCTAGTAAATCTGAAACCAGTTTCAATTGAACTGTATATAACAAAAAGAAACTGAAGTTCAATTGTATATAAGAAAGAAACTGAAGTTCAATTGTATATAAGAAAGAAACTGAAGTTCAATTGTATATAAGAAAGTAACTGAAGTGTAGTTAGTAATAAATAACAAATGCAATGAGAGATTTTTTATCAGACTTATTAACATTAATGAGAAGGATAGAACTTTTTTTTTGTTATTAACAAATTTTTTAGCGTTGGGAGAGTGGGTAGTGGTTGCCACTCGAATATAGTTGTCCAAGTAAGTGCTCATAAGTGAGTCTGTTTCTGTATTTGTTTTTAAATTTCATACTGGGAAAAGAAATCTCACACAGATGTATAGAGATAAACATTGCCTTCACTTTGAGACAAACTTGGACCAAAATTGGGTTATTTTTCTTTAGAAAAAAAGAGGTCAAATATTTTCAGAGCTTGAAGAAAGCGATTTTACAGATATATCATCTTGAAAATTATTCAGTTCTAACTTCACTGCGGCATTATCTTCTTGAAAATCAAAATGCTCCGTAACACAAGTACAGAACTCATCATCATTAATCTCTATAAAAAGCAATTTGACAAACATTTGAAATCCTTTTGAAATCTTGGAAACTTTTTTTTGAATTCACTACTTTCTTACCAACTGGTACACTTGCATAGCACAGTAAACACACACATTTGTCCTTTACCTGGGTAAAGAAGTAATCGGTTTCCCGTAATAGTGATAATTTTTTTGCTTGAACACGTCACCGTCAGAACAAATTTAGGCTTAGTACCGATACCTAAATCAGACTGTCCAAGTTAGTAAATGTCTAACATACACACGAAAACCATAACGTGCGCAACCTCACTCTCATATAGTCGTCAACTATGAGATGAGGTTGGCAATGGCAGTTGCGCGGTAGAAACAAGCAGTTGTCATCAGCTCAGAAGAGGAATAAAGGTTAGCCAACTAAAGCGTTAACCCGATCTACCGAAAATGTACTCGGCAGCTACTAGTGGCTCTCGATCGACGGTTTGCCGATCACTGCTCCAGGACAACGTTTCCCAAACTGTAATACCGAAAAAATATGAAATTGAGTTGAAAAACAACGAAACATTGCTTCTTTTTAAGTATTCTGGGTAATAAATTTAATAATACAACACTGCATCAGACGGCTTACGTTGCAAAGGAAATCCATGCATTTACTGTTAGCTTCTCAACTTTTGAGGAAAGAGTAAAAACGCTAGTCTTTCCCCAAAAGATAAGAAGCTTTCCAGTGTCATTTTAATATTTTAAAGTGCTAGTGTTTTTATGAACTTTTAAAATTTTATCTTCGTTTTGAAATAGATAAGTAAATATAAAATTTTTACTATGTATTTTATTGCCAAATGTACTATAGTATAAACAAAATGAATATTGTAGTTTTTCGCTGCGATGCAGATACACCAGAAAAGTAAAATTTCACTTTACCAAAAAGTGTACAAGCGTTTATACAGATTGTGTACGAGCAATGATGGCAAGAGGAAAGGGGTTGTAAGGTTAGGGTGGGCAAGAGGAAAGGTAAGAGGCAAGGTGAGTAAGGCCGATTTACACTTGTTCGAGTAACCTCCGAGTGACTCTTAGCGAGCCGCTCGGTACGACTTTTCGGATAACGTAAACGGCTACTTCGACCGAGTAGAAACGCAGCTAAGTTGAATCAGCGAGTCCGTTTCTACTTTTAACCGGTTGAAAATCTAACCGGGCACCAACTCCGAGCAATGTTCGCAGAGACGCCGTGCGTAATGTTTTCGCCATATCGAAAATTCCGAGATGGAGCGATAATCTAACTATGGCATTTTTTAATGCATATGCATCTTCTGAAGTATTATGAGATACTTCACTACCTGGATATTGCCACCATTGTTTATTAATACTTAAATATAACGTGGATAGATCAGAATGAATTTAGGTTTTTGATATTGTAGAACATACATAGACGGAAATTAAATTAGGGTATCGGATTCAAAATATTTGTTTTAAGCACATTTATTTCTGAATTTCCTTTAATCAAAGAACAATTAAATTATATGTTGTTCAACTACCCAATAAAATGCAGTTTTCAATAAAAAAATGAGTGAAAGGGCAAACATTTATTTCATTTTGTTGACATAAATTTCGAAAAGCGAGTTTCTACTCATGGCCAGTTACACCTAATAAAATAGAATCTAAAATTCTGAAATTTTGCTTTATAGACTTTCTTTTTTATTTGAACCACAAATCAGATTTTATTTACAAACGATCAGTCGGAAGTATTAAAATAAAAGTCGCTGACAGAAGGCGTATGAGGCTCTTATTAACATGTTAAAATCCGAGGGTGTTGGAAAGTTCAAGCAAAAGATTAATCATTGTCGCTCAACCTCATACACTTCTGGAATAAATACGCTAACTGCGCATTTTGGCAGTCGAAATAAATATTACAGAGGGACTGAAGGATTTATCCGTTTCTAGAAACCAAAGCGCTATCTGTGTTCCCGGCAACATCTCGAAAGAACGTTTTATTGTTTTGTTTTGTTTTGTAAGTGCATTGACCATTTCCATTAAAGTTTCAAATTATCCTTCACCCATTCTGCTGAAGTTTCTGTGTTTGTTTGTTTATTTGTTTGAAGTCTGAAGTTTTTGTAATTCTGGATATCCTCGCCCCAAGTTCATTTAAAAGTTCATTTAATGCTCCCAATTCATCGCGGCGAGCTACACAATTATGTTTTGATTTCCTTTTCTTTTTCTCCCCCCCCCCTCCAGAACAGAAATTAATCCGTTGGAAAACTTCAAGCACAGCAAGCTGCACGTCAGTTTCCATTTTGCAAACAAAGTGGTTCACAACTGATTGGTGTAAACAATCTATCAGAGTGCAAGTCCGTTTTACCAGCACCCCCTAGAATCAAATGAGAGAGAAGTTAAGTTCTAGGGGGTGTTGGTTTTACTCGGTTCGAGACGCTCGGACGAGGGGCTCGCCGAAGGTCACTCGGAGCTCAGCCGGAGAAGTCTAAACTGGCCTGTAATGGTGGGTAAGAGGAAAACCATTGTAAGAGGGGGGGCTACTTAAAATAAAATAAATGTTCATATATACTCGTTCGGTAGCCGTAATGAGTTCAAGTAAAAGTCTTATTAAAGAATTTGTGTTCATTCTATTACGGCTAATATCATATTTATTCTGCTGTTCCAAACGCGTAGTTACAGCAAGGCAGCGTTCAGAAAATGGTAACAGTAAGAAAAGTTTAAAAAGAAAAAGATGTTTAGAAAAACAGTAACTGACAAAATATATAAGAAGGAACAACGTTTTAAAGATGTTAAAGGGGACAGACGGGAAGGATAAGTGTCAAGGATGAGACAGGAGTTCTGAGGATGTTTTAGCTCTGGACTTCGGCTTTTATATGCCCGGTAATTCTTCTTTTTTATAATGTGAATACATTTTATCAATAGAGTTGTCCATTATAATACTAACACACATACCTTCAGTGTAATTTTACTTTTAAAGGAGAAGAATATAATATTTAAGAAGCTAACAATACTTAGAAATATGGCATTTTGGTTAAATTATTAAATTTTTACATTTTTCTGCTTAACATTTTCCTGCCACAGTTTTTTCTAAGAAAGAATTCTATTTACTTAAAATGACAGTAAATTTTGCATATGTAGAAAAATAAATCAGTTTCCTTAAGTTCTGAGACAAATATTTACGCCCTCTTTTTTCAACCCCTCTTCTCTTTTCCTCTCCTTAGCATGGTTTCACAGTCGTTGCAGGGGATAAGTTTATGGAACGCTGGCGAGGAAGGTCAGCTGCTCAGATAACAAAGTGCGGATGAGATCTAAATGGTGGCTGAGCCATATGTTACAGAAATGAAGACATCCATATGTCTTTGGAGAACACAGTTTTCTAGGAAAAAGAGGTATTTTGTTTTGAAGTAGTTTATTCAAAGATACAACAGATTTATCTATGATTAAAAGGACAAAATAAAGCTGCTGAATATCTTCCCTCCAAAAGGAAGTTATGTTTATTCAGTTTCGTAATTCATTTCTGTTTTCTGCTTTGAAGACTTGAGTTTTAATTAAAAGAAAATAATTTAATAAAAATAATAGAATATTTAAAATAATATTAATTAAAATGTGGTCGAATGTGTTTAATGTGCTTTTCGAAACCATCAATAAAACTTGTTTAAATGAAATTAATATAAAAATCACTATAAACTAAAACAGATATACAAATAGTCAAATTGTTCATTTATTTCTTTAACCATCGCAGTATTGGCAAGGATCAAGGGATCAGAATATTATCTACTTATAATGTAAAATTAACAGGTCTGTTAAATTCCTGTCCGTACGGAATCTTCAAAATTATCTGTGGTATTAGGAAGATGGCATTCGATTTCACCTTGCAATAGCAATCATTTGTTAAATCTTTTAATCGTAATAATAATAGTATAATGAGTAATTAATTATCTTAGTTTGAAACTCCGTTTCCAAATTTCTGGAAATTCATCCGACGAATTGTCTAAATTTATAACTTAATTAATAAAATTAAAAGCATTTAATTCCCATTGCTTGAAGTGTAAGTAAATTAAGATAGTCTCAGTTATAGTTCAAAAATGAAAATTAAATTCCTCCAATTTCAGGAAAAACTTAAGAAATATTTAAAAAAATATCTGAGAGGTTTAGATATTAACTATCACATGTTAAGGTTTTTATGCTCTAACTGAGCGCACAGTCTACGAATCTACTTTTGCACTCACTCCTACTAACTCCCTTTTTTTTTTGCATTTTATTTATTTATTTATTTATTTATTATTTTTTTATTGTTAAGCATCGTTTTCTTCACACTGCTATATACAGTTCAACACAAAATCACAAAAGTTTTAAAAGTTGCATAGTAGCATCTGTTTAAAACTCCTCTTGATGCAGTGTTAAGTGTTGCCACACAATTTTATATCATTTTTCAGTCTTTTCTTAATTCATTTTATTAATACTAAGTTTTCTTAGTAAGATGGCTAACAAAATTTTTTTTGGATTTTTAATATGCAGAGTTTTCTTATTAATTTTTTATGTGTTCACCTGATTTACTAAATATCACGTTTTCCGCACTTACGCCACATAAAACTTAATTCAACTGCAAAATCAGAAAGTATTTAAAAACAGTGTATTTAGAATTCCTGATAGGAAAAAATTTATTTCGAACAGTGTTGCCATTGCTTTCAAATCGTTGAATTTGTTAATCAAAAATTCATTAAAGTTTTACAGAATACTAAATAAATAATAAAAAATTCGAAATTCAAAATTCGGGCTTCCAGGTGCACACGTGCGGGTGGAGGACTACATCCTTCATAATTTAATGGCTCTAGATACCGTTGTTCTCTCATAACGCGAGGAAGATACACACATGTATGCAGATTCTTCATTATTTAATTTCTTTAAAAATAATGCTGGGCAATAAAAATTGGAGGCAGCAATTTGAAAAATGATTCGCCTTTTATAGTAACCAAACTCAAAATACCAAAAGGAAATTAATAGCCCTTCTGGGCTAACGCCCTTTGGGTTAATAAACAAATAAGAAATCTGAAAGCGTTCAGATTTTATATTACGCCCAAAGGAGCTTTTTTAACAATTTGCGTGTTACCTTTACTTATTAAATATCATGTTCTTTGCACTTAAACCACATCAAAATCAATTCAACAGCTATATAAAAAATATTTAAGAACAGCACTATCTTTAGAATTTCCGATACACAGTCTCGCGCGTTGTAGACATTTTCCGCATAGTGTTGCCACTGCTTGATTTGAAATCGTTGAGTTTGTTAATCAAAATTTCGTTAAAGGTTTACAAAATATGAAACACATAATAAAACAAATTCGAAATTCGGGCGTCCAGATGCCCATGTTAGGGTGAGGGATTAAGTTATTCAAAATTTGATGGCTCTAGGTACAATCGTGTATTCGCAATGCGAGGAAAATACATACATCCCTGCAGATTCTTCATTATTTAATTTCTTTAAATACAATAAAGAGCTCTAATATTTGATTGCAACAATCTGAAAAGCGATTCAGCCGTTTATAGTGATTCAACGCAAAATTCCGTTTCGAAACTAACGGCCCTTTCGAGCTAACGTTCCTTGAGTTTAAGATCTGAAAGGTTTCAGATTAGAACTATAGCGCAAAAGCGCTTTCTTAAGGTTTAATATGGTTTATCGAGATTACCAACGGAGATGGCCCAGGTAGATTAGCGAAACATTTTAAAGAATACTAGATGAATGTACACTTAGATTAATATGGGAAAGTTATATACTGTATATATGAAACTGAAAAATGTATAAGCCAATTCTTTAAAAATGATTTAAGCAGATATTCATCAATTAAATGCATTTTTATTTAAATCATTCAGATTAAAAAAGAAAAATAATTTTCTTAACTTCATCTATTGCTCTAAAATAGCTTAGTTTGTTAATAAATAGCTGACAGAAATCTGGAGGATAAATATCTTATATTTTTCTGACTGGCAACAGACTCGAATGTAAAGTGGAAGAATGCTTTACGGAGGACCATGCAAAATTGCATTTCGAGCCT
>KK115845.1:70500-192988 GCA_000611955.2 Stegodyphus mimosarum | reverse complement strand
TATAAGTAACATATTGGATATGTAATACATTGGAACTGGTTTACGACGTTGACAGAATGATGCTTAAAGCAACAGAAACTTTCAGATGTGGGCAAATTCGATTACTTCCTCTTTATTTAAGGTTAATACGCATTTTTTCATTAATTAAACCCTTAAATGGGCATTGCAGTGCCCTGGGCTTATAAAATTTTCACATTGGTACCAAACAGGCAAAATATACTTTTTGACGACAGCATGCAATAGCAGCAAATTAGCAGATGAGAAGCAAGCGAGGAAATGACTACGCCTTCAGAAGAAGCGTGAGAGATAGAATCGTAAATCCTGGTTCTTAATTGAATTTATTAATATGATTGGTTAAACGGCATTTGCATTGCAGTGGCATATAATTAGCATGATGCGGATTTATTTTGAAATGACACTGTTTAAATTGAGGTATTATAAACAGTTACTAACTTTAAGACAGAAAGAGGACGCACCCAGATTAAAATGAAGAATAAAGAGACTACTGCAAAATGTGTGTGTTTAAGATATAAAATACGAAAGTAATTTACTTTCGTATTTTATATCTTAAACACACACATATAAGGTTGGACAGAAAAATGAACACCGAAATGAAAACACATTGCTGTGGGTGATACCGTGCAGGAAACCGGTTCGCTCCGAAATAACTAACAAAAGAACAGTGATATTGATATCTGGTGGCCATGATAGATGTGAAGCTTCCCTCTCATGCTCAGAAGGCTTGTCCTGGACGATGGGAGCTGAGTGAACAGAACTCTTGTCTGTCGTCTTGGAATACGGCATCACCATTGAGGATCAAAATTTGTACTATGGGATGGACGTTTTCAGCAAAAATGGTCATATAACCCTTGGCAGTAATGTGACCTTGTACAGTGATGATGGACCCCATGGAATACGACGATATGACTGCCCAACCCATGATCAACCCTTCCCCCATGTTTCACTCCCGGCAGCAAAAATGCTCTATCATACGCTTGGGACGGCTTTCACCAGATGCAAACTCGCCCAGATGCTGGAAACAGCGTGAAGAGAAGCTCATCCGACCAAATAGCAGTCTTCCATTGTTCCATTTTCTGCAATCGAGGGTTATATACTTTGGCACCACGTTTGCCTCTTACAAGCATATTGATCGTTGACAGGTGGCTTTTGAATTGCAGACCGCCGAAAAATGCCCTGCTTGGGAAGCTCCCTTCGTATTATTTTGGTGCTGACAGGGGTTCACGAGTTCAGCAGTCACTTTTGCAGCTGTAATCCTCTTTTTTTTTCAATTGTGATTAGCGCATACGGTTTTCTTATATAACTTGACGCCTCTTGAAACACCAAACACCTCAGCTGCCTTGGTTACGGAAGCATACACCACACAAGCCCCAACAATTTGCTCAAGTTCGAATTCTTTTAGCTCCGATGTTCTTAAAACTACACAGAGCACTGTCTCGATAACGAAAGACACTTGCAACTTATTGAGGTTCTTGTACAGGTGGGGTTAGTGAGCAAGCACACCAGCTTTTGAAAGAATAAACATTTCAATTCAAACGTGCATTCTACGAGGTGTTTCCATATTTTTGTCCAATCCCTGCAGATGAGACAAAAAAAATAAAAAAACGACGCACAAAGAAGGAGTTATCCGAATGGGCCGAAAATCGGTAGAAGTGATGTATATGTACAGAAAACGAATGATTACAGTTTGAGAAAAATTGGATGATTTATTGAACTGATAGAGCTTCACAAAGTCAGTAACTCGTTTGTTCACCTTCGGCCCTTATGCAAGCAGTTATTCGGCTTGCCATCGATTGATAGAGGTTGCGGATGTCCTGAGGGATATCGTGCCAAATTCTGTCCAACTGCCGTGTCAGATCGTCAACATCCCAAACTGGTTGGAGCTCCGTGCCCATAATGCTGAATGCGTGCTCAATAGGAGAGAGATCTGGCAACCTTGCTGGCCAAGGTAATGTTCGGCAAGCAATAGAAACATGTGCAGTGTGGGGGCGGGCACTATCTTGCTGAAATGTAAGCCCAGGGTGGCGTGACATGAAGGGAACACAACAGGCCTTAGAACTTCGTCGACGTACCGCTGTGCTGTGAGGTTGCGACGGATGAAAACTAAAGTGATCCTACTATGAAATGAAATGGCACCCCAGACCATCACTCCTGGTTGTCGGCCTGTCTGCCGGAAGACAGTCAGGCTGGTATCACACTGCTGTCCGGGGCGTCTCCAGACTCGCCTTCTCTGATCATCGGGGTTCAGTTCAAAGCGGGACCCATCACTGAAGACTATTCTACTCGAGTAAGTGACATTTCAGTGCGAATGAGCCGGACATCACTGCAAACGGACTTGACGTTGTACAGAGGTCCATTGTAGTCGGCACAAGGGGCGCCGTGACCTCAGCCCCCTTTCTGTGAGCCGTCTATGAATGGTCCTTGAGGTAACTGAACTAATAGTTGCACGTACAATCCATAATAATGATGCATCTGGGGCTGTGAGTGTCGCTCTGACGATTGCTCGGTCTTCACGTTCTGTCGTTTCTCTAGGCCTACCGCTTCCTTCTTGACGCTGTGTGCGGCCATGCTTCACCATTCCTGCCAATATCGTCTAATAGTGGCATTGCTCCTACTCAAATGTCGAGCTATTCGCAGATAAGACCAACCGGCTTCTTTGAGCCCAACTACACGACCTCTCTTAAATTCTGACATCTACACATATCCTTCGCGCACCTGTATGCGAGGCATAGTTACTGTCTACCAGAGTACACGGAATGAAATTCGTGAAGAATTTATGACCTGAAATCGTAATTTCTCCTCTTAAATATCCTGCCAGTTGCGCAGATCAGATGCGCTGTAACGATAACCGTTCATTCATTGGCAGTCAAAATGTAAATTTTGCATTTTCGGTCGAAACCTATATGCATATCAATTTGTGCCCAATTTGCTTTATATCTTCTCCATGCGTCGTTTTTTTTTGTGCCTAAGAATGTATATATATTCTTACTTTGCTTAGTCTACGAAATATTTACTTTCAACTTTTGCTTGACGACCATAAAGATAATCATACACAGAATGCAAAAAATCCATCGCAAGTCGGAGAGAAATTAAAGTATCTTGAAATCGACTGTTGCGGAAGGCAAAATATGGCAATTTTGTTGTAATTGCACAATATGAAAGTTCTTGAATGAAAATTACCGTCATCACCTAAGAGGAAAAAATCCCATGCTCTGAAGTAAGAAATAATTTTCGTCCACCTCTATGAGAGCAAAGTAATTATTCGTCACGATTTTATTTTTCGAGTGACAAGTTGTCAACGCAGTTGTTATTTACGTAGTGTCGAATGCTTATGAAAGAAAAGACTTTCAAAGCTCGGTCGTCCGAGTATTCAGTCCTTAAAAATTATTTACTATTTCAGGATAATATATATCTGGAAATAACAGGAGTCATACAGAAAGTTTTAACTAGGAACAAATGGTATGCTGATCCATCCATCCATCCTACTGTACAGATTTGTTCCTCTTCGATTGTTTTCTATTTTCTAATCTGAAGTTATCATACAAATGGCGCCTTTATGATGATGTTGAATGCATCCAAAGGATTACAGCAGCAAGTCATATTCCCACTCCAAAAGAAAACTGGGGTAGACTGCCCCAGGCTATGTTAATTTATTCAGTATATCGATGCAAAATGTTTTTTTTTCTTCTTCTGCTTCTTTCTTTTTTCACAAACACAGTTTGATTACTTTATTTTCTGTCTGTGTTTTGGTGTATCTGGTATACCAGCTGAAAATACTGGAAAACACGTTTTCGTATTATTTCAAACTTCTCCTATTGTGTTTCTAAATAGACCTTCCTAGTATCAGCTGTAAATGGAAACAAAGTAGGGATAAAAAAATTATTATACAACAAAGAATTATATTCTTTGTTGTATGCACTAACCAGTATAAGGAATTCCAGAAACTAAGCAAAATTAACTCTTCTTTTTAAATTTAAATTTCATGAAAGGCCTTCAATGCACCATCTCTTAGACTATTCTTTTTCCCTAGGAAAGTTTTGCATTAATGAATAGAAGAAACGCTTCTAATCATTAAAGCAGAGCTTTTCTCTGAGGCAATCACTAATTCAAACAATAGACTGTTGTTTCTTCTAAATTTATCATCATACAATAGAATCCCATAAAAAGTTTTAATTACGAAATCATATAAATAGTGGCTAAATTATTAAGACTCATTCATTTTAAGCGTTAAGAGAGAACTCAAAGATAATGAAGTTAATTACGTACCTCATTCAAGTGTAAAGAATTAGTTAAGCTTTAGATTATATATATTCTTCTTCTCGAAGGTGCTGAGAAACCTGATGTGAAATGGTTGTATAAGTTGAAAGAACTTTCTGCTTCAAAACGCAGTCAGATAGAGAGTTGTAGAATATTCTGTTTGTGTTCATGAGAGGAAAAATAAGCAAAAACAATTATTGCATGTATGATAACATAATTATATTTTAATAAAATAATTTTCCAGATCCTGAAGCAGCATGTGTTAAAGTATTAAGATCCAAAAACATTTTCGTGAATAATATAAGTTTGTAATATATTGCAACTGATGACCATAAGTGCTTTTAGAAGTTCAATAAATTGCCTAAAGGCTGAATATGTAACTTTTTACAAATTCAAGAAGTCTTATTATATATTGAAATTATATATTTTTCACAAGGCAATCTATTTCAAAGCTAATCAAATATAATCCCATTGAATTCAAAAGAACGTCATATTAAAGGAGACAATACAGGAAACAATGTCTTCAGGCCTGGTAATTAGAGACATGCTGTCTAAAGTAAGTGATGTTAAATTAATAAAACATCATCATGTTCATGTTCAGTTACTTTCAATATGCACGTTATTTTAGTTAACTTTGAGGCTGAAATTCTTTATTATTATAATTTGATCATTTTTCTGTTTTATAATTTCAAAAGTACCCATTTTAAGAAAAATGGCTTCAAAGATTAAGGTTTTCTTACAGGAAGATCAAGCGCATATAAGCATAAATGGGAAAGAATTTGAGTATTAAATTAACTAAAAGCTTGCACCTTTTGTTTACTCTTTGGTCAATGGCTAGGCATAAGAAATTATGTTTTTCTAAAATATAATCGAAAACATTTTGGTGTTATGCCACTTCGTCTCAATAAAAGTAATTTTGCACAGCAAAGTACCTTAGAACCCCAGAGTGCACGTAGAAATAAAGCTGCGTTCACACTAGTCCGTTGGGGCGCAAAGCGGCAACGCGGAAAAAAACGCTTTCCGCGTACGTCAGTTCACACCAGCGCGGCAACTTTCGCTTTAAGCGTTGTCATATGCTCGCACTGGATGGCTCTTCGTATCGGAAACTTGGGGAAAAACATGAAAATTTTGCGTGGTATTTTGACTTTTTACGATTGCATTTTTAAATTAAAATGGATTTAATTTCTGCTCGATTAAAACTTATTTTACTTTGTCTAAGAGAACAGAATGCAGTTGTTTACATTAATATGTGAGAGATGACAGTAGCAAGGAGATGCATAGAATTTAATTTAAGAAATGCGCTTGAACAAAACGAAATTTCTTTTAATTACTTTCGCATGACACCTCATCAATTCGACGAATTTCTTGCCTCATTTATTCAAAAGCATAACACTAATTTTTGTCAGTATATCACAGAAAAGAATCGTTTGGAAGACAGGAATATGATATCTTAGAAAAGGATCGTTGTATATATATAACGCTGTATATATCTAATTTAATTTATTTGTGAGTTTTGTTGAATGATAATTAAAAAATCCTAATTTCATTATTTTATTTTGAAGAGTAAATTTTTCATGGGTTGGAATACCATAAATGTTTTTGCATGATGTATGAACTTACCTTAAATGCTTCTTTAAACGAACTTCTCTTAATTGGTTGAAATAATGCAGTAAAAAAGTATATTTTGTTTAAATATATGTAGGATTTATAGCATTATTAAATTAAATATCACATTTAAAAAAAGCAGCTATTTTTAATAAACAACAGCAATTTTTTTAAAAAATGTTTTAGTTTCTGCCTTATGTGCACATTTTTTACCTTAAATGTAACAGTAATTACTTCAATTAGTCATTCATACATTAATGAACAGCCAGTATCTAAAGACTTATTTTATAAGGTCACTTTTATCTAAAATTCGTTGAACTAACTTCATTTTATATAAACTTCTTTTTCTGCTTTAAAAATTGAATTCCACAATTAGCAAATTTTCTAATGCTCATGCAAAATGAAAAATTATCATCAAGATTAGACCTTTGGTTAAGTTCATATATAAATTGTTCGAAAAGTGGTCATGCATGTTAAGAAAAACAAACACTGAAGCCATTAAAATGCATAGCAGTATTCCACAAAATCAGCTACATACTAGCGAGTTTTCTTTTCTGTATAAATAACAGTTTTCTTAATTTTTTTTAAACAAATAGTTTACTTGTCACCGCTCGTTTAAAATTTAGAACTCACTAAATTTCCTATTAGGCGAAACAGCAATTTTATACTAACACCAGTATCGCTTTTGCTAGTCTCGTGTTAGCCGAAATAGAATCAGATCACAGTAATCAGATGATTTTATGAATTGCTCGTTGTCAAAAGAAGGATAATGCACACAATGCCAAGCGAAAATTAGATTTATATGAATGATGAATGAAATGAAATTAAATAAAAAAATAAATGCAAGCTTCTTGTGTGTCCCCCCCCCAAAAAAAGTCCTGGTAGGTATTTAAAAAAAAATATTGCATTCGTATCGTCAAAGGTAGGAAAAAGCAAGGCCCGAACCCGCAATACAATTCCCTAGTCCCCGCTGAATGGTCTACTTGAGCGCGTTACCTCCGCGCTAAGGTACCCTGGGGGTAAGCGTGGTTTTCACACTTCACGTTCAGGAAACTGAAGCAGCATCTGGCCTACTCTGAAACTAGTGATAATATTTTCTGTAAATATTTGTTTTAAAATACCAACTGCATTACAACACCACTCCTGGTGACACTTAAAACCAAAATCTTTAACTCAAGAAGCCAACGTTTTATCCACTAGGCAACAAGAGCAACTTTACATTGATGTAGTTATATTTTAGGAAAAATTCAAAATCTGGAATTTCGAAATCCATCACTATTTTCTTCCAACAATCTATTGCATTAGATTATTCTGCAAAAATTATCAACCATGTATAGTTTATGGTTCGTTATTAAGGTTTATTACTGCTAACTTGAGAATTTTCCTTTGAATAATTTATAAAGCTATTTATTCTATTAGCATGTGCATTTTCTTATTGTTATCTGAAATTTTTATTAAGATTAGTCCATTTGACTTTTTTTTTCCATCACGAAGAATTTTTGGAAGTGCAAACATTTAAAAACCGTGGTATAAACTGGACGTTTGAAACGAGATGCTTGAAACTCACGCGTTGAAGCGTCGAAAAGTTGAAGTTAAGTCAACTCACGCGTTCTCCGTTCGTCCGGAAAATGCCGCCTCTGAGCTCGCTTCTGATTGGTCAACGCTTTACGCCCGAACGCGTGACTGCGTTGGTGTGAACGGGGCTTAACAACTAAACGCAGAATTCAGTGCAATCCCCAAATATTTATTTCCTATTAGTAATATACGTGGCATTAAATTTATGTGTGTTTTTTTATTAGTAAATGAAGTGGCATTTTGTTTTTCTTGAGAGTAACTTTTTTACTTAATTACTATGCCCGCGCTTGTGTAGCGACAAGTACGTACTTCTTCTAAATGCAAAAAATCTGATGAGGTCACCGCGTGATTTATTTCATGCGGTGAAAAATTTGTTATAAGCAATTACTTGTACTGCCTATTAAATTATACCTTTTTTTTGCTTCCTTTCATTTAAACTTCTTTACTCGAATTTCGTTAGAGCTATATTTCTCATTTAATTAATTCAGTTGTCACTTCATGGGAAGGCAAAAATGCATAAAAACTCAAAACATTTTCATTAAAATTTGTACAATACAGACCAACATAAAATACCAAATACAATAAAATTTTTTTACACTTCAAATTAGAGTTTCTACGCAAAAAGAAGCAATTTAGCCAACGGGCGAGAAGACAGATTTTTCGGTGCACAAAAATGAAAGTTAACTTTTGGTCCCACTCGGCAAAACGACATTGACTTTTGGGGCAGAAAGTGAATTAATTCACTTTTTATCTAAGAGTTTCAAACGTAAACAAATAGCGGGTTCGTTAGACTTAAGCAGTTTTAAAATGCTGATAATTCTACAACTATTTCATGCAGGCTAACTAAAGTATAAAATCCTTAACCGGAACATTAAAATAACGTAATTCAATCACTTTTAGACAATAAGTGCACAATTGACAAACATATAAGCCTAAAAAAGCTGAGCCTATCCAGGCGGCTAACAGACTAATTATATGTTTGAGATGCACGATTGAGAAAATAAAAGGAATTCACACACACACACATAATATATAATATTCATATATAAACACTTTACTTTCTGTACTGCCGACTACAACCAAAAATGGAGGTGTACAACTACATGTTATAGCAGTCTTATATAAAAAATTTCAACGTTCTGAGACTATTCGTTTTTGAGTTATGCGAGATATATATTAAGTATGTACATAACCGACGTCACGAGAAAGACTTTTCTGAATCCATTTTAAAACCATTTTACAATCCGTTTTGGAAAAAAAGTGTCCTTTATTTTATTTGTATGCAGATATCATGCAAAACCTTCGTTCAAATGGATTGAGAGTGATCAAAATGGAAATTTTCGTTGAAATATAATACCCGAAATTTTTCGTGATTACAATACTTCCTTTACTTCGTACAAGGAAGTAGAAACTACCCAACTATCGTTCGAATATCCAGATGAAATGCGGCGCAATTTTATTGAAATCCATAGCTTAACTTCATGCATATAGATGGAAAAGGAACTATAGTAAAATAATAAACTAAAGAGGACCTAGGCTTATTTCCTCCTGAGGGAAATTTTTTTCATTCTTCTAATGGCTTACCTATGTTAAAACAAGCTGAGTAAACAAAATTATTCCTTTTCAGTAACTTTACTTAATATTCATCGTATCTGAACACTACGTTAAAACACCTCCTGAATTATAGCACTAAAGGGAAACGCTGACTAGAGAATATTTGCTTAAGGAATGCAGAAAATTATGCATATGTGTGGCCATGTAAGCGAAGCATGAGATAAGATGGTTTGGGAAACCGTGGGCTAATGGATTTGTCAAATAACAGTCTCTGGAGATAGTAACCCATGCTTCGCTAAAAGCGTATATAACGTGTTAGATTCCAATATCCCACGCTCTGCGAGCTTTAGATTCAGCGCGAAGGTGAGAGATTTAAATTTAATGCTGAGGTTCCTGCAAAGATCTTTATAACAACAAACTTGTGAAACAAGTTAGTTGATACATTAGCTGTAATCATTGCCGAGACTTAGTAAATCTAAACTGCACGGAAAGAGCCTAAATTAAATTAAAGCGCGTGTTTAAAGGAATCTATCATTAACATAAAGAAGGTTAAATCACGTTTACCTTTCATAAAATGGCTGAAGAAATTTATTCATTGAAGAACTCGAAATGATAAATTTATATTTAGAGATAGGGTCTGAAAATTTAACGCTTTTCAGTCGGGAGAGAAATTAATAAAATTGCATAAAATGCTATAAACTTGGAGACTGTTATAGATGTGAAGTATTTGTCTCGCTATAATTTTATTTTAGTATGCATTTGCTCTTATTCTACATTGCTGTAGATTAGATTCGTATACATCTGTTTTGTATTTTTCATAATTATCAATATATGTGCAATCCCTTTTAAGTTATTTGTATTTCTCTTTCATTACGAAATTTATTAAATGTTGTACATAACCATTTATAGTAAAATAACGTTCGTAAGGATAAAACATATCTAAGGAAACTTCATAAATTCGATAATTTAGGACCCTTTTGCAAAATATCCTCAAATAGATGAAACATTTTAGAATTTTTCATTAAAACATTTAAGGGAATATACTAAGAAAAATGGAAATTCTGGAGGTACTTGTGTTCGCTGAATCCTTTCAATAACCTTTCAGTTTCCTTCAGTAATTCTGCATGTATTTGGAGAAGAATACATAGCATTAAAACAGCAAAGTGCTTTTAATCTTCAACTGAGCAAAAACGTTTGTGGATTTTGTCATTCAGCGTGAATAGTAGCATTTTCGATAATACATTTTTATTTTCTTTGTCAATTATATTAAATATAATATTTTTAAAGTTTCAAAAGAGCATTAATATCGAGATCTTTTACTAACATCGAGTTTCTGATTAGGAAATCAATCTAAGTAAGAAAACAAACAAACAAAAAATAAATGAGATAAAAGAAAGAAAGACATCAAATATCAATATAATGTAAATATTATCAGAACAATAAGAACACATAAAATTAGTATAATATTAGAAAAAAGACTTTAGTTTCCCAATATCTGTTTCAAAAAGAGATCCTTGTCAAAACATGTCAGTTTTCAAGTAGAAATCATTTTGAGGTTATGATAAATCACCAGTTTCGTAAAACTCCTTAAGGTGCCTCCAGAGCGATAAGTGGAATAAAGCGTAGTTTTACATCCTTGGTGATGTATTTAATTCGTCTGACTGTCCTATGTCTTCAACTGATGACGCTATACCTTCTAAAGATCTGCAAATCTGTATCCGTTTTCATATTAAATACTTTTACCCACGTTCACCTTGCTATCACTAGATCTTCACATATGAAGATTTTCCAGGAAGGCGACTAGCTAAATTGTGGTACGAAAATACATCATTTTGAGGTCATTTATGGTGGGTGAAAAAGTTGTTGCATTAATGCTTGGCAGTGGATTTCAAAATTTAGAATGCAAACATAACTCAAATTTTCTTAAATAACTTTTCCGAAGGCATAAAAGTCTTGGTAATCAGCCAATGTTTTACCACACGCAGTTCATCTAGCTTTCCTTCAAAGTGGCATTCAGTTGTTTCAAAACAACATAGATATGTATATATGTATATATGTATATATATTATCAAAACTATATATATATAAAGAATCAAAACTCTCTCTCCCTCTCTGTCTCTCTCTATATTTAATATATAAATTTTTAAAATTTTTCTAAATTAAAATTCAAAAATACTTCTTAAATTAAATTTACTAAAAAAATTATTACAGTCCTTAGTAATTTGCAACCATCACATTACAACAGTTTGTTTTTTCACAATTTTTACACATTTTTACACACATTTTCACATACATTTTTGCATTACTACACAGTTAGATTTAAAAATTTTTTTAGCTACAGAACACACTTTTTGCATAACATATAATTTGCAGCATAATAATTTTAAATAGTTTTTTAAATGGTTCTTACATACAACAGCTTATCACTCAACTTGACCTCTTACTAGCGCCCTCTTTTATAAATAGAAGGAACACTACTTTACATCACTTAATTTGACTTGCTACTTGTCCACACTCCAATAGAAATAATGGTAAATTAATTAATTGAATTAAAAACTTACTTTTTACTTGCCTTTATTATATTATTTTAGTATTATTTAATTTAGTTTCTAGTTTATTTTTAGTACGTTAAGAGTTTCTGTATCTTTTTTTATATGCATATTCGTGTCGGGGAAGTTTTTTGTGGGCAAGAGTTTCTAAATTAAATTGGTTTTTTAAATAATTGGTATTATAAAGGGTATTGTTTTGTATTGGCTTTGATTTGTACTTTTCTAAAAGTTCCACTCGTTTGAATTGCTTTTGTTAGATCACATCATTTGGTTTTACTTTTGGTTTTGAATTTTACACTTGCCTACATAAATGACGAAACACGAATTGAATAATTGAAGAGTTAGGTTTGAGGGCAACTTCCCCTTGATAAGTCTGTTTTCTGCCAGCTCAACAACTATTAACTTATGCATATTTTTTATTTTTAGGATTTAAAAAAAATTATTTCAATTTTTTATTTGTTAATGGATTTTGCTACTTGCACTTGATTTATTTATGGTCTCAGAATTTAAATGATATTGTAGATTAGTTCGCAGCAATATAAATTATTTACAATTTCTTTTTAACTTATTTCTATAATTAATTTTTTACTTTAAATTGTTTTTTACGAATGGAAATTTTGTTGAATTCAAATATATATATGTATGCATGTATATATATGTGTATGTGATGATGAATTGGGAATGTCGCAAACACGACATATTGAAGCATGATGCAACAAGTGCTGACGTAACAGATCAAAAAGAAGCAGTCGTGCAAATTAAGTAACATTTCTTTTCTTTAACTTACTCATTTTGCTTTGAGTTAAAGTTCTTCAGCCACAAGTAACTTCGCACATTAATCGTGTGAAAAGAAAGCTGCGTAGCAGCAATCTAATTAGGCCGAGGAACAGAAGCGAAGTGATATGTAGTCAGGACGAAATCATAATTCGGAGTGGGTTAGTTTCACACATTTTGATGGAGCAATTAATAAAGCTCTAAAATGATTATTAATTTTTATGATGCAGTCCAAAAAATTATTATAAGCAATTACATTTTTAAAATAGAAAGGGGAAATATCCAAATTAAAATAAAAAATAAAAGGGCCTTTTTCAAATTAAAATCACAAGTTTGCTTTCCATATTTTTATCTTACGCAAGTGTATTATGTATTTAAGAAAAAAAATTATAAAGCAAACTTCTATAATTTAATTAGTAATATCCGCTTATAGTATTCATTTTAATTTGTGTATTTCCGCTTTCAGTTATAAAAATAATAACTGCTTATATTATGCCTATCTAAACTGTGTCCTTTCAAATTAATCAATATGATGTGATCTTAGATGACGCTGCTAATGGAGGTACGTTTTATCCAATAAGCGAATAAGATTTCAAAATAAATCGAAATTTTTTTTGCGAACCGTAACTTTTTGATACTCTCCCAGGTTTTCTTCCGAATGCGTTGCACTTTCCAGGTTCGCTTGCTTCGAACTAAGTAGTCGTCTTTCTCTCTTTCATCCATTGTTTTTGTATTAAGATGTAGAAAAGGCACAAGATGTGATGAAGAATGGGTGCTACCATAATGATGTGTGAATTAGAATAGGCTTTAAAGAATTGCTTTGTCCCGAAACAAATCGAACTGAATAGTCACAAAGGCTGCGTCTGTCTGCAACTACACATTTACACATTCTAAACACCAAAAGCATCTGCAGTGTTACAATTATGATTACAATGACCACGATTACAATTATTTGTGTCTTCCCTCGCATCCTAAATTATTACATACTGCTGCGTAAGTACGGGTTCATAATGGATTCAACGCACGCAGAACCGATGATAACTCGATTAATGTATTTTTTAAAAAGAGACACTTAACAGTTCTGGAACTTTTTACAAAAGCATTCGTTAAGCTCTTCTCAACATGACAGTGCACAGTCAGGAGTTTTCACCTCAAACTACTAAGAAGATTAAACACAAAACAATATAAAAGGCCTCAATGTTTAAGCTCACATGATTGATGCTCTCTCCAAACTTATATAGTCTTCCCCCGTCCGTCGCGAAATTTCCAGTACCTTCGATTTCTCGAAATTGCTAGAATACATTTACAGTTACAGTTACGTATAAGGATAAGAACAATTGCAGTTACACAATCTGCTGTTTAGGGTTCGGACCAGAATGTCGCCAAGCCTGGTACCTTTTACCGATTTCTCGCCAAATTTGGCGACAAAGTTTAGTCGCTAAAGCTATCGCCAGTTTGGCGCTATCTTGCAAATTTGTCAGGGCAGGCACTTACGTCAATGTTAAATGGATTTGCCCCTGTTTTTCGGTGAAGCTTCACCCTCTAGATGCCTTTTATACTATATTATACTTAAGATACTACAATTTTACGCATAATTTCACTAAAATTGTTTGCATATATACAAAACTAACAACCATGTATTTTATTGTTTTGATTTTAATCTGTACTAGTTTCCCGTTTTTACAACTTCTCCTGTTTTGAAAGGAAATTTTGGTATTTTCCTTTAATTTGCGTTTTCCCAGCTTAATATGTTACAAGGAGAGAATGGGTTTAGCCTTCAAATATTTAATGTGGCATTTTCTTTTTCGTTTCCGATTTTTGAGATTTCGATTTATATATATATATATATATCCTGAAAGACATATACAATCCACACTGGCCCCGCATTTTGCGTTTTATTAGGTATACCACCAAGAGTGATTTTTGTTAAATAGTTCTTGTCCCTTAAAAATGGCAAAATTTATCCTCAGAAAACAAAATACAAATAAAAAAAACCTGCCTCATTAACATGGAAAACAAACGTTTCCAATTTCATTGCATCATGTAATGGTAATGACACTCGGGTTAAATTAAATAAAGGTCACATTACTCTGTACTTGATTTTTTCTTTCACTGTGATAAACATTAGCATAAAAATTATTAATCAATACTGAAGAGCGCATATTTCTTGAAACTATAGACGTGTTAACATTTCAGAGCAATAATAACTATTCTTTAATATTAAATTAAAAGATTTTTGTTCCATTTAACTGCAAATCGGACAAAAATATTTTAATTTCCCCTCTTTTATTTTGAACTTTTTTTTCACCTCAGACTCCTTTTGTCTCAACTCGACGAAAATGAAAAAAATATTACGAAAAAAGGTATTGAAATAAACTGAATGTGTGTGGTCTTCGAACAGTTTATTTATTCCGAGAAATTTTCTCACCATTAAAATGTCATTAGATGTTTCGTATCATATAATAAATTTTAATTCCTACTCATTATTTGAAACACATTTTTCCTACGCTGCCATTAAAATAAATTTCATTTCTCGTTTGTTTAATTTTCTTCGCTTTTTGTACTTAAAGAGGTTATGTCTCCAATTTTTCGAAGTAGCATGTAGAACATATTCTATATTCTATATATCTGTTATTTAATGGATTTTAATGAAAGCAATATTAGAGCCTTTCATTTAGCAAGATATTTTAGAAATTGGTACAGATTAATATTTATCTTCTTATGCATATTTCGGTTAATAGCTCAACCCGATGATGCAGTTCTTTTATGTATTTTTTTAAATGTAAAATTTCCGTTTCATCTATAACATGTAGGAAAAAATATAAAAACGAAAGTTTACATTCAGTGTACATACACACATACATACGTGGGAAATGATCATGCAACTGTAATTGTAACTGAATGACATAAACAAAATATGTCATATAGATAAGTGCGCAAACGAACGCAGATAATGACGAACGCGGACGTGTAATATTGTGACGAATTTTCTTTTCTTTTCCTTATCACTTTTAATTTATGTGAATAAATTGTAGTTTAATAGCAACTCGATGTATAATGGCGATGTTTTTTGTATATATAACAGGGTGTTTCAGCACAGCGGTTACAAACTTCCAGGACAGATAGAGTACCCCTAGACGAGGGAAAATCACATAACAATTCTTGGTCGGAAACGCTTTCCTGGCTGAGTAGCAACGACACAAAACACAAGAAAGGAAGGACACGAACAAGATGAAAAAACATGTTTATTATGTGTTTTATTGGGAAATATGTTTGCATGTTTCGTAATGGATTGAAAGCAGACAGAACCGGTGATAGCTTGACGAATTTATTTTCCTAAAAGAGACACTTTACTGTTCTGGAACTTTACAGAAAAGTACTCGTGAAGCTCTTCTATATATGACGGAGCACAATCATACCACTTCACACTAATAAGAATATTAAAGACTTTGCTGCTTTCTGCTTACTAAAACAGAAATTAACAAAGAACAAAAACAGATAATGTTCGTCGTCAAAGAAGGTGTTCGAAATTACCACCCGGGACCGTCATACAGAATGGCGCATGGAAGATCTGACGTTCTGGGAAATACCGGGCCTTGAACCGGTTTCTGGAAAATACCGTACAGCAGTGTCTTGACTACTCCCAAGGAAGTAGTCAATACAAGTGAAGTATGGCACAAGAAAGGAAGGAGAGGAACAAGGTGAGAAAACATGTTTATTATGTATTTTATTAGGAAATATGTTTACACGTTTCGTAATGGATTGAATGCAGAAAAAATCGGTGATAACTTGATGAATTTATTTTCCTAAAAGAGACACTTTACAGTTCTGGAACTTTCCAGAAAAGTACTCGTAAAGCTCTTCTATATATGACAGAGCACAATCAATAGTTACCACTTCCAACTACTAAGAATATTAAAGACTTTGCTGCTTTCTGCTTACTAAAACAGAAATTAAGAAATAAAAACAAAAACAGATAATGATCGTCATCAAAGGTGTTCGAAATTACGACTCCGGAACATCATACAGAATGGCTCCTGGAAGATCTGACATTCTGGAAAATACAGGGCCTTGGACTGGGTTCTAGAAAATACCGTACACCAGGAACGTACCCCCAAGGAAGTAGTCAATGCAAGTGAGGTTTGGCGATCTTGCTGGTCAAAACGTCGGATCAACCCTGACGACCCAATGTTGCGGATACGTTGCATTCAGGTGGAGACGCAGATTAAGGCTGTAATAGGAGGGGGCTTCGTCACGCTGAAATCATATGGCAGAACGCATAGCAGAAGGTGCTTGTACGTCGTCCAATAGCTGCAGCAGTACTTGCTGAAGGAAGATAAACTTGTCAATCGTTAGGGCAACAATTACGGCCTGACAAAATGGTCCCCGACCATACCGGCTATGCATCTTAGTTGTACTAAGCATAATAAACATGTTTTCTCACCCCGTTCATGTCGTTCCTTTCTTGCGTTTTGGTAGTTTCGGCGGCTTACCTGCCACGGTGTCGTTACTACCGCGCCAAGAAAGTGTTTTCGACCCTGCATTGCAATGTGATTTTCTGTACTCTAGGCGCACTCTATCTCTCCTGAAATTTTGTAGCCGTTGTGCTGAAACACCCGGTATGCCTATATAAAAAGTCTTCCAAAATAAAGCCTCCAAACGCCCGTAGTTAATAATGTAACTTAAGCAAACACATGTCTTCTGAATGCATAACGCGAAAAGCAGAGTTTAGGAGTTACAAAAAATGAAACGTCAGTGACAAGTGGATGTGAAGTCTAGCTTAATATTGCCAAAAAATAAGGTCGCAAGGCACCTCAAGTGGGTGAAAATAAGAAAACTTCTATGAAACTTCAGTACGAGAAGCATATTTTATGGGTTGTAAAACGGTGAATATTAATGACCATTTGATCCGAATGATAGTTTCCTGCCCTTTGGAAAATATCTTTAATATTCTGTAGAAATGCAGGGAGAAGAAAAGGCTTGCACGTATACGAAACGCGAAGAAGTCGTTCTCTTGTTGACTTTCAGTGTCTCATAATTTGTAAACTAAGGATTTTTTGTTATCTTCCTCTATATCCTCTTATTACTGATCTTCAGTGTCCCGTCGCAAGGAAACTATACGTTTCTCATTTTATGTTCATAATGTTTTTGCTTATCTTCGGCTGTAGTACGCATTTCTGACATCTGGTGGCTTTATTATGGGACACCGTGTATACTATATATATGTATAATGTAAAAAAAAATATTCTTAAAGCTAAATCTCCTATAACAAGATTAAAGTACTGCGAAGTTAAAAATCACTGAAGAGAAAGATTATTGAAGAAAATAAAAACACAGCGAAACACAAATAGAAAAGATCGAAGAATAGTAATC
This sequence comes from Stegodyphus mimosarum, assembly GCA_000611955.2. Classification (NCBI taxonomy): domain Eukaryota; kingdom Metazoa; phylum Arthropoda; class Arachnida; order Araneae; family Eresidae; genus Stegodyphus; species Stegodyphus mimosarum. The sequence goes on along the minus strand of KK115845.1, from coordinate 175,283 downwards.
AAAACATGAGTTTACATTTCTAGGTTGGTTCCTCGGGAAATGTAAATATAGTCTTATTTCTGAGCCATCTAAATAAACAATTTAGTAAAACTAAAAGCGAACAAAATTAAATAACTTTTCAAATATTTTGAATGAAATTAAAGTTAATTGGCTAATTGTCATTTTTAATGTTTTTGCCAAATAAATTAAGAAATATCTTAAATGAAATTAAAGTTAATTGTCTAACTTTTATTTTTAATGTTTTTGCCATCGTGAGTGGTTGTTAAACGGGGTAGGTCAATATTTCTGTGGTCATTATTCGCATTTTGTTTCCAGAGCGAAATATATTGCGTTATAAGAGAATCAACTGTTAAGTCCGATCACCTGGTTTAACAGTACCTGGATGTTTTCTTTGAGCCTATATTAAAGTGTCGGAAAAATGGCCTTGTTAGGATTTTTGAACTAAGATCGAATTCAGGAATGTATACAGGGAATTCCTTTAATGTACAATGTTATCATGTTTGTCTTGAATACGGAAATATATGCAACAACAGCAAAATTTGGCCTATGTCATATTCAAAAAGTGATATTACCATAGCAAAAATCTATGACCTTTTCTTATAAATATATGGGCAAAATTTAAATTTTCACTTTCCATTGACACTTACTTCTTTTCAAAATTCGCTACTTGTTTTTGAATCTCTTTGTATGTATAATTAATTTGTAGTGTATGCATACATACATCGAGCAATGCTTAGTAGAAAATTAAATATTATTTTTGTTTTTCCAATAAAAATGCGCATTTTTGCGGCACAGTAAATATTCAGTTTTTTTTTATTTGTTGTAGTAAAGTTTGAATCACAGTTCCTTGCGCGGGGTTTTCTTTTCGTGTTCTTAGATAAAAGCTACAGTGTTTTACTGTCGCGTTTTTTGTTGTGATATTTTGTACGAGAATATTTTACTCTGACATTTCGTTGTTAATTTATACTTTTTAGCCAGAAACGTACATTAATCCCGAATGGGATATTAGCGTAGAAACAGCATTTTGATTCGAAAAACTTAAATGCGTTGTGTCACTTTCAAATTGTTGCCTCTCTACTATATTATATTTATAGAAATTAAATAATGAAGAATCTGCACGAAAATATGTATGTTCCTCGCACTGTGAAAAAACAAGATTACCTAGAGCCATCAAATTTTGAATAACGTAGTCCTCCACCCGAACATGGATACCTGGAAGCCCGAATTTTCGAATTGCCTTATTATCTAATTTCCTTAGTCAAATTTTGTAAGACTAACGGATTTTTTAGTTAACAATCTCAGCGAGCTCACTGAACACTGGTAGTTCGGTCCGAGGTTCGAATCCGGCGAACGGGCTGGCTGCATAAGCGTTCTCGTGCTTTCCCTATGTGTAAGGCGTATACGAGCCAGTTTCCCTTAAAAGTTCACTCACGAATTCATCCCTCCCCTTAAGTAGATAGCCCTCGAGTGCTTCGTCAGAATTAAATTAATCAAAACCATGCTCAGTTCTACATCCGAAATGCTGCTATTCGTCAAATTGTAAGTTAATTATCTTCAAAATTCAATCAAAAGATTCAACGACTTTAAAACGATGTACTGCCACTTCGGGAATAAAATATTTTTATCTTTCACGCGCAAGTTTGATTAAGCGTAAATTATTTAAATTATCTTTCAACTTTGATCTGTCTGTATAATAAACTGAACGATTTAAAAACAATAAAGACAATTCTTAATAACTTTGTTTTCACTTTTAAATTATGCACCTGGGCGATTTAAATAAAGATGCTTTTAATTCATGAAATATCTAGGTTAGGTTAGGTTATTCAATTATGGCAAAGCTCACGAGGGCTATCTGCCTAAAGGGAGAGATGCCTTCGTGGAGGACTTTCTAAGGGAAACTGGCTCGGAAACACATGGGGGAAAACCACGAAAACGCCCATGCAGCCAGCCCCTTCGCGGGATTCGAACCTCGGACCGAACTACCAGTGTTCAGCATCTTTACCGCTCGGCCGCTGGTGGGCCTTGAAATATCTAAATTTATAATTTTTATGAACATTTTCAACAATTCATGAAAGATTTTTCTAATGCTGTACGGCAAGTAAGAATTTTGAAAAAAAATTATGACTTTTCACATTTTTAAGGGTAATTCTCTATCCTAGGTGTGATATTATATCTAATATTTCATAAGTAAATTTTTCAGTTTGCACTCCGTTCAATTGCTCTATATCTTATATTATCCGTAAGCTCCTTTTTGATTTTATTCAATGTTGTTTGAGAAACAGTCCACATCCTTTTGCTTGATTATACAGAAAAGGGAGATTTTACTCCAGAAGTTGTATATGACGATTGCTACAGAATGACTATTATGTCTTCTGCTACTGAAACCCTCAATAAAAGCAAAGGAAAATATGATGAAACAACCGGTATTTGATATTTGAATTAAAATCAGTACTGTCAATACATACTTAAAAAATTAAACTGGACTGAAACAATTGATTAAATTAGTACTATAAAAAATCTGATGTATACACCACATGACTTCCTTGTACGGAACATTAAATTATACAGATATTTTTTGCTGCATTTCATTTAATCTTATTTTCTCGAATTTCATTAGAGATATATATCTCATTCAATTAACTCAGTTCTCATTTCGCGGCAAGGGAAAAATATATCAAACCTCAAAATATTTTTATTAAAAATTGAAAAATATAGAAAAATCTAAAACATAAATACAGTGAAAATAATTTAAAGAACAACTTTCACAATTAAAATTAGAATTTCTAATCAAAAACAAGCAATTCAGCCAGCGTTCAAGAAGGCAGATTTTTTCGGTGCACAAAACTGAAAGTTTACTTTTGGTCTCACTCGGCTAAAAGACACTGAAAGCGTAGAAACTGACTTAGTTTGTTATAGACGCTACGCTGAGTCAATATATGGGATAATTTAATAACTTAAATAATAATTCCAGAATGGATTAAGCATGATTTAATTCGCAATAATAAAAGAAGACGTTATCTTTGTTGTTGGGAACCTTAGTTTCTCTAGATTGGCGACAAATCCACTGTTTTGCTAAGTTTCAAATGTAAAAAATAATTCTACAATTATTGCACGCATGTTAATTAAAGGCATAAAAAACCTTAACCGGAAGATAAGAACAATATAATTTAATCCTTTTTAAAGCAAAAAAATGCGCAATTTACCAAAGTACAAGAATAAAAAAAAGGTGAAATCACTGAGCCTAGTATATATATATATCAAATTTATGATGTTAAAATATAAGTTATAAGAAGGAAAATTAGATGTGTTCTGAAAATTTTGAAATTTATTTTGATTATTCAAAATCAGTAATATGTGTGCAAAGGTGTTTCAACTGTGATATATTGTGTTCAAAGCTTTACAAGACTTCTCCGAAGAAATTTAGTTATATGGACTGCAAATTGCAAAAACGTTTGGACTGAATTTTTAAAGGACTCTAAAATATTATTTAAACAATTATATAAGTTAATATTTTGCAATTCTATAAGTAATTAGTTTGGTCAAAATTTCAGGATTTGTATTTTTTGGTCAAAATTTCAAAATTGGTATTTTCACAAATTATTTCTCTTCAATTGCTTTAACGCTTTTACTTTAAAAAGGCTTCTTTGTCGCTACGCCTTTCTTTCCTTGACGAGGGGAATATGTAAGAAAAATAAAGAATATGTCTAAGATTAAATTAACAATGTAAATTTTCCTTCTGAATTCTAAAAATAATAACCTCTCTACGCACTGCGTCATTTCTAGATTGATCCATGTCATATGGCACTTACATAAATCTGATGATGTAAATGGAACTAAAAGTCAAGTAACCAATAATAATTTTACAGAAGTATTAACTATCCAATCAAAATGCATTGTAAACCAAAACTAACTCAGTCTGAATTGGGATTTCACCCTGAACGTAACGCACTTGCTCTTTACGCTTCGGTCTAGTCGGACTGTTGTCTGCTGCTTTCTTCTTTCTTACTGAAAATTAATCTAAAATGTGAGCTATTTTGAAATAGGCACATTTCATGTGCCAAGTTGATTGTGGCCACAACAAGCGGAAATAAAGAATGAAGATTTAATCTGCCTTCGCCTCCAATTTCCTATTCGTTATAGATCAACACTTCTACGACGTTAAAATTCCTCCTGGTCAGCACTACAGACTTTTTTTTATTATTATTATATATATATATATATATATATATGCTTCTGATGCGATCGATTGCAACCAAAAAGGGAGCTGCACAACTACATGCCATAGCAGTCCTATATAACAAAATTTCAACGTTCTAAGGCTGCTCGTTTTTGAGTATTATTTTTACTTCCTTGTACGAAGTAAAAAGGAAGTATTGTAATCGCGAAAAATTTTGAGTATCATATTTCAACGAAAACTTCATTTTGACCACTACCGAATGCAATTTAACAATGTTTTTGCGTGACATTTGTACGTAAGGGTAGAATAAGGGACTCTTTTCCCCCAAACGAATTATAAAACTAATTTAATATCAATTCAGGAGAGATTTTATAATGACTTCTGCACTTGCGTATGTATGTATCTCGCATAACTCGAAAACGATATCCTCAGAGCATTGGAATTTTGCATATAGACCTGCTATAACACGTAGATGTGCACCTTCTATTTTGGTTGCAAGCGGCTGCACCAAAAGTATATATAGATATATATATCCGCTCTATTACTCGGCTCAGTGAGCTCAATTTCTTTATTCTTGTATGTTGGTAAATTGCTCATTTTTTACTTTACAAATGATTGAATTATGTTGTTCTTATCTTCCGGTTAAGGTTTTCATGCCTTTACTTAACCTGCATGTTATAGTTGTAGAATTATCAACAATTTAATAGTTGTTTAAGCGCAGCTAAGCCTAATTATGGTTACGAAAGCAGCCATATTTGTTTACATCTGAAACTTAGCTGAATAGTGGATTTGTTGCCAATCTAGAGAAACTAAGCTTCGCAACAACAGAAATAAACCCTTCTTTTGTTATTACGAAACTAAATCGTGCTTAATCTATTCTGGAATTTATTCGGAAATAAGTGTTTAAGATTTACTTCCTAATTTTAAATACTATAGATATTTTCAGTTTTTATGAATTATTGCCTTTTCCGGAGGTGAGATAAGAATTAATTGAATGAAATACGTATTTCTAATGAAATTCGGGGAAATAAGTTTAAATGAAATACAGGGGGAAATGCGTATAACTTAATAGTCCGTATAAGGAAATCATGTAGTGTACACATCAGACATTTTCTCTTTAACTTTAGAATGAAATGTGACAACTATTTCTTAGTGATCCTCAAAAAAGACCAAGAAAGGAGCTTAACAATATCGTAAGATTCAGGATAGACTATGCAAAACTAAACATAATGAATGATAAAGGAAATTTCCGTGTTCCTTATGTTTAGTACTGTCTGAAATTTAGTCTGTTTACGACTTATTAACGCTGGTCTCGCTAGATAAGAAAATTGCATTTGAAGTCTTCATTACAATTTAACATCTCGAAGAAGGATTCGTGTTTATAGAATCGAAAAGCCATAAGATTTTAATGAAAAGATCTCTGTAGTAATTACCTACCATAAGGTATTAGAAAAATATTTTATGTTTAAAAAATTGCAAATATTCATAGAAATTGTTAATTTGATATATCACGAATTAAACATGTCTTCATTTAAAAGAATCAGCTACGTAATTTGAAAAGTAAAAAGAAAATTCGGTAAGAACTGAAATTATTGCTTTTAAATTGCTTAGTTTGTCAAATAATAACATACATATTAAATTTAAAAGATAAATTAAATAATGTTCGCTTTACCGAATGGCTGCACAGTTGAATAGAGAAGATAAATTATTTTCTTTCAATTAGTGATAACGCACTTTTTTTTTTAAATCGCCACTTTTTTTCTTTAAATTGAATTTGAAAAATAACTATCTTACGTTCTGTCGCGTGGCAATACGCTAGCAGGTGATATATAATTCGATCTCCGTTCAAGGGTAACAGCATATTCTTTTTAAATCGAGGAGTGGTTAATAAAAAATTATTAAATTTGCTTAAGAATAAATTCTAAAAAGTTAATGAAAAAAAATAAAATCTGAAAGCTTTCAGATTTTACGTTACGCCCAAAGGGGCGTTTTTTTAACGTTTTGTATGTTACCTTTATTTATTAAATATCATGTTCTTTGCACTTAAACCATAAAATTCAGTTCAACAGCAATATAAAAAAATAATTTAAAAACACCATATCTTTGGAACTTCCGATACACAGTCTCGCGCGCTGGAGATAAATGTTTTTTTTTTTCGTATAGTGCTGCCATTGTTCGCTTTGAAATCGTTGAGTTTGTTAATCAAAAATTCGTCAAAACTTTACAAAATATGAAATAGCTAACAAAACAAATTCCGAATTCAAAATTTGGGCTTCCAGATGCCCATATTCGAGTAGAGAACTACGTTATTCAAAATTTGGTGTCTCTACGTACCGTTGTGTTTTCACAGTGCGAGAACATACGTACATACATACATGCGGATTCTTCATCTTCTTTAAATTTCTTTGAATCTAATATAGGGCTTTAATATTTGGTGGCAGCAATTTGAAAAGTGAAACTCCATTTATAGTGAACCAACGCAAAATGCCAAAACGAAATTAATAGCTCTTTTGAGCCAATTGTCCCTTTGGGCTAAAGATGTGTATTACAGTTTTTTTAGAAATCTACCAATTAAAATTTAAAGGTTTAGAAAACTAACGTCAAAACACGTTACATTTAAACTTCATATCTTATGCGTGCCAAATAAGGCACAGGTGACCCGATCTGTTTTGTGAGACGCTATCAGTATAGCTATAAACTGCATAGTTAGTTTCAAAATTGGTGTAAGCATCAAATGTTTTTGCAGTATTAAAACAAAACTCTTTTGTGATGAAATGTTTTCATAGCAGCCATTAAGAAATAATCAGATATTAAAGTTTCGTGTATTTTAGCTTACAAAATTCGAAACTTTAGTGATTAATTTTCAGCTAAGTTTTAAAATTTCAGCTGACAAATAAAAGGAAACAAAACTGTTTATCAGTAAATGAAACCCGCTTTTTTTTTCAGTATCTTTGATCAAACCCATGTGAATGAGTGCAAATAATGCAATTGCGAAAGGGTCCAGCTTAAATGCTAAAAACTATTAAACTACTAAACAGCAATAAAAAAACTAGTCTCTGAAGCTTTGACACACCCAATAACAGCAACTATAATTTCAAATTACTTTTTTGGTACCACACGAAACGTCGAAATTATCGCCAGACAGTGATGGGAAAGAATATAAACCGTTCCCTGTTAAATTAGTACTTTTAGACCGCATAAAAACAATAACGACAGAATTAGTGGAATGCAAAAGAAAATTAGTGGCGATATCTACGCCGCGATTGCTATTAAGTGTCCGAGAACACATCGAGATTATGGAAAACACGCCCTTGGCTTTTAATAAAGCCTGGCTTTTGAACCATTATTACTGCACAACAAAACTGAGAAACGAATGCTCCGAAAAAATGCTTTTCTTTTTGTATTTTAGCCGATATAGGACTGCTGGGAAGCTATCAGTTCGAAGAATGGCTCGTAATGAAATTTTATATTCTAGTTTAGTAAGAAAAATACACAGATACGATTTGGGAAGGAGAATGAAATAAACTAGCATTAACCTGAATAAACTTGCATAAATGTTTAGCAATTTTGTGAGAAATTTTCTTATTTTTTTCGCATTGCACTAATATTGTTTCAGAAGTAAAATCTTTAAAAGAGTTACGATAATAATAATAATAGTAATAATAATAATTATAAAAGAAAAATCTGAAAGCTTTCAGATTTTGTATTACGCCTAAAGAGACACTTGTTTAACGTTTTGTGTGCAACCTTTATTTATTAAATATCATGTTCTTTGCACATAAACCCATAAAATTCAATTTAACAGCAATATCACAAAATATTTAAAAAAGCATATCTTTAGAATTTCCGATAGACAGTCTCGCACGCTGGAGATAAAAATGACTTTCCCTAGAATGTTGCCATTGCTCGCTTTAATATCGTTGAGTTTCTTAATGAAAAATTTGTTTAAATTTTACAAATTATGAAATAGATAATAAAATGAATTCCAAATTAAAAATCTGGACCTCCACAGGCCCACGTTCGTTGGAGGATTACATTATTCAAGAAATGATGGCTCTAAGTATCGTTGTTTTTCACAATGCCAAAAACATATATACATTCATGCAGATTCTTCATTATTTAATTTTTTTTTAAATATACTACAAAGCGATAATATTTAGTGGCAACATTTTAAATAGTGGTACCAGTGAATAATTAATTTTAAATAGTGGTACCATAGTGAACCAACTAAAAATGCCGTTTCGAAACTAATAACACTTCTAGGCTAATACGCCTTTGGGCTAATAATAATAATACATTTTAATCATTTTGCTTTATTGGAAAAAATAGTAGATTTTTGATTAAAGGTCTTTATAATGGTAAATATTTCTTGAATTTCTTAGAATTTATACAAATACTCAAAAGTAAATAAACGTTTGATGTAACACTAAATGAGCTCTGTTCTCATATAGACGGGTGTTGTTTGCTCTATCATTTTCTAAAACATTAGACTTTTTGGTGGTACTGTATTATTCAGTGATTAGGCATGTTTCATTTTAGAATAAAATACTCAAATCTGGGTCATGATTCTAGAGCAACAAAGTAGTCAATAATCGAAGGTAGGATATATTTTTGTAGTCTTTGTAAAATATTTTTTAATAAAAATACCACAAAGCGAGCAATATTGTGTGTTTACCAAGATACGTCTGCGTTATTGATCTTAAATTGGGAATAATAGAGTGGACAAAGAGGAAATACGAAACTCATACAAATTCTAAAAACTGCTACAAGCTGTGTGACTACGAGACATGGACGATTTTAGATATTTCAACTTTGTTTAAATAGCACGAAAGCTCTATTATTTTCCATTTATCCTTAAAGATATTTTCCACTTTATCAGAATATAATAAAAGCGTCACTTGTCGAAGAATTTCAGAAAATTTAGAAATGTAAGAGACAATTAAGCTTCCTCATGTTAAACTAGAATCTGAAGAATTGGAATGAAATTTCCTAATTTTTAAATTTTAATTTTCTGTTTTCCGACCGAAAGATTTCAAACAACCCTTTGCTAAAAATTCTGAAAAGAACAAAGGTGGTTTTCATTCTTAAAAATTGTTATTCTCTGTTTAATTTTAAAATGAACAAATTAAAAAAAGGGAAAAGAGGAAACATAAAAATTTAAAACTGAGACTCATTTATCTTAAGCAACAACATTTATCTGAAATTAATTATAAACAGAAATCATATTATCTGTAATGCATCTCAATTTCAGTTTTCTTTTAGCCGAAAGAATATTTATTATTAATTACATTAAGGAAGTGAATTCAATGGGAAATGATAAGATAATATCACAATTCACAGAAATGTGTCTTAACTGTTATAAAACGAACAAACGGCAGTATTTAGTTATTTAAAAGGCTATTAATACTATATTGTTAGAATCAATCAGAGATGCTTGATTTTTTGACTGTTTTCCAGCTGAAACTATAGCGAACAAAAATGCCTGAAACACATGTTGCATTCAGTTTTCTTTTGATCGGTTTGTTATGTAAGGTATTTTCTCCCTCCTTCCAGCATGCCTTGGTGTAACGGTGACTCGTGGTGTAACGGTGGAGGCACACGCGGCACGTTTTCAAGTCCCGGCGAGGTCTAAGTTCGAATCCCGGAGAGGGCATCCCTCGTTTTTCTCGTCTCCTGCTTCAAAATAACCTAATGACTCTGCAATTAAATTTATTAATAGCCAAAAAATCCGGAAATTGAAAATATATTAACACATTTATAGTTATAGCATTTTTTATGCTGTTTTGCTAGATTTAGGTAAGCAATATTAAAATATTAGTGCATTAATTAGATATCAGACAAGACATATTTTTCACTTTTGTGTACTTGCAAAATGCAGGGATGCAAAATTTGGCAATTCGAAAGTTCTCTTGAGAAGTTAGTAGGTGAAAAAGAAGAGTAATATAACGTCGGATTCCTTCTCATCGGAGTTTTTGATCAAAAACTGTGAGAAATTTGGGAAACGACATTCCTGTGTCTTGTCTAAGTTAAATAACTTAGTTCAATGCATTTTGAGCCGGTCCGCCAGCAACCGAGCGGTAAATTAGCTAAACTCTAATAGTTCAGTCTGAGGTTCGATTTCCGTGGAACGGGCAATCTGTATTCTGTTTTTGTGATTTTCCCCATATATAAGGTACCATATACTATATATATACATATATATATATGAGAGCCAGTTCTAGTAGTTCTAGTACCAGAACTAGTAACTTTCCCATTTATACTAGCCAGTTCGCCTTAGAAAATCCTCCACTAAGGCATCCCTCCCATTTAGCAGATAGATGTCGAATGCTTTACCATAATAAAACAAACCACTACCCGTTTTCTTAAAATTCTAAACCAAGTATTTATTTTTACCTTTAAGTTTTAGCTATTTTATACCAGGCAGTGTAGCATTATAATTTTTACTGGTCAGCTCAATTTAAATCATAAACGCAGAATCAATTACTAAAATATGCTACAAGAGCTGATGTCACTTTCTTAAGAATGACATTACCTTTTAATAGTAATTTAAGATTGCACAAATGTTGCAATAGTTGTTAATACGAGTTGTATTCTTAAAAATATCTTAAGAAGTTACACAAAACAAAATAGTCGTAGCTTCTTTCGTGAAACTGTTTGATAATATGCCATTCATTGCTTTTAAATGAATAGTTTAAATAATTGTTGTTAGGTTGTTTAAGTGATCTTGCTAGGTACGCACAAAAAATTATTCATCTCCGAAGTACATTCATAGAGCGTAACATTGGAATATAGAGCTCAAAACTGGCATAATCCGGCCCTATCCTATCGCATATAAATATGTGATTCCTCCCTAACTTTTTTGTAAATGACATCCAACAAAAAGCTACAGCACTTCGAAATTATTATTTTTTTTTATTTTATTTTCTTGCAAATATTGATAGGTATTTAAAATGGAAAAAGAACCAAGAATTAAGAGAAAAATAGCATTATTATAAAGTTACTATGTTTTACATTAATACTAGCGGAAACACCCGATTCCAGTTAAGTTAGATTGAGAGTAATGCATCTAACAACAGAGAGAACGATACCGCTGTAATCCTTCTCTAATAACGATGCAAAATATACCATTCATACTGATACATTTTTCAGTCTCATGCGATATGGAACCGATATAAAATTTGGATAGAAAAATAACCTAATTCTCTCTCATTATATCAGCACAAATGGAGCGCCGTTTTTTAATAATTTTCGCCTTTCTAATAAAAGGATCATAAGAACTCAAGCTCCATCCAGTATTTCACCTCTATTCAATTTTAGTCGATTAAATGTGGCAAAAAAGTTATCATAATCGATCAAAAATCAATAACGCGAACAAACAAACAAACAAACACACAAAGAGACATTCTTTATATATACATATAAACTTTGTAAAACTTCGAAATTTGTTATCAATAAACTTTACGATTTGAAAAGCTAACAGTAGCAACACTTGCCGAAATAAACATTTTTATATCCAACGTGCCAGACTGTTGCCATTCGAAAACATAAGTGCGAAAATTAGCGCTTTCAAAGTTTTTAATTAATATTTCGGCTGATCAAAGTCGTACGAAGATGGGAATAGTAGAAATGGCCTACCACGAGTTTTTGGAATCGAGAATAATGTATCTAATGTTTGGCAATGCTATTTTTATTTCATCTTAAAACTTCGAAATTTTTTATTAACAAACTCTAGGATATGAAAGCGAGCAGGGGCAGCAACTTTCGAAATAAAACAGATTCTCATCTCCAGCTTGCGAGACTGTTGCCACTCGGAAAAATGAGGGCGAAAATGATTGCTTTTCCGAGTTTTTATTTAATATCTCTAATTTTAGCTATTTTTTTCTGAAAAAAGTGAACGTCGACCTTTCCCAGGATCCACAAAGCAATTGTAGAAAGTTTATTGACGATAGCTATAGTGATTGAGTTATTTGAAGATAAACACACAGAATTTCTTCTTTATTTATATAGATTACATGAGCATTTTTTAGAAATTCGCATATGTGTATGGCAAAAGAGGAAAATGAATGAGATCAGTAATATATCACTGCCTGCCTTCTAATATTGTTCGCATCTAGAAATCATGCTTACTGTTAGGCAACACATGTAAAACATACGGAGACTGTAAATGAAAAATCTTAGAGAGCAGACTCTGCTTTCATTTGAAGCCAAGCACAGTATCTTCAAATCACTGGCTCTATGTACTTACATTGTTCCACAGTAACATGTGGGAGGAATGACTAATTAACTCCCTACCAGACAAGGCGACATGTTTCCAAACAAGCTTCTCCCGGTCTCTTGGTCTCTGCGTTGCCTGCTCCAAGAGCGATCGCGAGCCCGACGGGATACAAAGTTTCCATGAATTTTATTTTCTAATAAACAAGAGAATTTTGTATTGGAATCTCGTGTTTGAATATTAGTGACGGCTCTGAATAAATGTGCCATGTGCCTCTCCGTGGTTAGCCAATCAGCTGCTTCCTTACCGCGGCGACAGCGGAAGATGTAGACAGCGGAAGATGCGAGTTTTCTGCAAGAACTTTGGGAAGGTGCTGAGGACACTCGAGTTAAAACAGTTAAACCCACTGTTGTTTTTTTTAACTGTATTTTATTAACTTCCGTAACTATTCCTGCCCATTAAGTCGCGTTTATATATAACAAAAATTGGTAAAGTTATATTTATCTTAGATGGATTTACCTTAGTCATCTCGATAAGCACGACATAATGCTTCGCTAACTATATGGCGCTTTTTGTTATTATTTTAAGAAACTCAGTTTAAGATGTGACATACATTTCCCATCATGACTTTTGTTTAATTTCTTCCCAAATGATAGCTTAAAATAACAATTATTTTTATGACTACAGTTAATGCTCTTTCCCAGGCCCAACAGCGGTCGAGTGGTAAAATCTTTGAATACTGGTAGTTCGCACCGGGGTTCGAATACCAGTGATCGGGCTGGCTGGATGGGCAATTCCGTGGTTTTCCCCATGTGCAACGTGTATACGAGCAAGGTTCCCTTACTAAGTTGTCCACGAAGGTGTCTCTTCCCTCAGGCGGATATTTTCTATGGGTCATGCCATATTTAAATAAACCAAACCAAATAGTTTTTCGTCTCTCAGTTAGGCGTAGCAAACGAGACCGCTCGACGCTGATATTAAAAGGTGTAGAATTGAGCAATGCTTAAGGCTGCTTGTTCAAACCCAACTAAACTAAATTTTTAGTTTTGCTGCTCAGAGCACGTGTTCTATTGCACACCAAATCAGCATAAATATTAAGTATATTTTACGCTATTTATAAAGCTTCTTTTCTCTCTCACGTATTTGAAACACCTGTTGTCCTGTAAATATAATTATCAGCTACTCAAGTTATATTTTATGATACATATGAAGTAGTCAGTTAATTGCATTCTTTTATGTAAAATAAAAGTTTGTAAATATAAATGGTATGCAACTAATATTTTTTCTTTTACAATGTGATAAACTTATTTAACGTCCCTTCTTTTACTTAAAGTGGATGTTTTAATTCGAAATTAAGAGTAACAATCCAAAGTGCATTTTACATTGCTTATGTAGCAAAGTTTTAAGCAATTTTCACGATTTGAAGCGTCTTCATTAAAACTGAAGCAAAAATGAATTCAGCTTTGTACTCCAAATTGCTTCATGACATTTTCTTTTTATTGCCATTATTACCACTGAATTTTGAAACCACCAAAATGCCTTTTCGTTTTATATATGATAAAGTTTAAGTTCTTTTTTATTCCATTTATATTTGAATCATTTAATAAGCAGACGCAAATACATATTGTTGCGCCTGTATGTAAGCTTTCCGGCATAGCACTAGGGTTGCCATAAAATAGTGTATGGTAGGGTTGCCAGATTGGCGACTTTATCGCCCATTTGGCGACCAAATCGACGATATCCCATGGTCTAATCGGGAAACTTCTAGAATAACTTCCTGTCGAGATATTTATCGAAACCTGTGGAACCTAAGGAAAAGCTATATAAACCCTTGCGTTTCTGAGAGCCAGCAGTGTGATTAGTTGTGAGAATTGTGAGAATAGCTGCTTACTGTGAGTGCTAAGCTACGCGAGAGTTTTGTGAACGGAAAGCGATCGAGATAGTGCTTTGCCGTGAAGCTACCTTTACAGTATAGCTTGACAGTGTATTGGTGATTGTTCCACGGTGTTTATTATAAGTTTAGTGTTGCCGTGAAGCTACCTTTACAGTTACAGCCTGAAGCTGTGTTGCTGATTATTTCAGCGTATTTATTGTAGATTTTCGACGCTTTTAAAGGTAATTTTGGAACTGTGCTGTAAATAGTGATTCTTGTAAATAAATTGTGCTTTTTATTGTTCTGCATCGTGTTTTCATCGGATACTCTCAAATCCATGAACCCGTATAACGCAACAATATTATTACGGAGTTCTTATCGATCTACATCTGGTAATGAAGATTAATTTAACAAAAGAAACAGCTATTATTTTAACTAAAGAAACATATGTTTATAGTGTGCAATGTCTCAATCACATTAATCTGAAAATTATTAAGTAAGATCGTCTAGACATTGAAAAAATTTTGATTCAAATAAGAAAGTGGGTATGTTACTTTTATTCAGCAATTCTATGGTTATATTCAGTTGTTTACTCTAAAATTAATCTTTAATTTAGCACTGAAATAAAACCTGCTGAATGTAATTATAGGAGCCTGTTCCGTAAATATATTCAGAAATACTATGTTATAACAAAGAATTACCTTGAAGTTATAATAAACTAAATAAAATTAAAATTTGTAACACATATATTTCTTCCAACCTCAGTATTGCATTTAAATATTCCTTCCTTTCACACTTCACTAATTTTTTGAAAATTTGCACTTTATTTATTCTTTGTGCTTGATGGTTTTATCTGCATTTTTAATCAATGTTTACTGTCTGCCTCGTATTAAGTCCTCAGCTTATTATTACTATTAATTAATTACCATGATTTATTCATGAAATATGCCTTGAATAATTGAATTCATCGGAAAATTTGTAAATTATTAAAACATAACTTTGTTGTGAGAGTCAGAGGAAGTCTCCTTGCTTTAAACTATATGACGGGCTTATTAGCTTCAGAGCAATATCTCCCAGGGCAGGCGATCGGTTGCCGAAAAGTAAATCTGTGGCGGAAACATTTAACGCTCCGAGCAACTTCGTAGTCTTTTTGTAAATTGAATTTATTATCTTTTTGATTTGATATAAGGATGGCTTGATTAACCATTCTTCAGGGTTTCGACTTAAGTGATGAATTTCGTTTAGTAAAGTACGAGCCTGAATTCTACGATATGTTTAAAGTTTGAGGAGATAAAAAAACGAAATTCTTAAAAATAAATTATGTCTTTCCCTTGGGGTTGACTGTTATATGAATAAGAAATATCTGAATACGAAACATGGCTCCTTCTGAGCAATGTACATGCGGAGAAAGGGACGCCTCTAACCATTACATCTCAAAATGTCCGCTAATAAAAAACTAAATTGAAACTTCCTGAGACTAACATATATCAGTGCTTGCAAATAGAATTAAAATCAAAATATTAAGAAATAAAATGGAACCCTCAGTCATATTCCTCGCTAGTAGAGGAGAAGAATTGTGCAATACAAGGTAAGCAAATAATAACACACTGGAACTTTCAAAAATTTAAATTACAACTGACAAAACGACCTACTTGATAAAACATTGAAGGCCAGAATTGACAAAAGTACAAACTAGAATTGACAAAAAGAGTAGAGGACCATACAACACGTCTTTGCATCCGACAAAACAAAAGAAAACCTAAAATATCTGAAAAATAATATCAAAATGATTTCTGCATTCTCAGTAAACATTTTTTTTTGCATATGCAGACAAAAGAATGCTCTTTGCATTTATGTATATAAGCATGTTATGTATATGTTTGTAAATGTGTTACTGAGAAATCCCTTGACAAGTTTTGTTTGGAGCTTTAAATAAAAATAGATTAACTTTGGTTTTCATTGTTTTTGTATTTTCAACTTTTTTACTTTTTCTGTTTCAAATGTATATTATAAAATTTGCAAATTCATAAAAATGGAAATAGGTAGGGGATCATGGTTCTTACAATCCTTAAGTAATTCTTTCATATATTTCATTTCCCATATTAGTTCGTAAATGTATTGTTATATGTATGCCATTATGTATTAATAAGTTATATATTTGATTTATGTTATGTATTACTTTATATTCTGTATTTACCATTATGTTCTATATTTACCATTATTATTTAAGTATTAAAGGCACCATATGTCATAATTATACTGTAAGGTTTATCCTAAGTTTATTAAGAGTTATTTTAAGTTTTGTATCTTTCCTATCTTATTCTAATTTCAGCTTACAATTTCTTGTAAGAATGTAAATTCAGAAACGCAGTTAATGCAAATAAAAAAGAGTACCATTTAAGTCGTGACGTCACCGACTTCAAGAGAGAGAGAGTTTGATTCCCTGACTAGCGCGCGTTTGCCTTTTGGCTATGTCTCTCTTAGCTGTTATTACGCTCACCCATACCTTAGGCCCTTGCTTGGCTTCGCCGATTTAATTAATACTTAGGGGCCAACTAGTTAGATCTCTGATAGCTTCGGTTATACCTTTTAAATAGCTTAGTTAAGTTAGTTTTAGTTTAAATTATTATTATTTTAAGTTCAAGCCCAAGGGGCGGCTTTGTGTAAAGTTTCCAACTAGGAACTGATTGTAAATATACTGAAAAATAAAGGGTTTTAAACCCTCCTTAAGTCTTACGTGTTCCGTCCACACACTTAAGCGATTATTCACTTGTTAGTGTTCAAGGGGTTCTAAGTTACAACTTTAGATTTAAATAGAAAAACCCCGCAATATTGTTAACTTTCAAAAGTTTAAATTAGAACTGACAAAAACGACCTACTGGACAAAAAATTGAAGGACAAAATTGACGATAGTACAGACTAGAATTGACAAAAAGACTAGAGGACCATACAACACCTCTTTGCATCCAACAAAACAACAAAACAAAAGAAAATCTAAAATATTTTGAAAAATAATTCATATACAAAATGATTTCTGCATGTACTCAGTATACACTTTTTGCATATGCAGACAAAAAAGGGTTCTTTGCATTTATGTATATAAGCATGTTATGTATATGTTTGTAAATGTATTGTTATATGTATGCCATTATGTATTAATAAGTTGTATATTTGCCTTTATGTTATGTATTTACCTTTATGTTCTGCATTTACCATTATGTCCTATATTTACCATTATGTATTTAAATCTGAAAGGTACCATATGTCATAATTATATTGTAACTGTATGTAAAAATTGTAAATATGTCAAAACTCTTCAAAAAATAATGTTCAAAAAAGATAGATAGTGCAGTTGGATAATACCTACATTACAAATGATTTAACAATGGGTGGTCCCCTGCACTACAACCTGAACCTGCACCTGGTTATCTGAATAAACTACTAGGTCTGATAAGTATTACCTCATAAGACTATATGAGAGGAATTTCGTTAGTTCTTTTTATACTTAAATTAGTTTTATTTCATCATTATTAACATGTCATTAATTACTGAAAATGTAATTTATTATAATTCTTGGATTTTTACACTATTCAGTGGTAAATAAAGAACGCCCAAATGAAATTTTGCTCTTCAAATCGAGAAGTTAATTACAAAAAAAAAAAAAAAAAAAAAAAATAATTAATATAAAAAAAAAAAAAAAAAAAAAAAAAAACTTTAGTGAATATCCTTAATATGAATCTGGTGAAATGTAAGAGACACGACTTTATTGCGAATAATTGCCTGAAAATGGATTTTCTTGACATTCACTCACATAGAGGTAGACGAAGTCGACAACCTTGCATTTGCTATTTGTCAGATATTAAACGAAATATTAGAGCCATAAGAGTACTTCTCGTTATGAATTTACATTCACGTCACTTTGTGCATATTTTATGCACTAAAGCGATTTTGCACTTTTATGTATATTTTTTTTACTCTCAGAACGATGTAAATTTCAAATGCAAATATTCTTACCATAATTGCAGAATTTTTCTTTTGGAGCAGACTAGATTTAGTAACAAAATTAATTTGAACAATACCTTCCATATAAAAGTTTTGCTTTATAATTTAATATGAAGATTTTCTTATCGGGACTGCACAGTTTTTTTTTTCAAAATAAGCTTAGTTTCGGGATAAAATTAAATTGAGAATTTTGCTTTTGAAATTTAAAACAAGATTTTAATCAACTTGTGTGCTCTCCTTTAAATAGCAATTACACTGTTTTTTATTATCGCTATGAAGTAGTTCATACTTCTATTATTATTTGTATTTACTAATAATTTCATGGTAACATAAAACATTTCTTTCGCTAATTCTTTTCGTTCAATTAGGATTGCTGTTACAAAACCCCGATATTTTTGTATCATAATTTTACTAAGCAATATTTTTTTCAGCTTCATATATGACATATGAATTTCTAAATTAGATTTAAAATTCAACGTAAAATGTTCCAAAATGGAGAAAATATTATTTTTCTTATACTGAATGTAATTTACAATTAAACAAGAAACTAATTTATTAATTAGATGCAAAACCAGTTCATAAAATAATAAAAATATGTAATTACACTGTTTTCCAAATTCTAAGCAACAAAAGGAAAATAGATTATAATTCAATAAGTATGCAAGCAAACTGGACGAAACTTGATACACTATTTATTATACCACTTGTAACTAAAAAACACTATATACAAAGTATTTATATTTTGTAATATGAGTTTAAGCATAAAATCTCCTAAATTTGGAAATACAAATTAAATACATAAATATCTCAATAGTGAATAGATCCAAACAGCAGTAGAGGTCTAAACGTTATCTCATGCTCTATGATATTGCTGCGTTTCTTACGGATTCGTGGATTTGGACTAAGTAACGACAACACTTGATGAAGAATGAAAACACAATTTATTAGCATTACTCAGGGCAACTAAAAAAACACGCTTACAGTCATCAAAAAACTAGGACAACACATTGAAACAATCAGCAATACAGCCTTCAGATTACCAGGCTTATAACGGTAAAGACAGCTTCACGGCAAAGCACTAGAGTACAGCTCTCGACTAGGTTCGGTCGTTCTCGGAACTCGACGTACTCTCGAGACTTTCAACACTACAATCGCGATGCACTCGATAGCTTCAACGATGCACACTTTCCATGCACCAACTTGACTGCGACTCCGCGTACAGGCAGGGTTTATATGCCTTCAAAAAATGTTGGGCCAAACCGGTTAGAATTCTTTCCAGAATGTCCTCCATCTGTCTACGGCATATAGCCAATTTTGTCGCCAAATGAGCGATTTCGCACCAAATGTGGCAACTATGCTTTCCCTTGCCATTTTTGGCAACCCTAATTTGCGGGGAAGCTATCTTACCATCTTTGGCTTTGCGGGGAAGCTATCTTACCGCACTTGGACATTTCGTAACAATGTTATCAATGAGTTGGATTGCAATGCCCACTGATCACATAAAGCTGATGTAACTCATCTAGTATTTTGGAAGGGGCTGGAGACCAGCAACACGCTCTCGAAAGTGACTCTCACGTTCTTTATGTGATTAAAATCGGAACAGCGTGTTGGCCATTCCATATGGGGTGTGCAGTTTGTTCTTCAAGAAATCAGAGCACAAGGCGAGATGTGTGAGAGCGGGATTCATCTACCAGCAAAATAAAGGTATTGCCAATAGCGGCAACATACTGACGAACAATAAGTCTAGTATGCCATCTCTGTATCTCTAAGCATTAACAGTACACATGACAGCACATACAGGTCTATACACTCACCTAAAGATACTCCCCTTCTCACACAAGAATACTATCTTATGCGTAGGTACCCAATTCCTTGAATCTTAGACGAAAGCTATTAAGTGTTTTATTCTCTTCATCGTAAAGACCTTATTTTATTCTAACTAATTATTTTTAGTTTGTAAAACTTTCCTTTCTCTTCTTATTTCAGTTTGCCAGAATGTGAATTTTAATGAGGTAGTATGCAAATCTAAGTGAGTTCGGAATCAGTAACTAAGCAACGGTTTTAAGATTAGTAGAAGAAGAATTAGTTCTGAATTTGTGTCGCGTTTGAAGTAGCCTCGTACGTGAATAGTTCGTGTTTGACCACTTCCTCCTCTTTAAATTATATTGGTATTCTAGGTTCGGCTTTGCTGTATGCAGCCGATTTAGCGGTTAAGGAGCCAGTCGTGTAGCCCATCTTATTTTATTGTTATTTTACATTTTTATTTTCTGTTCGAGTTGTTTAGTCAGAAGTAGTGATAAATTCTGAGCACCAAGTGAGTGCAACCTTTGTTACGTTCAGTTCAAATAAAAAGGTTATTTAAACCTTCTTCTGCTGTATCGGTTCTTCAAAGACATTGCGAGAATTCGCTACTCAGTCTTTTCAGTAGAGTCTACCCCTGGATAATTCCGAAACAAACAAGAAGACTTTACATCATTTGTAAACATGTCGCGAATAATTCTAGAAAGTTTTTCTTTTTTTAATGGCGAACACTAGCCATCATAGGCTTTGACCGCTACTAAGGCCAGATGCGGTGGTCATTTTATTATGGAGGTACTTAACGGGAGGCCACCGTTACCTCCTATGAAGGGACAGACAATTTAAATGCATGCCTTCTCCGTGATTTGAATCCAGGCCCTTCGGTGTATCATTCTGTAAAGAAAAGTGGGACTCATCAGTAAACAAAAAAGACCTCCACTGATTTTCGAGTCAGTTTACATGACTACGTATCCAATTCAAATGATCCTGCCACCGGCAGGAGATAAGCGGGAAGCATAATGCCTATTGTTTAGCATATAGACTTCTTCCATGCGACATTCTGCCTACTATTGTAGCTGAGCCTGTCTTTCTATAGCAGAAATAAGCTCGGATGTAAGCTGAGATCAAGTTGCAGCCCTGTTGCAATGTGTGTTAAGTCGCAGATACTAGTCATTTTCAAAAGTATCTCTTGGCTACCTTCGGTAAGCCTTCAAGAGGCTGAACGAGAAATTAAAATTTGATCTCTCAACCAATTACAACGGAACAGTCTTCAGCCATGTCGTCAAACTGTCGTTGATCTGCTACTAATCGCCCTATTTCTCTATAAGGCAGTTTTGCTGAAAAATGCCTTCTCAAACTCATTTTTACAATTTCCGTATTTTGAAACTATTAATATACCGTGTTTCATTGAACAGGGATTCCAAAGTAAGCAGCTTGTTTTACGCTGTATCTTACTTACGGAAAGCGATGGCAGCGCCAATCTTTTGAAAATGTTACTCGATAAACCTATCTTTTATTTGTAATTTATCCAAATTTCAAGAACCCGGGGTTTGATCGTTTGTGCGGTCTGACCTCGGGGAAAATACTGTAAAACGTGGGCCAGATGGTTCTGCAGCTCGGTGTGGCACGACACCGAGTTTGCTAGGTAATGTTCTGCTGGGACGCGCTGCCGGCGGAGTACTGGCGGGAGCATTTAAACGACCAGTCAGATCTCCAGGCGTGCAGTTCCTCGCCACGGTGAAACCTGAAAACCAGGAGTGGTGACCCCGCGGGCCCATTAGGAGGTAGCCGTGGTTTTAAAGAAATTTTTAAAGTCTGACACTTCGGATTGGGCTCCGAGGGTGGTAACATAGGTGAACTTCTACCTCTATGAGGAACAATGACTGGTGACCTAACTCCTTGCCTAATATAAGGGTTTCTCAGAAGGGGCCAGTTCGTGTACTGATAATGGTCGGAGCACGTATATAAATTCTTCTTACTAAGCACTGAGAGCCCTACTTGGGTTCAAATCACGGAGAATTTTTTTTTTCGTGGTCTACCACATGATATAATGTGAATTTGAGCCACTTTTCCTCAGAAAAAACTTCAAGAAGGCATCTCCCTTCTTAGAATAACCCTCCAGATTTGCTTTGCCGTAATCTATTATTCAGACTCAATTAATGTTTTGTTTATAAACCGTAGAGCGTAATTGATATTTTCTATTTTGCATTACCAAATATTTGAAAAACTAATATTTACAAGAAATACGCTAAATGTTTCCATTAATGTAATACTTTATCGCATGCTTTGCCATAACCGATTTATTCAAACATTTAATCAAAATAAAATCTTTTCTTTTTTATCAGATTTATATTTATGAACACAAATCAAAAGATATTATTCGCTGCTGGAGAAATCTTTCTAAATTATATTTAAAAAAAAGTCTCGAAACTGAGTGGTATGAAATTGCATATAATTTAAAAAATTATTTCAAGCACTGCAAATATTTCAAAGACTATTTCAAAGTTTTCGACTATTTCAAAGAAGTTTAAGAAATTTGAATGCTGATTTTATGATTTGCAGTTAATTTAATCATGATTATGAATAATCACATAAATCACAATAATCAAACTTTTTACATTAATTATGATTATTATATCTCGTTTTCGAATATATAGTAATATATGAATTATTTATAAAGTTCTGTAAAGTAGTAAGCGTTTTAAAATAAGTTTGATTAAAATAAATTGCATTTGAATTAATGAACTTTAACTGCTAAGCTTTCTTAACCAGCTCTGTCGATGAAAGAAAAAGGGATAAAAAAGAACGTAAAGTCCAAAGGAGCAATTCGCCCAGAAGGACTATTAATTTCGATTTGGCATTTTGCGTTGAGTCAATAAAAATGTCGTACCACTTTTCAAATTTTTGCCGCCAAATATTATCGCCCTTTGTTATATTTAAAGAAATTAAATAATGAAGATTCTGCAAAAAATGTATGTATGTTTCTCTCACTGTGATAAAACAAAGGTACCTAGAGCCATCAAAATTTGAATGACGTAACCTTCCACCGAATATGGGCATCTGGAAACACTAATTTGGAATTTCGTTTATTATTGATTTCATATTTTGTAACACCTTAACGAATTTTTGATTAACAAACTCAAGCATTTCAAAGCGAGCAGTGGAAATACTGTACGGGAGAAAAAAAAAATCTGAAAGGTTTAAGATTTTAAGTTACATTCAAAGGCGTTTTTCTTGACGTTCTGTGTGTTACCTCTATTAATACAATATCATGTTCTACGTACTTAAAATTCAGTTCAACAGCAATATCGCAAAATAATTTTTAAATGAGTATATCTTTAGAATATCCGATACAGAGTCTCGCGCGCTAGAGATAAAAATGTTGTTTTTTTCTTTTAGTCCAAAAGGGTTTTGTCCCTGAAGGACTATTGTTTCCGTTTTTCGGTTTTGCGTCGGAAACATTAAATGTCGGTTCACTTTTCAAACTGTTGCCACGAAATACTGCAGCCCTGTATTAAAGAAATTAAATAACGAAGAATGTGTATAAATGCATGTATGTTTCTCGCATTGTGATAAAAGGACGGTACCTAGAACCATCGAATTTTGAATGACGTAATCCTGCTGCGAATATGGGCATCTGGAAGCCAAATTTGAAATTTGGAATTTGTTTTATTATCGATTTCATATTTTGTAAAACTTTAACGAATTTTTGATTAACAGGCGCAAGAATTTCAAAGCGAGCAATGGCAATGTTGTTCAGAAAAATCATTTTTGTCTCCAGGGCCAGAGACTGTGTATAGGAAATTCTAAAGATATGTTCAGTTTAAAATTATTTTGCGATATTGTTCTTTAACGGAATTTTATGGTTAAAGTGCGAAGAACATGATATTTAGTAAATAAAGGTAATACACAAAATGTTAAAAAAACGCCCCTTTGGACGTAATTTAAAATCTGAAACCTTTCAAATTTTCTTTTTTTTTCCAACACCTTTAATAGTGTAGCCATTGCTTGCTTTGAAATCTTTTAGTTTTTTAATCAAAAATTCGTTGAAGTATTACAAAATATGAAATCGATAATAAAAAAATTTAAATTCTAATTTGGGCTTCAACATGCCCATATTCTATGGAAGATTACGCTATTCAAATTTTGATGGGTCTAGGTACCGTTGTTTTATCATAATGCAAGAAACATACATACATTCATGCAGATTCTTCATTATTTAATTTCTTTAAATACAATACAGGGCGATAATATTTGGTGGCAACACTGAAAGTGATCTGCCGTTGGTAGTTTTGAATGCAAAATGCCACAACGAAATTAGTAGCCCTTCAGAGCAAATACTGCCCCTCTGCACTAAGTATTTTTGTTTCCAGCGCACGAGGCTGTGTATCGGAACTTCTAAAGATATGCTCATTTAAAAATTATTTTGCGATATTGCTCTTGAATTGAATTTTTTAAATGCAAAGAACAGGATATTTAATAAATAAAGGTAACGCACGAAGTGAAATGTATTTTTTGCTTTAGAAGTAGTTTAATCTAGCTAATCGAACCTTAGCTACATATTTTAACAAAACTTTGAGAAGATTTGAAAGATGAAATTTAATGGTCAATAGTCACTTACAAAAATTTGAAAAATAATTTCTAATTCTTCTTTTTGTATGCAATTCTGATAAATCTCTCTGTACAATTACCTTCAGACACAAATGATATTTAGTTAGAGGTTAGACCATTCCATTCCGAAACGTATTCCGAAGTCAGCGGAGGAAATCTTCGAGGCTTTCGTATCTATCTGCCGGAGGGGATGTTTAGTTTCTTACTCGCCTATTTCCGGCGGCCCCTCTGACCTAGGTCCACCCTTGTTGTCACGCAACTCGACGCTTCCATTGTGTCAGAGATAAACCAAAGTTAGGCGGGCTCTTGAAACAGGGAAGCTTCATTAATTACAACTCCGACCTATTTTGGTGTCTGCATTGTGGCAGGAATAAGATTTATATGAACCTGAACATAGCGTTAACCCCTGAGTTTTAGCGGAATGTAAGTAACTTATTGTTCAGTAAATTGATTTAATCACAGCAATTTAAGGTAAAATTTGGCAAACACAGTGTTAAGAATGACCTTGATTTAAACTTGTTTCCTGAGTTTTTAAGAGTTGACATGAAATTTTAATGATACTGTAAATATTAAAGATCATTACAATTGCTTTTTTAGGTTACACATATTTGTAATGTAAAACAGAAATTAGAATTCCTGGAACCTCATAAGATTTCCATTAATTATAAAGTTATTCCCTTTCGTAGTACTCAAAATAGTGTGTGTTCAAGGTAACGTGACCAGAGGACCAGAACTGTGTGGGATAACCCCATATTTCAGTGCAGATGTACCGTTTTAGGAAAATGTTCAACATTCTGCAACGATTCTCGGATTTTCCAAATGTAGTTAATTTGAATTTTTTTAGCTTCGTTCAGTAGGTTACGAAATTTTTTTTGTACAAATAATAAAAATTTCGAAAATACATTCAGTAATTAAATAATCTTACTTCCCAGGTAAAAGTTTTAAGGACCTTGCGCGATCTACAAAAAAGACTGTTTGCGAAGGATTCTTAGACATCTATTTCGTCTGTGCTTCGTAGTTAGAAAATTTCTACCGTAATAACGGTGGAAATTTTCTTAATAGATATAGAACTTTAAATAGCTTACCTTTCTAAATACAGCAAATTGTAAATGCATTAATAAAATTCTAGGGGGAGGGCCATATTTTGACTCAGGATAATTACATGCTGGCAAATTATTCCATGAAATATTTTATTAACCCAACGGAGCGTTTTCCCAGAAGGACTATTAGTCTCGAAACGGCATTTTGCGTGGAATCACTCTAAAAGTCTGAATTACTTTTCAAAATGTTGCCACCAAATATTATCGCCTTATGTAGTTAAAAAAATTAAATAATGAAGAATCTGCACGAATGTATGCATGTTTTTTTGCATTGTGAAAAAACGACGGTATCTAGAGCCATCAAATTTTGAATTAAGTAATTCTCCAACCGAACATAGACACCTGAAAGCACGGATTTTAAATTTCGAATTAGCTTTTTACCTATTTCAAGTTTTGTAAAACTTAAAGGAATTTCTGATTAACAAACTCAAAGATTTCAAAGCGAGCAATGGCAAAACTGTACGAAAAAAAATTATCTCCAGTTCGCGAGACTGTCTGTCAGAAATTCTAAAGATATGCTTTTTTTAATATTTCGTTGAATATTGCTGTTGAACTGAAATTTATGGTTTAAGTGCAAAGAACATGATATTTAATAAATAGAGGTAACACACAAAACGTTAAAAGAATTTGGGCGTAATATAAAATCTGAAAGATTTCATATTTTTTTTCTTTCATATATTTTTTCATATATTCATTTTAAGTGCAAAGAACATACTATTTTATTGAAAATTTGGGCTTCCGAGTGCACATGTTCGGTTGGAGGACTACGTTATTCAAAAACTGATGGTTGTTTTTTCACAGTGCGAGAAATATTCATGCAGATTCTTCATTATTTAGTTTCTTTAAATATAATACAGGAAGATAATATTTGGTGGCAACAGTTTAAAAGGTGAACCAACACAGAAAGCGAAGCGACACAAAATGCCTTTTGGACACTATAGCACTTTGGGTCTAACGCCCCTTTGGGCTTTTATAAAAAAAAATGAATATTGAGGAACAGGAATCATATATTCCTTAGAAACAACAGGGAGCAGTTTTACTATTGAAATTAATGTCGTTATGAATTAAATTGGTTCCTATTAACTGTAAAACTTTTAATTTGCTCCGAGCTTCTCAAAGATAATGTTCACTAAATAGACCATTTTCAACTAAATGTTCACTAAATAGACATATCTCTTAAAGCGATTAGAACGTTAGCAAAATGTAACAGGCATTGACTCTTAAACCATAAGGTAGAATGTTACCGTTTAGAATAAAATAAAAAAAAATATGGCTTTAATTTATCAAGGTCTCGATATGTTAACTGGAATTTTGGCTATTTGCTTTTTAATGTACTTTTATTATCCATGGGGAATTTTGTTTACGGTTATGTCCGTAAACAAAAGAAACCAATTTATACTGGCACAAAGGAATTATGTTCCTTTGTGCCAGTATAAACTGGTTATGTTATGTTGGAAAAAGGAATTATGTTCCTTAAGGCGTCTTATATTTTTTTATCGTAAGAAACAGAAGTGCAGCAATAAAATAATTACTCAAGAAACGCTTGAATTTACGATAAAAAAAAATTGCTGTAATTTTTAAAAATACTCAAAATATTTACAAAAATTAATCACGAGTGGAAAAAAAAGTTTGCTCTTCCTCACTGAATAACAAGCAGATATATATAAAAGCCTTTTATGGAGCATTTCTGTCGATGCCGGATGCTATAAAATCACCTTTGTCCAAATAGCGGAAAGCTAGCAGTATTTTACTTTACTTAGCTAAAGATTCACAAGCTCATCTGCTACGCAAATTTACGAAATTGTTATTTTATGAAAAAATAAGTTTTCTAAGAATTTTGCAAACGCATGATGTTGTAAACATGTCTACAATACGTATTTTTAGGTAGTTAGAAAAAAAGCTTATTGCTTCTCAGAATTAAAGTTTAATTAGTTTTCAGATTATCATTTATTCTTGACAGACTTTTCTCAATATTTATCCTCGAAGTTCGGCCATTTTTATTTTGTAAAATATCATCTCTTATCTCGGATAATGTTTTTACAAGGCGCAGTAATTATGTTTGATGTTTGGTAACATGTAACTATTTATTCCCATGAAATACTGAAAGCTAAAGAAGGAGGAATGTCGATATGGCGTAATAGCAATGGGTTGTGAGCCAATAACTTTATTTTCAAAAATATTATTGAGTTTATTTCAAGTAACAATGTATCGCAAAAAACAAGCAGGTTCTATTTGTATTAAATATTTCCTTTAGGGATGCCTAAATTTATTTTGATTAAGATAAAGCAGTATATCGATTACGTTAAGTAGTATATGAATTACTATTTAAGCCTGCAGAAAAGATTTTTTTAAAACTTGTCTAACAAATGTATTTTTTATACAGGAAATGTTGCTAATAATTTTGAACTGTTATACTTATGTTAATGATACGTTAGTGATATGTTAATGACATTAATTATTACAGTGATAATGTTCTTCAAATGTAATGAAAATACAACTTTTATGTAGAACCGCGTACTTCTTCGTAAAGAAGTCGTGCACGCAAATTATGAAAGTTACTTTATTTTATTAATATATAGAAAAAAATATTTTGCAATTTTTCAAGACACAGTTTATTTTTCAAAATGCTCCTTTTGGTGTAAACCAAGAGTATCTAAACTGTAAAGGAGGAGAATACTTAGATCTGTATTAAAATGGAAAACCGAATGGGAGAATGAATTCATAATACAAAGTTCAACTTGTAAATCAAAACTTGTAACATGATTTTTTAATGAATATCACTGCCTTTGTAAATAAATTGAATATGGTTATGCATTTTAAATTAAATGACATATGGACATTTGTCTTTATGGAACAAAAGCAACTACTAAAATGCTACAAAGAATGACATTATTCGCAGTTTCATCAAAACATCTTCCGGGATTAAAGCCATATAGACATCGAGATATTTGTGGCATTGATTATCATCGAAGTGAAAATGATAGAGTGGACAAAGAAGAAATAGCAAAGTCAAAAAAATTCATGAAACTGCTATAAGCTATGTGACTACAAGACATCAAAGATTTCAGATATTTCAACTTTGTAATAACGGTATGAAAAGATTAGGCGCATTAGTTTCCTTAAAGATATTTTCAACTTTGTAAATCAAGTGATGCAGATTCATAAAACTGCATTTTCGCAAGCTCAGTTTCATTTAGAATTAAGAATTACAGTAATTTATTTGTTTTCCTCGTTCAATTACCGTATCATAAGTTAAGAAAAAAATAGTTATTACGACGAAATTATTTTTCATAGTCCTTTTTTTATATATATATATATATTTAGTTCAGAAACATTCATATCTAGCACAATATATGGTTTTAATGACGAATTTAGTTGCATAGCATTGTAGAGTCAGATACCTACAATTAGGTTATTTTGAAGCAGGAGACGTGAAAAATTGGCAACGCTCTCGCCTGGACTCGAACCTGGACCTCTCGAATACGCACCGAGTGTTCTACCGTTGCACCAGGAAGGCATGTTGCAAGGACGGAGAAAATGCCTTGCGATTCTCAACCGTGGTACTCGTACCACTGGTGGTACGTAAGAGAAAAATAGTTGATATGCAAAGAAACAAAGCATTTTTAACTATTAAATTAAAATATCTCGTGAAGAAAAAGAACACCTGATAGAAATTTCCTATGATCGAACTCTAAGTGAAGATTTCAAAAATAACAGATTTGTTTACTTTTGGCTGATCCGAAAAAACAACTTAAAGGCATTTCAAATAAAGGTGTTAAATTTTTATTAATTTTTTGAAAAACCTATTCGTGTGAACAAGGATTTTCTTCCATGTTGTATTTTAAAACTTAATACAGGACAAAATTAAAAGTGGATCCTAATTTATGGTCAAAACTAAGCGACATAAGACCAGACATAAAGAAATCGATCTCTCTGAAACAGGTCCAAATTTCACACTAAATTTTAAAATTAAAGTATTATAACTTAAATTTGATAAATAAAATGGTAACCAATTGTGAATCGAATATTTTTATGTGTGCATATTCAATACAAATAGCCAACAGGTTGTGCAAATAACAAAATATACTTTTTTTAATATTTGAGAAACTGAAAAATAACCATTGTAAACCATTGCGGTGGTACTAAAGTTTTTCATCTTTTGTCTAGATGGTACGCGTTAGTCAAAACATTGAGAACCGCTGCCTTATAGCATATTCGTGAAATTTAATTCCTAGAATGCTGTTAAAATTATCAAGTAATTATTTTTTTAATTTTTAACTTAATTACTTCCTAATTTCAGTGGTTTTTCCCATTCAAAAATTCAAGTGCCATTAGAAATGCCTTCAGATAATCCAATCTAATTATAACGGATAACAAATATTAATAATTTATTCCAATTCCAAAACAAATCTTTAGAAAGTAACTACCCCTCAGACATTAGTTTATGTGAATAAATTATACTATTAAGTCAGAGAATAATTAATGTAAATGCTATTTCTGTATAAATTTCCGATTAGGATTATTGGCTAAATAAGACTTAACTTACCTTCACAGAATTCAGAGACAATACCTATAAGTGATAAAAGGATAAGACGAAACTATTGAAGTTATTAAATTTAAATTACATTAAATTTTGTCTCTCATAGAATAAAATTAAAATTCTAAATCAAAGGAATTTAAATTTCATGTATATTTTTAATAGTGTTTATATAAGGACATCGCAAAACTGTGGAGGAAATTTAATTTCTATTAGCAATGAATCGTTAAAACTGTTAAGCAATTTGGGCAGCTCCCCTGAGTGATTCAGAGAAAATGTGTAACTGTCTCAAATTTAGAGCCTGTGTGCTAAAGAGGAGAAGAGATTTCTGACACACAAGAAGAAGGCTTCAAAGAAACTACGCATTCAAACGTGACCACTAAAGCATATCTAGATAGCCTAATACGAGAGCGAAAACTTGCTTCTTTCAATATTTTTGTTTCTATCTTTCATGTACCTAGCGAAGTCTTCTTCGAGGCATAATGGTGCAAAAGTACCTCAGCTTTGCAATAAATGTTTTGCACTGAATATGTTGTCTCAGTTTTGCATTTTCAATAATTCGTGGTTGCTCGAATTATCCTTGGATATTAGTTCGCTCTTGCTCTAAAACGAAAATTTATTTCTTTTTTTTTCCGAAATATTTTATCTGTATGTATTTCAATTTCAGGAATTAATTCTGAAATAAATTCAGAATAAATTTCAATACGTGAAAAAATTAACTCACCTTTGTTACTTTGTATGAAAGAAATCTATGCATAGTTATGAATTTTAGCGTTTTACATCTTGTAAATGAAAATTCATTAATCTAATATGATATATGAACAAACATATATTACATACTCACATGTATTTGTTTTTAAACAATTATAATGAACTTCTGAGTCTAATAATCGCAAACTGTTATTCTCCTGTTAACATTACTATAGATTTTGTACACACATAAACATATATACTGTAGATTTCGATTAATGGAAATAATACCGAAGACGATGTCCATAGTTTACATAAAATCCCAAGACAATGGTTAATAAAAATAGAGAGAGAGAATACAGGAAAAAAAAACCAAAGAAAGAGGAATTATTAACAGAAAATGCTGTTTAGATTTTCTGTCTTTTTAACTAGTTTAATTTGGAGAATTAATTTCGTTACGAAAATAAATCAGCATTCAAAATCAGAACACATTTCAGAACAGAAAAATTTAATATTTTATTAGTCCAAAGCAGCGTTAGCTCAGAAGGCTATTAATTTTGTTTTGACATTTTGCGTCGATTCACTGTAAATGCTCGTATCACTTTTAAAACTGTTGTCACCAAATATTATCGCCTTGTAGTTAAAGAAATTAAATAATGAAGAATCTGCATAAATGTATGCATGTTTCTCGCATTGTGATAAAACAACGATACCTAGAGCCATCCAATTTTGAATAACGTAATCCTCCTCCGAATATGAGCATCTGGAAGTCCAAATTTGAAATTTGTTTTATTACCGATTTCATATTTTGTAACACTGACGAATTTTTGATTAAGAATTTCAACGATTTCAAAGCAAGCAATGGCAACACTGTGCGGAAAAAAAAGGAAAAAAATTATTTCCAGCACGCTAGACTGTGTATCGGAAATTCTAAAGATATGCTCATTTAAAAATTATTTTGCGATATTGCTGTTGAACTGAATTTTATGGTTAAAGTTCGAAGAACATGATACTTAATAAATAAATGTAACACACAAAACGTTATAAAGACTCCTCTTTGGGCATAATGTAAAATCCGAAAGCTTTCAAATTGTTAATTTTTTTTTTGTTATTTTTTATACTGTTTTTGTCCTGTGGAAGTCAATGGAAAGTAGAAGATGAGTAGCTGCCCACTTAATTTATTTTTTATTATTTTATTTTTAACGAATCATATAATTAAAGTTATATGCTCCAGATTATGAACAATTCAATTACATACTGCTGTGAATAGAACAATTCAGTACCATGATATTATCTACGCTGTTGTTATCTTAAACACGATTTTTTTTTTCATTTGCCACAGTAAGCTAGCTTTATTCTGATGGTCTGTATTAAGTTTCCATTTTTCTGCAATAAACAAACTTAACCTTTTTTTCAGAGAAGGCTCAGTTAATCCTCCGGTTAGAAATGACTGTGATTGCATATACAGGGAGCGTCAGAAAAATGTGCACACACTTTGAACTCAAGTATAAAATTTATTTTCCTATCTAGAAGGTTAAATTCATAAGAGAACGCACTGTTATGTTTCCTCAACAGGTGACAGCACAGTCGCTTTACAACCCAGTTAGTGCCAAGAGAGTAACATCCACATGGCGGTCGTACTATTGAGCTTTCAACAGCGGAGTGATACTGGAAGTTTGAGAACGTTGCCATGGTTCAGAGACAGTGGAGGTGTGAGTACGGAACTCATCCACCTTCGAGGTTAACAATAACGCGTCTACAAAGAAAATTCGAGGTTCATGGAACAGTGTATGATGTACAGAAAAAACGATCAAGGCGACCTCGCGAAGCTACATGTAATGAATCCCCAATTCCAACTGCAGAAGTGTTTCAGTGCTTACAACAAAAATATTCAAGGCAACAGTCACATGAAAGAGGTGAATAATAATGTACCAGACCAGTGAATAGGACACAGGGGACCAATCGAGTTTCCGATATTTGACATTATGCGCACGTAGGAATAGAACCGCTGCTCTGACTCTTCTTAGGTTGGTGTCAAAGTGAACTGCGCGTGGCTTCACGAAAGTGGCCTGTATGCGAGGCGACCAGCCATTTGCGTGGCGCTCACGTCGCGCCATAGGAAGGACCGTTTTCAGTGAGCACGACAACATGTTCACTGGATGCCTGACCAATGAATTACGGATGAGTCCAGGCTTAGCCTAGAAAGCGATGGTAGGCGTTATTTGATATGGAGAGAACCTGGAATCCGTTATCATCCGTCAAACATCGTGATAGAGATGCATAAGGAAGAGGCAGTGTCTGTATTTGGGGTGGCATCT
Source organism: Stegodyphus mimosarum (assembly GCA_000611955.2). NCBI lineage: Eukaryota > Metazoa > Arthropoda > Arachnida > Araneae > Eresidae > Stegodyphus > Stegodyphus mimosarum. The sequence goes on along the minus strand of KK115845.1, from coordinate 141,966 downwards.
CATTGGGTGGACGCACTGTCCTCCTTGTCTTTCCAAGGAGAACCGTGAATGCTCAGGTTTATAGAGATGACATCTTTGATGCTTATGTGCGCCCATATGCCGGACCATAGGTGATGCTTTCCTGTTACAGGACGACAACGCAAGACCACACAGGGCTCGCATCGTAGATGATTATCTTCAACAGTAAACAATTATGCGCATGGAGTGTCCAGTTTGATCCCCGAACCTGAATCCTATCGAGCACGTTTGGGTTAATTTAGGGAGACATCTAGCTGCTCTCAGTCCGCTCCTTCAGGCCTTTGCTGCGCTTGCAACTGCTTTGCAAAGGATCTCGCTTGCTATGGAACTGATAGACCGCATAATTGAAAGCATCGCACATCGCTGTATTTGCTGTACTGCTTCTAGAGGCGATCATATTCCGTATTGAAAGTACGTTTCCTATGGCAAACTGACAACTTCGATTTGTTCATTTTATAAATGTGCTAATTTCTATATTACCATAATTGTCTGGTAATCTCTTTTTATGTTATTTGATACCTTACTATGTGTTGTATGTTGAGGGTAAGTTTCATAAAATTCTACCTATAACTTTTTCAGTAATCCTGATTTTTGTGATTTTTCTTTAATTTATGATAACCAGTGTACTTAATTTTATTCTGATACTCTTATTCGTTCTAATTTACCCTGAACTTTTAATTTAAAATTATTTATTACATTTTCTTTGTATAATAGCATATTTTTTGCTGCCATATTTTTTAATACTTGAAGTTTCCAATTTGCAATACTTTCATTTAAATTTTCCCCATTATTTTTTTTCATGTCTTTCATAATTTTCACTATACTCTGAATTTTAACTTACAAGTCATGTTATACGATCTTCCCATACAAGCTCTTTTTTGTTACATTACTTAATTTTAGATGCAGTTTCGTACTTTTTTATTTTTTAACATTATAGTTTTCAACATATTTAGAATTTTAATTTAATTCTGATAGTTTCCTAATATGTATAACTACTGTTTATTATATCCTTTAATTTTAAATATAATTTTTAACGTCTTTACTTTTTTATTACTCTTACCAGTTTTCTATACACACATTCATTTTAACTTATTTGTTTTAAATTCTTCTTACAAAGAATCGTTTATTTTTCATAATCTTAGTTATTTTACTTTATTTTTTACAGAACTTCTAATTTCCTTCATATGTTTAACAGCATCTTCCTTACCGCCCAATATTATTTTTTTTTTCAATTTAAAAAGTTCTAGTTTACCTTATTTGTTATATTGTTTTTATTTGCGTCTCACCACTCATAATTCTAATATTTGATTCCGTTTTAGGCGTTAACACAATTTTTACCAATTTGAAATGTTTTTGATTTACTGCGTATTCAGACATTTCCGCACAATTTTCAATATGTACTTGCTATATTCTCGGATCATAATTCGTTATCTACATGATTTTATTTGAATTAGTTTTACTCAGAAATCTCCATTCACAAGTTTACACTTCAATATGATTTATATCTTAATGTAAGTTTTTCTCTCTCCTATAGTTTTAAGGTCTTCAAAAGTTTCTAACATCATGTTTAGTTTTAAATCTCGATTACTTTTAAGTGTATTTATAATTTTCATTTCTAATTTTATTTTCTAAGCATATATTAACTGTTTCATCCTTTCATAACGAAATGTTTCTTACATCTTCTGATATTTAATATACATCATAGTTTAATATTTCAAATGAATTTACACGACTTACACTATTACTTTTTCATATTTTAGATCCCCTGACTATACTAATTTTACATTTTTCTACACTAATTACATCTATATTTATACTCGTGGGAAACTAACAATTTCTTGCATCACATGCACAAAGAAATTCTTAAAACCAATTTTCTCAGAACCATACTCAAAGTACCATTTTCCAAATGTGAGTTGTTAGTGTTCTATGGTTTTACTCAGTTGCATCTTTTTAAATTTTAACATCTTACTTTTAATTCTAATACACCATTTTTTAATTGCTTTTTCCTTCAATTCTAGCGTATAACATTAATTTGTTTATTCAAATTTCAAACAGTACCCACTTAATTCACAATCCAACTATACATTATACATTGCCATACATCCACCGTTACCATACCACACATTCACAGTCCAACCGTGCAAACCATACATCTTTCACATACATTATATTTGATCATTCCTAAGCCCATAACTGATATGGATTACAAAAGAGACACTTATCATACGTTGTTCCTCTGCACACATGTTTCGACATTTCATGTTTTTTGAACTTCTTTCGCAAGTATATCAGTGTCATCGGAAAGTATATTTGACATTTTTACTCAATTTTAAAGGCGATATACTGTTATAAGAATATTTTTGGTTAAATTTATAACGCAAGTAAACACATTTGGGGATAAATATGCATAAACACATAGATTTACAATATTTCTTTTTAATCTGATGTAAGACATGAATTTCATTCATGATATGGATTTTCTACTGATTTATTTGACCATACACTATAAAAATTTTTATTTTACAAATTCAGCTTTTAAACAAATACAGAAATAATAACTGCGATACGCCTGCTGTTTTTTAAAAAAAGGAACTTTGATATACTTCTCGAAATGTAAATATTTGTATAGTTACCTTAACCCGCATACACATATTACCGATTGGACTGAAGGAAGACACAGCTATTTTACCCATTAATCTACATTATATTTTTTAAACAGATAAACTTTTCAGCATTCCCGAGTATAAACGAAAACTGCATAGATTGTAGAGCCATTGGATTTTTTTTATGCTAGAGACGTGAAAAATTTGCAGAACTTTCTCCGAGATTCGAACTCCGGACTTCTGAAATACCCGACGGTTAGGCTCCCAGTTACACTACGAAGGCATGAGAGGAGGAGGGAGAAAATACATTATAAGACATTATTATATTTCTATATACATCAGATAAAACAATTTAAAAATTTCATGAATGATATTGAAATAATGCTTAGAACTTCATAACAGTAAATATTCACTATGTTGATACATGTATCATCAGTTATTTACATTAATCAATGAAATATCATCATTCAATACATGTATACATGTCGTTGTTCCAAATCCCCTTGGGGCAAGGAAGCCTACACAAAGTCCAAGAGACCTTGCCGCACAAGCAAATTGCTGACGTCGTCCTGCTCAGCCGACAGGGCCTATACAATCCAGTAGGTGAGCGGGAGAGGCAGGGATAGAACAGATACACGAGGGGAAGGTCTTTTCTCCCTCTTTGAATTTCATGCATCAAAGAAGCCCATTTCTGAATCTGGCCATGGCCGTTTGGATAGGTCTATGCTTACATACATAAAGTCTACTTTTATTATAGCTGAATAATTAACTATTTGGGGAAAGAGGTCCATACCTTACAATATTTAGTTCGCATTTAACAACTTTTTCGAAGACTCACATTGAACTACGTTCATTAAATTGGTCAAAACGTTTTCTTTTTTGAATGCATCGCCAACCTCTCTTTCTATATCATGCTCTTTAAATAATTGCAAACAGTTGCTACAAAAATGTGGATAAATGTATTCAATTTCTCCATTTTCACATTCACGGCTCATTTTAACAGTAACTACTAAATACCATTTCAGACATCGATATGTATCTACATCATAACTCAGTTTTTCTACAAGTTGCAATTTTGTATAATCAAGAAATACATCTAAGTCTTGATTATTCTCTGTGTTAGAGAAAATCGGCTCAATTGAGAACATCATTAAAACCTCTGATTTTACTGGACTTACATTCATTAACAGAGTCAACCTTTTTTCGTATTTGCAAGTTTCGTGTCAGACCATGTTCTATTCGAATGAGGTGCAACGGATCACTTTTTCTTTTAAACACTTGTGAACATTGGGTGCGATTTCTAAGATGAGAAGTTTCATGTAAAGCATCATCATCAGTAAATCTTTTCGGACAGTTACTACATTTAAAAAATGTTTCATGAAATTTCATGTGTCTTTTTAAATCTCTCTTTCTTGAAAAAAACTTCTGAACATTCACTACAGATTCTAAGATGAGAAGCTTCATGACTTTCAAACTATTAGCTTCACTAAATTTTTTAGGACATGCACTACATCCGAAGATTCTTTCATGAGATTCAGGTCACTTGCTTTCAAAAAAACTCGCAAACATATCGCACAAGTAAAATTTCGGAGATGAATCGCTTCATGAACTCTTAAATTGTCAACACGAGGGAATCGCGTGAAACACATACTGTATTGGAAAGATGTTTTTTCAGTATGAATTTTCATATGTCTATTCAAGACACTATGTCTATAGAAGGACATTCCACGTACTGAAAGGAACGTTCTCCCGTATGGATCTTTAAACGTTGATTTAAATTCTGCTTTAAAGTGAACTTTTTACCACAAGTAGAACATACCTAAAACAAAATACAGAAAAATCATAAATATTAGAATGATGTAACACACACACAGACACAGATATCAGTTATATATTTCTTAAACTCTAATTGTATTATTCATCATAGCCGTCATATATCTTGAGCCTTAACAATCTAACATTTTCATATTAAATCCTTTTACACAAATTTATTTTCCACTAAGAATGCATTGCTCTAAATGCATGAACATTTAAGTATGTAATACACCTTAATCATGTTAAATCTATGTTCCATAAAACAAAGTAAAACTTAACCTCTTACATACAAATACATTATCAGTAGTATCATTGGACACTAAAGAAGAATTATCCATTCCGAATTCAAAAAAGACAGCAAACATACACACAATGCACAAGCATAAAGCTAGGTTACAAGACAATGTAATGTGTAGATTTGGAAAATATGAATTTATATACGCTGGTCCCCAGATCAAGAAATTAACTCTGTTCACCAATCAAATGAAATGAATCAAGAAGCAATACCCCTTAGCCAGTTACAAAACGCCTACATTTTAATAATATACTGAGATATGATTATTTCATAATATATCAATCATCTGATAACATCTTGACTTTTCTAACCAGAATAATGCGGATGACATGAGAAGTGACCTGCTACTTTATCAGATAAGTCAGCAAGATTAAATACATGGGATAGTTACATTATCTTAAAATCTTAAACATGTGATTATGAAAGTAAAAAACCTATTGATCGTAACAAAAAAATACACGATATTATTCGCTAAATATTCAGAAAATAATAAAACATCATTAACAATACTATCATACAATACTACGCATGAGTAATTATGATAGATTATTTTGATCTGGTTGACTTTCTCAAATTTTGTCAATTAAATAGTTGATGTACTAATTTTAAATATTTTAAATTTCACATTATTGTAAGAAACATTGATTATTTTCAAAAAAACTTCCTGTTAGATCCATACATTTACCTCTCTGAAACATTTAATTGTAACACTTTCTCTGATACTAACAACTAAATATTACATTTCTTATAAAAACATGCAAATGAATCTCAGTTCTCCTTGTAAGAAACATCAATAAATTCCAATGTAATTCTTTTCTACTGTTTTTCAGTTGAAGGTAAAATTATTCAGAAGAACATGTAAATATTCTATATTCTTCAAGTTTGGATAGCTTCTTAAATGATATAAAGTTCGAAAAATTATAAACGTCGACTGCTGTAAAAATGTTTAATAGCAACTGTTTAAAAGTGATTATTCTGTTGTACTCTTCAAAATTTATACACTTTCCTTAAACTTTAAGCGAATATTCAATCTTTGCTCTTACGTAGAACTTACAATTCTACAAAACGTTTGGTAAGGTCTCTTTTGTAAGATAAAACAATGTATGATAAGGGTCTCTTTTGCAATCCATATCAATTATGGGTTTAGGGGTGTTTCGAACAGAAGAAGGTAATGTTTGTGAAAATACACTAATAGTTTCATTTTGAAATGACTAAGAATTAAATATTTGTCTTTTAACAATCAAGGAAAATTGTAGTATTATCAAATATAGTGTATGTGAAAGATGTATGGTTGGTTGGATTGTGAATGTGTGGTATGATAAAGGTAGATGTATGGCAATGTATAATGTATGGTTGCATTGTGAATTAAGTGGGTACTATATGAAATTTGAATAAACAAATTAAGGTTACATGCTAGAATTGAAATAAAAAGCAATTAAAAAAAGGTGTGTTAGAATTAAAAGTAAGATGTTAAAATTTAAAAGGATGCAACTGAGTAAAACCATAGAACACTAATAATTCACATTTAAGAAATGGTAATTTGAGTATGGTACTGAGAAAGCTGGTTTTAAGAATTTCTTTGTGCATGTGATGTAAGAAATTATTAGTTTCCCTTGAACGTTTTCCATCAGTATAGATATAGATGTAATTAGTGTAGAAAAATGTAAAATTAGTATAGTCAGTGGAACTAATATATGAAAAAATAAGTATGAAAAAATAGTGTGAGCGATTTGAATTCATTTGAAACATTAAACTATGATGTATATTAAATATCAAAAGATGTAAGAAACATTTCGTTATGAATGGATGAAACAGGTAATATGCTTATAAAATTAGAAATGAAATTTATAAATACACTTAAAAGTAATCGAGATTTAAATCTAAACATGGTATTAGAAACTTTTGAAAACCTTAAAACTATAGGAGAGAGAAATACTTACATTAAGATATGAATGATATTGAAGTGTAAACTTGTGAATGGAAATTTCTGAGTAAAACTAATTCAAATCAAATCACGCAGATGATGAATAATGATCCGAGAATATAGCAAGTATATATTGAAAATTGTGCGCAAATGTCTGAATACGCAGTAAATTAAAAAAAATTCAAATTGGTAAAAATTGTGTTAACGTCTAAAATGGAATAAAATGTTAGAATTAGGAATTTCGAGGCGCAAATAAAAACACTACAACAAATTAGTTAAACTAGAACTACTTAAATTGAAAAAAATTAATATTGGGTAGTGTAAGGAAGATATTGTTAAACATATGAAAGAAATTAGAAGTTCTGTAAAAATAAAGTAAAATAGCTAAGATTATGAAAAATAAACGATTCTTTATAAAAAGAATTTAAAACAAATAAGTTAAAATGAATGTGTGTGTAGAAAACTAGTAAGAGTAATAAAAAAGTAAAGATGTTAAAAATTATGTTTAAAATTAAACAATATAATAAACAGTAGTTATAAATGGTGGGAAACTATAAGAACTAGGTCGAAATTCAGAATATGTTGAAAACTATAACGTTAAAAAATAAAAAAAGTGCGAAACTGCATCTAAAATTAAGTAATGTAACAAAAAAGTTAGCTTGTATGGGAAGTTCGTATAACATAACATGTAAGTTAAAATTCAGAGTATAGTAAAAATAATGAAAGGCAAGAAAAAAAAATAATCTTGAAAATTTAAATGAAAATAATACAAACTGGAAACCTCAAGTATTAAAAAATATGGCAGCGAACAAATATGCTACTACTATAAACAGAAAATGTAATAAATAATTTAAAATTAAAAGTTCAGGGAAAACTAGAAAGAATAAAAGTATCAGAATAAAATTAAGTAGAATAATAAAATTTAAAAAAAAAACATGCAATTTTATTTTCGTGACATGATGAATTGTCATTAGATGGAAATCCTTTTTATATTTTTTTCTCTTATATTATTTTCAGAGACGCGCACTGAATGGATTTAACGAGAAATTTCAAAAATAGTTTCTAAAATACATAATTCGTCTTTCGTCCCTAGATGGCAGCATGAGGATAAAATAAAAATTAAGATGCAGTAAATATTCACTTGATATCCGCTGGCAATTTCGAAAAACTAAATTGAAATGAAAAAGAGGAGGTCTACAACTCAACCAGCAGCTTAAAACAACTCAACTTGTGACGTCATTGGCTACGCCCTCGGTGTGATGTCATCGATGACGTTACACGTTGCACCTGCCACGCTCCCTGACCCTTTGACTCTCTTGCCGCAGAACCCCCATTTTTATACTACTTTCGTGGTGTAGTGGTTAGCACGTTTGGCGCATATTCGAGAGTTCCTTGGTTCCAGTCGCGGTGAGGGCATTGCTCATTTATTGTCTCTGCTGTTTTCAAAAAAATACCTAATGTCTCTACAGGTTCACTATAAAAGTCGAAATCACTTTTCAAATTGTTTCTACCAAATATTATCGCCCTTCAGTATATTTAAAGAACTTAGATAATGAAGAACCTGCATTAATATATGTATGTTTCTTGCTTTGTGAAAAAAAACAGACGTAGCTACAGACATCAAATTTTGAATAAGTGGTCTGCCAAACGAATATGGGCGTATGGAAGCCCGGATCTGGAATGTGTTTTATTATCTATTTCATATTTTGTAAAACTTTAACGAATGTTTGATTAACAAACTCAACGATTTCAAAGCGTTTCATTTACATTAACATCGCGTGCATCTTGAAGTATGTATATTTTATACGCGCTATTTCTTTCTTTGTGATATTACTGTTGAACTGAATTTTATGGTTTAAGTGCGAAGAACATGATATTTAATTAATAATGGTAATAGGCAAATCTTTAGAAAGGGCCCCTTAGGGCGTAATATATAATCCGAAAAAGCTTTCAGATTTTTTTTTTCATTTCTTTTTTTTTCCCCTAGTCTTATGCATAACGAGCTCTCAAAGTTTGTTCTTCAGAATCTTTGTTTTCCGAAGAGCTCAATTATTTGAAATCAGTTGCCACTGACAGAAGGATTTCTCCTGTGGTCATTGATAAAGATTTTAGAAAACTTACATCTTGCCATCAAAGAAGACATTCCGCTGTTAGACATAAGATTAATTCTATTTCATTTTTCTGTAAATTTTTAGATTGCGTGGATTCCCCAAAAGTTTCAATTCGAGGTATTTTCTCATCTATTAGTAAAATTCATTGGTAAAACCTTTTACAGTTTTTCTGATCATCATTTATAACATATGAGATCAGTGTAGTTTGAGATATATCGGTCAATCTATTCATGAAAAAATTTTTCTGGCGCAATAAAAAACGAACTGAAGACATGCTTCTGAAGATGAAAGATGCTCCTGCTTCGATTGCATAATAAATTTAAATTCTTATTTTTTATTTCAAATTACTGCCTCAAGGATTTACTTTAACAAATATCAAAGCTCCAGATAACTAAGACAGCTTCTGTGCTATTGATTGCATAAAAAAAGAAGACTATTATACTTATCCAAAAAATTTTCATAATTTGTGTAAATTTGTAAAACTGAGCAGTACGTAGCTATAGCAATCTACAAAGGCTTACGATATGGCTTTTTTTTATCCCCCCCTCATCGCGTGTACGTTTTACTTTCTTGTACGACGTAAAGGAAGTATGTAATCACGCAAAATTTCGAGTGCGATATTTCAACGAATTTATCCATTTTGACCTCTCAGGAATCCGTTTGAATGATGTTTTTTTGCGTGCATCTGTGCATACGAACAGAGTAAAGGACTCATGCTTTCAAAACGGATTGAACTGAAAAACGCATAACTCAAACACATAGATAGCAGTCGTAGAATGTTAAAATTTTGTATACGGGACTGCTATAACATATAGTTGTCACCTCCTTTTTTTGTGGCAATCGGTCGCCCTAAATGTGTATTGATTTTTGTTGCAGTCGGCTGCATCAAATTAAGCATTTTTTGCTTTAAAAGTCATTGAATTACGTTGTTCTTATGTTCCGGTTAAGGCTTTTATGCTGTTAGTTAATCTGCATGCAACAGTTGTAGAATTACCAACACTTTAAAAGTGGCGCTAGGCCTAACGAAGCCACAGTTTGTTTACATTTGAAAAACTTAGTAGAAATATGAATTAAGTCAGATAGTGTACCAACTTCGACGTCTTTTTGCCCAATGGGACCTATCAGTTTTGTGCACGGAAAATTTTAGACTTCCTGCCCGTTAGCCGAATTGTTTGTTTTGGGGTACAAACTCTAATTTTAATTGGAAAATTGTTTTTTAAACTATTTTTGACTGTGTTTAGTGTTTTACGTTTTTCTTTGTTTTACAATTTTTAATGAAGATGCTTTGAGTTTTTATGGATTTTTGCCTTGCCTCGAAGTGAGAACTGAATTGAATTGATTGAATGAGAAATATATTTCTAATGAAATTCGATTAAATATCTTTAACTGAAATGCAGAAAAAAATGTGTATATTTTAATAGGCCATACAAGGAAGTCATGTGGTGACCGCATCAGATATTTTAATAAAGAAAATAAAGTTTTTAACTCCTGATTATATTAATCATCGAAATATAAAGAAGAAGAAATTTCAACAGTGCAATGAACGGCATTGTCGGAACGGAAAATCAAAGTGCTGTTATGTTTGCTAAAATTAATTTGGCAGGTGATGAAGGAAATAAATTAGCTTCAAACAAACAATAAGTGACCTATGACTGCACGCGATCAAGACTCACGGGAAACATTTGCTATAGCGTGATTATAATCACGTTGCTTTAACAGACAGAAAAAAGCTGAGTAACGCATGACATAAGCATAAATGGAAGTGTTTTCTTAACTGAAAACAAATATAGCAAATCCAATAAAATGCTGTCTCCTTCATCCTCCCTTTTTTTATCTTTTTCAGATCAAGTGGTTTTCACTGTTTCATATAGACGTGGTCTATTCGATCTTATTCATGAACGAATGTTTTTTAGAATGTCCGCAATTTTACTATCGAACAAGTTTAATGCATATCATTTCTCAAACTCGGATCAATAAATAAATAAATAAAATAAATAGAATTATTTGCTCTTTTAATTCAAAGTTTTGTTCCGCAGTTATTTTTTGAAAATTCTTTAAATAAAATTTTTCATGTTTCGTAAAATTAAAAATTTTTTTAAATAATTATATTTACAATTATAATAATTCGTTTCCTAAATCAAAATTTTGGTTACTTTTAATTTCTCTAATGGTTAAAAGAACCTAAATTATTAATTAATTAATTAATTAAAAATCTAAATTAATTACCGTATTTGCCGGCGTACTTTTTTTCTTTAAAAATAGGTCTGAAAAACGGGGTGTGTCTTATACGTCGATACTGCGTCTTATATTCATTATAATGATCAGAAATAAAGTTTTACCCTTCAAAAATTTATATAAAACATCTGATGTGTAAACCACATGGCTTCCTTGTACGGGATATTAAATTATACGCATTTTGCATTTTAGTTAAACTTACTGGATTGAATTAAATCTACTTCATCGACCACGACAGAATTAACGACGATAGAATAAATGTACTATATAAAATCCACTATATTGATTTACCACAGTAACACTCTGGCTCTAGCTTCACTTAACTCACAGCTCAGGTCGCATTCATTTTATAACTCATCAGAATGCACAAAAATTATGTATATCAGCTTGAGAATTACTTAATCGTTTTAATCGTTGCCACATGTTCTATTCAAATACTATAATAAATCTAAAACGATGCGTAAAAGAAATTAAGAAGAAAAAAAAAAAAAAAAAGGTTTTCACAGACGATTCAGTATTTGTCATTCAATTAATTCAGTTCTCACTTCGCGACAAGGCAAAAGTACATAAAAACTCAATATACATATATTAAAAATTACAAAGTAAATCTTAAGCACTTATTTCCTCGAATAAATTTCAGAATGCATTAAGCATGATTTAATTCGCAATAATAAAAGAAGGCGTTATCTTTGCTGTTGCGAAGCTTAATTTCTCTAGATTAGCAAAAAATCCAAGATTCTCCTGATATATGTAAACAAGTATGTCCGCCATGAAAAAAGTTATTAGGCTCAGCCGCACTTAAACAACTTAAATTGTTGATAATTCTACAAATATTGCATGCAGATTTACTAAAGGCAGAAAAACTTTAACCGGAAGATAACAACAGCATAATCCAATCATTTTAAAGCAAAATATGCAGAATTTACCAACATATGAGAATAAAAAACTGAGCTCATTGAGCTCATTGAGACGAGTGGCAGAATGAGAGACGAGTGGCAGAATATACATGTATATATATATATATATACATAACAAATATATATTCTTTTGATGCGGCCGATTGCAACCAAAATAGGAGGTGAATATCTACATGTTATAGCAGTCCTATATACAAAATTTCAACGTTCTGAGTACTCGTTTTACGTAAACTAATACAATATTTCAAAAACGTACTCGTTTTTGAGTTATGCAAGATACAAACATACATACGCACATACGTACGCAGAGACGCTATGAAGAAATCCCTTCAGAATCCGTTTTAAATTAGTTTTATAATTTTTCGGGAGAAAAGAGTCCTTTATTCTGTTCTTATGTACGAATGTCACTCAAAAACATCGTTAAATTGCATGCAATAGCGGTCAAAATAAATATTTTCGTTGAAATATGATACCCGAAATTCTTCGTGATTACAGTACTTCCTTTTTATTTTGTACAAGGAAGTAAAAAGGGAATGCGTCTTATAGGCCGGTGCGTCTCATACGCCGTCAAATACGGTAATTGTATTAATTTTAATCAATAAGAATAATTTTCCTAAAACTGTATTTTTATTAACTTTTGCTTACCCGCTAATAGTCGAGTGGATATGAACGCTAAACGCTGGTAATTTCACTGGGTTTCTAATCTGCGAATGGACTGGCTGCACGAATTTTTTCGCGGATTTGCTATATATAACATTAATACAAACCGCTTTCTTAAAAGTTCTTTAAGTTCTTGAAAGACATCTCAGTATATAGCTGTTGTATGATTCCACATATTAAATTATAAAACAATCAGTAGATGGTGCCAGTTGTTTTGTTTCCTATTCCTTATCCCGTATTTTCTTGAAATTGTTAGTGTATTTTTAACGCACAAGACATCCAAATGTCATTTTCCTTCCTGCAGCTGACGCTGAAGAAGATTTGATATTCGAAATTTTAGTCTTACAATTTTATGCAAATTACTTTGATTCTTTTTGTTGCAGTATCTTTAATAAAACGGAATATTTTAATTTTTCTGAAATTATTATAAATAGTTAATTTTATTTCTTTGAAAACTAATGAGTTATTCATTTCCAACACATTTGGACTTGTTTAATGTGTTTAACAAATTTGTTTTCATTAATAGCTATCGTAATAAATTAACTGCATTTCAGAAACTATCTTTTATCAGTATAAAACTGATCTGTAAAAAATAGAGATACTAATATAAAACATAGTAGCAAGCAATTAGTGGCTATAACTTCAATCACATAAAATGAATAAGGAGATTGTTTGGAAATAAAAGAAGTATAATTACTTCATTAGAAACAAGAATAATGACACTAATAGTAAAATCAATTTATACATCACTTTCCTCTTTTTTAATCACACATTATAAGAAACGGTTAAAAATGACCTTTGAACCTATGTATTATATGTATTAAAAAATAAAATAAGCTTAAAATCTTTTCATTTAAATTTTGTGACAAATATTTTCCACATATAATATTCATTTTTTAATATGTAGGCGGCATTCTCATAATAAATTTGTATTGTTCATGAACTTTATCATCCTTGAACATTAAAAGTTAGAATAATATATCTACAGATGGGACAGAAAATCGTTATTTACGTAACAACACTTTGCGGTCTAGATTTGAACATGGTTACATATTTGTACCTGGAATGAAACAAAATTCTATTTGTAATCACTACTTGTTATATACTCTGGGAAATACAATTTCATTGCAATGCATAAGTTCAAATTATTATAGCTCTTTGTTCATTATAACTATGATTTTGAAACACTTGTCTTAGGAACTGTTAGAATTTGGTTTAACATTTTATAACACTATTACCTCAAATCGCGTGTAAATCGCTCGCGTTCCTAATGGGCACTAGAACATCAAAACATGCCCTCAAAAATCTATAATACCCTCTTTTTCTCCTTGATGATGATCAGGAACCTGCATATGTTGCCCTCACAATCGACAGAGTATTCGTTAAAATGTTTGTCAAACAGATGGTTGTTGCCTAGCTCAAATGATTGATATATTGTTCTTATCTTCCGGTTAAGGATTTCATGCCTTCAGTTAATCTGGGTGCAATATTTGTAGAATTATCAACAATTTAAAAGTTATTTAAGTGCATGCCATTTTTTACCTTAGCAGCCATGTTTGTTTACATCTGAAACTTAGCAATATAGTGAATTAATTCGTTCTGTACCTTCAGTGTCTTTTGCAGAGTGTGACCCAAAACGAACTTTGTTTTTCAATTATTTTAACTGTGCTTGGTGTTTTATGTTTTTCTATACTTCTCATGTTTTAATGAAAATATTTTGATTTTTTATGTATTTTTGCCTTGCCGCGAAGTGAGAACTGAATTAATTTAATGACAAATATATCTCTAATGAAATTCGAAAAAATAAGTGTTTCGTATTAGTAGCAAATATTATCGCCACTCTGTCTCGGACAGAGGAGTATGTTTACAAGGAGCGCATGCGCACTAGGTAAGCGACGCGGAATAGTTTGTGAAAAACTGTTTCTTTTTTCTTTTCTTTTCTTTCTTTTTTTTTTTTTTTGTTAATTTCTTTTATACATCGCTTTAGATTCGTTACAGTATTTGAATAGAACATGTAGCAACGATTACATAATTCTTCAGATGATATAATTTTTGTTCATTTTGAGTTATAAATTGAATGATATGTAACGCTGTAAGTTAACCTAGGGCCAGAGTGTCGCTACGGTAAAGAAATATAGTGAATTTTCAAGAGTGCATTATTCCATTGTGGTTTATGCGCTATCTACGAAGTAGATATAATTCAATTCAATGAATTTAAATGAAATGCAGAAAAAAATGTGGTCATATGGTGTACACGTCAGCTTTCTTGTAAAGGATACATGAAAAAATAAAAAAATAATAAATAAGTGTTTTAATTCGTCAAATTTTAAACGGTTTGAATACGTAGTTGAAAAAAAGGCATATTTTTAGAAAATAGTGTGTTTAGAAAAAGAAAGCCTAGTGAAGACATGAAACAGCTAGGGAGAAAACGAGACAGAAGAAAAAAATAATTTCTGAAAAATCGAAAAGAAAAGAAGCTTGTGTGATATAGATGAGCATTGCATCAAAATATTTATGACTATAAAAGTTACGACTGAGTGAAAATTTATAATAATAAAATCGTGCTTTGAAAATGAGTAATAAAGTCTTTTAAAAATTTATGTTTAGCAGGAAGGTTTTCGAATTCGAAACTTTGGGAGACAAATAAAGAGCATTTCTAAAGAAGTAAGAAAAATCGTTGAGGAAAAGTCAATAAAAACTTGAGAAAAAGTTGTGTAGTAGCTTCCAAAGATTAGTTTACGAAAAAACAAAGCAAAAATTTGTATAAGAAATGGTTAAATTTGTAGCAAGTGTATGCGAAACAACACCAGAAAACATCAAAATAAAAATTTACGGACTACGAAATGTTCAATAAAATAAATTCTAGAAATGCTTTTCTGAAAATATGCAAATTTAAATCTTAATAAAAATTTATGGACATAAAACTGGACTGATGGAATTAAAATTATGCGTTGGAAATGAAAAACAGTTAATGAAAAAACTTTACATTTCGTTCTTGAATCAAGATTATTCATGTATCTAAATTTAAAATACTGAAACTTAAAACACTTTATAATTTAGAAAGAAATAATTACTTTAAATGAGCCTGACTTACACCTCTCGCACTCTAATGTCTTTCTGTATAGCGTATAACAGTGATGCTTATTTTCTAAAGCTCTTTGAAAATAGCATGACGATGAACACTTCATAGAGCACTCATGCGTAATTTTCTACCTCGCTCCACCTAGTCTGCACAAAAGAAAACTGAAATAAATACGTTGTAATCTATAAACGTGGAACGAGATGAGAAAGCATTCCCCCCCTTCATCCTTAGAATTTATCCCAGTTGTATTATGCGAGTGCCACCATGGGTACAGACATTTTCTATCAAGTACATCATTAACAAAAATCATTAACAAGTTTAAGATGCTGCGCCTTTTGTGAATCGTCGTTTTTTCGTATTAAAAAAGGTGGCTGTATTAAAAAATAATCCATTTCCCAGTAATTATTTTCATAAAACCCGTCTGATGCCCCTTTCATGTAGAGGATTAAAGTAAAAAAGAGTATCCTGAAACGTTTGTTAAAATATATCTCGTATTTTATAAAGCTCTGCAGCTAGTGTATATGCAGCATTTGATAGTTTTCTTAAGTAGCAAATAGTTCTTTGACAAATGTTCCTTTGAAATGCATACACGGAAAAGAAAATATAGAAATAGGTTTAAAAGATTTCAATGAAATGCATTTAAAAAATTGGCAACACGTTGAAGATAAATTCGAGGGGAAAAAAAAGATTTTCTTTGGTAAACATGTTTTGAAAGCGAAGAGAAAATTAGAATCTAAGCATGTTTTTCTCCCCCACTAATATATATATATATATATATAAGTACATGCATGTAGTTACACTAATTGAGTCGGAAGATAGAGTTTCTTTAAAATAATTAAATAACCAATCCTTGATAAATTATTATTCTTGATAAATTGATTCTTAAATATTTACTTACTCAAGCGAATATATACTGTGTAACCGAAAGCGAGAAAATTTAGATGGATTAAATTATTGAATTATCAAAAACAGCATGTTTTACATTCTTGTCGGTATCTATTTGCAGTTTATAAACCCCAAATGGAAATGATAGCTTTAAGTTATAAGATATTTCTCCCGCCTTGTTAGCATGCTTTTCTAGTGTAGTGATCAGCACGCTTGGCGCATATCGAGAGGCCTATGGTTCGAGTCCCAGCGAGGGCATTGCACATTTGGCTCTTCTCTTGCTTCAAAAATACCTAATAACTCTACAGTGGTGCCCGAACTAAAAAGGGAGGTAGATGATGATTCTCCACCAGCCGGATTTGGCAATTGGGTCCCCTAGTTCTCAGTCGCCCTTTAAAAGGGGGAGAATATGAGGTATTTTTACCGCCTTGTTACCATGCCTTCGTGGTGTAGTGGTCAGCACGCCAAAAAATATTACTATGTTAAAAATGTTACATTTTTGTGGAATAATTTACCAGGAAAATATGTGAAATAAAATTTTATTAATTGATAAATATTAATTTTTAGAGTGCGAAAGCAATAAAGGGAAATTTCGTTTATTGTTTATAAGAACTTCAACATGTCGCTAGACGTTCTACATATTAACATCTTTGTAGAAAAGCGTTGTAGAGGCATTAGGTTATTTCGAAGCAGGAGAAGTGAAAAAATGAGCTATGCCCTCGCCGGGAGTCAAACCACAGACCTCTCGGCTTCGTATCGTGCGTGCTGATCACTACACCACGAAGGCATGCGAAGAAGGCGGGAGAAATACTTTATAGAGTAAAATTATGAAACAAGCTCTATAAACGAAACTGTGCAACATTTTTCGAATGATTACTACGAAACTATATTTTCTAACCTAGTAAACCTAATAAATGAGATTTAAAAAGATTTACCGTTAAAAAAATAATTAGAAATGCGAATTTATAGTCATATTATACAGTCTTTTCTCTCTCTTTCTTTGACAACTTTTTTGATATAGTCATTACTTTGCTTTTTTAATAACATTTCTTTCCAAAAGTTTATAAAATTTTATCAGTTTGCTTCCATACGGAAACACTACGGAAATTTATACTTAAATAATTTAAACTACTCCGATTAAAAATTAAATGCAACAAAGTCAAACCATGTACTTAAATTCAAAGGAATAAGTAAATATGAAAAAATATGGAACGTTCTGCATGCTTTTGTATTACAGTCAACAGTTAAAAATGCATGATTTATATTTTCTCCCTTTAATTTATTTGTCTTGGCAATTGCGTGGGTATAAAGAGAATAACAAATGGTATGACGATCATTGCTTTCGCAAATTAGTAAAATCCGCCTTTTTTTCCAAAGGAATGTAAAATACAGTGTTTTTATAGTCAGTAAATGTGCCTTCTGTTTTTTATTTTTTTTTATACAAAGCTGCTTGAAAGATATTTATTCAATTATTCAGATCTCTTTTATACCTTGTTTTAGAAAACTCAGATCTTTATTGATAAATCCGTCATAAAATGAGGTCATTCTGCTGTAATAAATATAACAATTTGAATGCAATTACGAATGCTATTTTATGATAAGCATTGCTAATGTCACAGTCAAAGAACGTCTATGTAGCAAAGAACAATACATATTCTTTGTCACAGTCATATATTTTGAGTTAGTTCTAATTTGCTTTCATTTTATACATTTTCAGTTTCGAATTCAGTTTTTAAACTTTTTGATTGGTGTTTAGTCATAGAAGCTGTCAAGCTAACTGTAAAAATTATTATATATTTTCCAGAGAAGGATGCATGAAAAAGCAATTAAACTCTCTCTGGAATTCGAATCACAGATCTTCTAATTGCAGGCTGAAGGTATTACCTCTAATACCGCGACAGCAAGCATTGTGAAGGTATTTATTCCAAGTAAATTATTTTTTCCGAAGAACTTCCACGTTTTCCGTCTTTACATTCCTTTGCCGCCCAACCGGTATAGTGGTTAGTGTCGCTGACTGCCGTGCCGAAGGGCTCGGGATCGAATCCCGGAGAAGGCATGGATTTTGTAAATGTATAGTGTCCGTGCGGCATGGGGGCACTTTAAATATGCGGCGAGCCGAAAGTCTTCTCATGTGGTTTGGTGGAAGAGGAGAGGGGTGGGAGACCCTCAACCCGTCCCCCCCCGGATAGCTCCCTATCAAAATTGGAGAAGGAACTGAACCAAATCGTACTGTCACCTGTTAGGTGCTCAAGGTTGTGGCCAACGATAGGCGTAATCTAGCGCTTCTTGACACGAGAATTCTTGTGGGCTTGGGCTGACTCTGTCAGGCAAGTGAACATGAGCAAAAACAACATTCATTTGCATTTTACCCAGAGGCACTGCATAAAGAGTTACAATAAGATATACTATATATAGTTGCACAAAGTCGACGAGGGAAGTGTACTCATATTTTAACTAATATTACATAATTGGTTTAACACTAAGCTTTATGATTTAGGTTTGAGTGAGTGTGGAAAGGAATGTCATTTGCGTTAGGCATAAAAAAAATCCCATTTACATGGCGATGTCTATTTCCCTCAAAATAGATCTGAATTCTAGCAATGAAGCTGCCTCACTTGCGTTCAAACAGGCGATGTTATACAGATACAGTTTATTATCGGTTTTCAGCAATTTCTTAACCAATTCCCGTTTCAGAATTAACGCTAATGATTAGCGTTAAATCGTATGCCGATGGCTACGGAGCAATGTTGCTCTGATCACATTGTTTAAACTCATCATATTCTTCGGTTAGCTGAACCCACGTTCAGTACCTGGTGGTGTTTTAGGAGTTAAAGAGCGTGTCGAAACTCTTTAATCCATTTTAAAATGCTTTTGCGAGTTTAAAATGCTCTTGCGAGTTGAAACTGCTCCGTGCCACACTGCGTTGAAGTATCCACGAAATAACCTCTGACCTGCAGCCACCGAGTCATGGTTCCTAGCATAGGCATTGTATATAAACAAGTGATATTCCACCAACCACGATTCTGTGGTAACTGAAATAAATGTAAAATAAATAGATATTCACACACATTTTACAACAACAATAATATACAAATCGGTGTTATGTTACCTGTCTAATGTTTATTGAAAAATTAGTGTGCTCCCATATGCCACCCTGTATGAATAATGAATAGCGGCTTTAAAAAATACGAAACAGAGTCACCCCATAGGGCGCTGATCAGAGAGTAACCTAGGGCGATGCAAGGACACCGAACAGAATAATGAAAACGTTCTTATTACCAAAGAGCATCTTTTATGAACATTCTATGTTGATTTCGCTATTTTCGATTTTTAAAAAAAGGTGACGAAAAGTTTCGTCCAGGGGCCAATACAATAAGGCCCGCCCTGACACAACATTTTAAAATGTTCCAAAACTAATTTCTTTTGAATAGTTGATCCCAGATACAGAATTCGAATTTAGGAGGCGAAAATAAAGTAATTTAGGCTATCTAATTATAATATCTTTGGTCTTGTAACAACACGTGCTAAACGAAAAATATCTGACGTGGATACCGCATGACTTCCTTGTACATCTCTTAAATTATAATATTTTTGCTGCGTTTTATTGAAACGTATTTCCTAGAATTTCATTGCGGATATATTTCTCTTTCAATTCTCAGTACGCGGCAAGGCAAAAATACATGATAACTTAAAATACAGCGAAATATGAAACACTAAATGCAGTTAAAAACAGGTAAAAAAAAGCAATTTTTACAATTAAAACTACAGTTTCTAAGCCAAAACAAGCAATTCGACCTACTTTTGATCTAATTCGGCAAAAGACACTGAAGCTGGTGCAGAAACTGACTTAATTAGTTATTCTGTTAAGAGTTCAAATGTGAACAAATGCCTGATTCATTAGGTTTAGTTATACCTAAACAACTTTTAAATTAATTTAGAAGTCAAACAACAAAAATCAGAGTTATATTTTCAAATTTTTACAGGACTAGTTTCGATGGTTTTACCGAACCATCAGCCTCAGCTGCAAAAGCGCAAATGAACGAGATAAGATATAATGATTAGATAAGATAAGATAAGAAAGCTTGGACAGGAAACAAGCTACTGACGACATCTGTTGATGAAACCAGAACTGAAACATAATTTCTTTAAAGACTGAAGGCAAAGATGGATTGGAATTAGGGTCGTTAACTAGAACAGAAAGATTTTTTCAATGTGAAATGTCACTAGAAAACCCGGTTCACCAGTGGAAGATGTTTTTTGAATAATTTTGGCAGCAGAAAAATTGAAAGTGTGATTTTCTGATCAACAATATTGGGCAACAGAAGACTTCTGTGTTTCCTTTTTTCTAACATATGCCTCATGTTCCTTAACGCGAAATTTTAAGGATCTCTTAGTTTGGCCAATGTAAATTAAACCACACTGACAAGAAATCCAGTAAATGCCCCAAGAATTCCTATCCGGAATGGGTGCCTTTGAGAATGGAAGTCGGAATTTTATTGATGGGAGAATAAACGACTCGAAAGTTAAATTTCTGTAAAATACGTGCAACTTTATAACTAATTTGTGGAAAGAAGGGAATGACAACAGAAATTTTATAATCTCCTAAAACAAGAGTCTGCCTTTTGGTGTGTTGAGATGAGAATTTTTTAACTGTTTGATTAATAATGTTGGGTGCAAAGCCCCTGTCAATAGCAATTGCTTTGAAATAATTTAATTCTTCACCGAGGCATAGTTTGGAAGAACAAAAATGAAGAGCACGGAAAGCATAGGAATAAAATGAAGCTAACTTTTGTTTAGTTCCCGGATTACATGATTTGAAGTGTGGTGGAAGGAAAACCGATGAAGGTTTACGATAAACCGTAGTACTGAAGTTGGATGCGTTACGTGTGTCTAGAATGTCGAAAAATGGTAGAGAGTTACAAGAATTTCCGTTTCTCGACATTTGAGAGAATTTCCTGAACATAATAATAACATAACTCAGTCTCTTTTAAAGCAAGAAATGCTCCGTTTACTAACAGATAAACATAAAAAACTGAGCTCAACGGCAGGGCAACGCAGTATATATATATATATACATATGTTTGGGCGGCCGATTTCAACAAAAAAGTAATGTGCAGAACTATATGTTACAGGAGTTCCATATATAAAATTTCAACTTTCTGTGGCTACTAATTTTTGAGTTATACGAGATACATACATACGTACGTAATTTTTCGTGACGTCTGTACGTGCGTATGTACAGACGTTCAAATGAATTATAGAGCGGTCAGTATGGATATTTTCTTTGAAACATGATACCTGAAATTTTTCGAGATTACAATAATTCCTTTACTTAGTACGAAATAGTAAAAATTAAATGTGAATTGTGTCTGGAAGTTATATAAACCGTTCTTTTTACCACAGATAAATAATAATAAAACTAATAATTATCAAAATCTTTTCTCAGACAATCAAAAATACCCGAGATAGCCTTAGCTTTCCATTATACGGAATTTTTCTTAAAAGCTGCATGTCTCCACTGTCTTTTCAATTTTGGCCATGCCTGATAAGCCCTCAAAAACTGTATAAGCAAATGTTACTGTAGTTTTGAACTTACTGTAAAATTTGAACTCCCCCCCAAAAAAAAACCAATAAAATCATCTATCGTGCTGAAAGTTATTAACATATACACTGCGAGGTACCTGACAGTTTTAAATATGAAATAACACGGTAACTATAAAGAACTCATTATTAGTCATGTTTTGGCTATACAGTTTAACATACGTCATTATTGAAGAAAGAAATAAAAGTAAAAATTACGTAATATGAAGTTTTCAAAAGGAAGTTCTCAAAATGATATTCAAATATTGTCCTTATTGATCCACACATTATTGTAATCAAGCCAGAGAAACATTCAATATCCTTTTTCCTAGCGCTTTTGCTAGTATGGCGACCTCATGCTAAATGATGGCCTTTAGTTCTGATAATGAACTTGGTTAGTCGACGTACATTCTCGATTTTTAGTAACGCCAACAGAAAGAGTTCGCAAGCTAAAAGTTCAAGCAGCAGGGATGGCAACATATGGTATCTCTACATCGGGAAATTAAATGTCCTGAGAACATCCTCCCTCAACACTTCTATCAAATTTCTAAGGGATGTGGGCATTGTCTCATGCCGTCGAAACAGCAGGTCGATTCGATTTATGCAGCTTCTAAGAAGTTCTGCATTAAAATTTGCCAAACTTCGACATTTTAATACGCTCTAACCTATAGGGAGTTAAATTGAAATTAACTCTTTGTATTCACTGCGTTACTTATTTCCAAAACCTTCCCATCCTGTAGATTCATATAAAAATTTCATAAAGAATGTGCTTTTGATACAATTTAAAGTAGTTAATTAAAAATGCCTTTCAAACTTTTATATTCTGAAACAGCATTTAAAGCTATTCTTTATCAAGTTTTCCATTTCAATAGTGGCGTTATTTGTTTAAATCCTACGAATATATGAGAATTGTTTTCTCTTTTTTTTAGTTTCACTGGAATTCTTATCTTTTATTAGCAAAATAAGCCTTTTTATATACTCATGTTGTTTTAGAAAAAAGTGTTTTCAACTTCTTTTGTTTACATGATCTGAGTAAGGCCTATTTCTTGTTGCATTCAGAAAACGTAACCTGCTGGTCTGTTCTGCAGAACTGAGTCTGATTTTTTTTTCGTTTCTCAAAATTGTGAACTAAAAAGTATGTTTGTGGTGTTTTCAGTTTGTGAAAGTGTCTTCTATTTGTCACTATCTAAATCTCTCTAACATCCTCTATAAGTTTTATGCCTATATAATACTATAATCTTTCAGTTTAATCACAATCATGGAATACTTCATCCACCTTTCTTTGTTCAGAAATTCAAAAACTTCATCTTGATTCCATGGATCTAGTAAGACAAAAAACTTCGATTTCCAAGATTTTAACAATCAGTTTTGTTCAAAAATTTTAAAATTGTGTTTTATGAGGTATTTCTCACATCACCTTAGCATGCCTTCGTGGTGTAGCGGTCAGCACGCTCGAAGCGTATTCGAGAGGTCCGTAGTTCCAGTCTTGGCGAGGGTAGTGCTCATTTTTTCATATCTGCTGCTTTCAAAAAATCTTAATGTCTCTTCAGTAACGCCTGAACTAAGAAAAGGTAGCGGATGATTCTCCACCGCCAGGATTAGGCGATTGAGGCCCCTAATCCACACTCGCTCTTTAAAAGGGGAGTAATATAAGGTATTTCTCCCACCTTTTTAGCATGTCTACGTGGTACAGTGCTCAGCACGCTCGGCGCGTTTTCGAGAGGTCCGTGGTTCCAGTCCCGGCCAGGGCATTGCTCATTTTTCCTCTCCCCTGCTTCAAAATAACCTAATGACACTACAGTGGCGCCCGAACTGAAAAGGTGGTGGATGATGATTCTGCACCACCAGGATTTGGCGATTGATTCTCCTAATCCACAGTCGCCGTTTAAAAGGGGGAGTATATGTGGTATTTCTCCCTCTTTCTTAGCATGCCTTGGTGGTATAGTGGTGAGCACGCTCTGCGCTTATTCAAGAGGTCCGTGGTTCGAGTCCCGGAGAAAGCTTTGCTAATTTTTCATCTCTGTTGCTTCTAAATAACCTAATGACTCTACAGTTTAATGTTGAAAATTCTTCGAAACCTTCGAAATATAAAGTTAAAGAAACAGGCATTTTGCTCAGCTCAGTTAACGACACCCAATATTCAATGACCTGGGTAAAAATTACCCAATCTGAAATTAAGACACGATTTTTCCAAAGAGTAAAATAGTTAAGTAAACAGGCATTCTCATAATTTGAAGATTATCAGAAAATCAGCTTAACTTTTAAATCAGTAATTAATTAATTTGAAAATGAAATATTAATAATTATGTTCTACCCACTCCATAGGATGAAGGGTGTACTGAAATTCTTCGAGACCGTGTAAGCTAAGATATACTGTGCAAAATGCTATGCAGATTGTTATACAGAAAGTTATCAGAATATTATTCAGTATTATTTTTACATCAACTAAACAATTGTACAGGAATTTCCATCCACGGAGATGTTAACCCTTAAATGCATGATTTTTTATTTTGTTTCTAAAAAGATATAGTTAATCCTAAGGAAAGTTTATTACACGGGAAAAATAATGAAAAAAATCAGACATCAATATTTTGTATATTACGTTTATTTTTTCTTATGTTGCATATCTGCTACAATGTGCACAAAATGACAATTCTTCTTACATTCTACCAATTTAAAAAAAATTACATTAGAGAGATTTTTTATTAACGACTATGTGTTTATTTTTTAAAAAAGGTGTATTCTATATGAATAACGGTTGTCGTACTATACGGCCTTACTTATGAAAATTTTTGTTGCAGTTTTTGTCTTTGTTGAAGCATAGAAATACAAGGCATTTTGTGCATGATACATAGGTGAAACCGTTGCAACTAGGCATTTTGCATTTGTTTCTTTTGGCATTCCAATTTGGCCAATGATCGACTGAGTCTTGTCTCAAATCTTTTGGTGGTACCACAACCCTGGGACATTTTTTCCTTATTGTTTTCTGTTGCCCCTGTATATCGTTGCTTGGTCTTCCTCTCTTTAGCGCAACAATTTTTCCCCTTTTGGAATTGCTGTTGCAGGAATGTGATTTTATCTTCTCTTTCATGAGTTATATGAAGTTGAACACGATGGTAACGCATAGTCTTCATTATCTGGAGAGGTGTACATTTTACGCTGATCTGGATTGAAAGTAGGATCTTCATCACTGAAATCGCTAGAATCTTCCTCACTTCCAGAAGGGAGTAAAAGATACTTCTGTATTTTTGGGGGGGTCAGAATCTTTCTTCAAGAAACACCGATGGTCAAATAATTCATCCATTACCTAAAATAATATAAATATAAATAATTATACGAATTGGAATACAATATAACAATATAAATTACTATATAATGCCTAGATTCCAAATAAATAACCAAAAGGATTCACTTAGAATTATGGATATATTTTTTAATTTTATAAAATTTATTTTTAAAAATAATTAATTCACGCATTATTCTATTACTAAGTGCCTAAATATGCTGAATTTCTAAATTAATAGTTTCAAATGTTGCAATAAAATCATATCATCACATATCCTAAAATTTTGTAATAATGCAGTATTCACATGATGTTGCAGATCTGCAACACAAGCAAAAACTGATGTCATTACTAAAATAATGAAAAATGAGTAATTATTTTAATAAGCATGAATCTACGTACCTTATTTTATGTAGGTGAATTTTTATTTTGTAGTAATGGAACTTCAAATACGAATCAGACTAAGCAAAACATCAGCGAATTCTGAAAATCTGACGTACTGTGAAACTTCCCGCCAAATTTAGTAAAAAACAGCACTACTGACATCTGTTGGAGAAAACGTGCTATGATCCTTCTGAAAACATATAGTAGCAGATAAGAAACACAGATTAGTTAATGGAAATTCCACCAGATGCCACCAAAGCACAGTTATTTTACTGGTTGCAGATATGCTACACTATGCATTTAAGGTTTAAAAATAGAAGATTTGTATCTCATAAAATTAAACTTTTAAATGGCCCTTAAATCAACATTCTCTGCATTAGTTAAAAATTATTTAAGTCATATGACTTCCCTGATTTTTTTTCAAGAATCGTTTTGGGGCAGCATCGCTACCTAGAAGATCTTTAGCCTGGCAAAGAACAACTTACTAAGCGGACTTACTTCTTTCTTCAAGGTCTGGACAAAAATATAACTTTTCTGCTCTGTTATTAAAAGATAAAAGAAGAAAGCGTCCTAGACAGAAATCCTAACTTATCTTATTTGATTTATTTCTTTAATTGGAACCATGAAATTATTTGATTAATTTCTTAAACTTTAAGCATGCGTCCATGACCACTCTTTCAAGAGATATTTAGTCGCTCAATCTGTTTGAAATATCATATATAGTAACAATGTGAAGACACATCTAGAATTTATGAACCACAAAGAATTGATGTTTTCGGGATATTTTATTTCATACAAAGTAATAAGATCAAAGTGAAGATACATCTAAAGTTTATGAACACAAAGAATAGATGATTTCATGGTATTATATTTCCCACAAAGTAAGTTGCATAAGGGAAAAAAAAGTCTAATAATAGAAATTGCTGCGTCGTATCTGTTTCCTTTCTTATCCATTAAATCCCGTCATCCTTTCCATTCTTTCTTCGTAAATTACATCACTCTATATAAAATAAACAATAATAATAACACATCTTTTTTATGGATGATCCATGTATGCGTGTATGTTTATTTATACAGATTTAATACAAACATCAGTAGATGGATCAATTTGAAATTTTGTCTGGATATAGACTGAAGGTTTTTTTTTTTTTGATTAAAAAGTGCGGGACAACCTGCGTAATGGTTAGTGACCTGACTGCCTTACCAAACGGTCCAGGGTCGAAACCCGGAGGAAGCATGGTTTGTAAATTTGCCTATCCGACATGGAGCACACTCTAAATATGCTCCGAGCTGAAAGTCCTCTAGGGTGGTTGCTGGTAGAGGAAGAGGGGTGGAAGGCCCTCGGACTCGTGCCCTCGGGGTGCGCTATCCCAAAATCGTGGCAGTATATTCAGCTATCTATTTTCAGCTATATGGTTCTCAAGGCTCTTGCCAACGACAGGTACATATGACTGCTTGCCATAATGAATGTCGTGGGCTTCTGCTCCTTTTTGTCAGACAACGGAGATTAGTAACAACAACAATTAAGGAGTAGATTATCAGGCACGGTGAATTTTAGAAGGTATTCTAAGGATGCCCCGAACCATCAAACCAGTCGTTATTACTAGAAATGTTAAAACATTTTTAATAAATAAGAATTAATGCTCGGGGAGTTTTGCATTTTTTGGCATCTGATCATCTCGTTGCGAGGTTCACGAATCATAGCACGGTGAAATCCTTTCGTACGACGCTCCTGTAGATCACAGATTTCGTAATAACAACAATAATCTGCGCATAGTGCAATAAAACCTGGTTCCAGACAGTTTAGCAATAACCATAACAGTGGCAAAAAGCATATTGAGAGTTATCGTAATTGTTATTTTTGTATTCAGAATATATATTGTTGTATCAAATTCCAGCATTAATGTCATCAGCATTAGTAGCAATAACCATAACAGTGGCAAAAAGCATATTGGGAGTTATCGTAATTGTTATTTTTGTATTCAGAATATATATTATTGCATCAAATTCCAGCATTAGTGTTCTTTCTAAGGCCTCTTTCTGTGTTACATCGTTAAAAATACCGAAGCATATCTAAGATATGCAAAACTAAAAGTTTAATTCGAAAACTCACTCTATATCTAACATGTCACATCTCTTTCCATATAGTACATATGTATGTTAAAAGTACATTTTAAGTAAAATTGCAGCTTTATAAAAAATTCAGGTAGTTGTGACAGCCGATAGACATTATTGAGCTAAATATAAAGAGTGAAAATCCACATGAGGTAAAATACATGTGTGGTATGCACATGCCGGGTTGGCTGTTGCAGCGTGTATACCATGGATGTGAAATGTGAAAAGGAAACTAACTCTTCTATCCCTTAACTTCATGGTGTGCACACGAATATACGCTAAAAGCAGAAGAGTTCTATCGAATGTTGGAACGAAGGAATAGAGAATTAGAAAGTACCTATTTTTTTCAATTTACAGATTTTACATTGGCACATCTACTTCAAATTTCAACATATCCAGCATATACAATAGTTAATGTTTGACTTAGAGAGGAGGGGGAAAGTATAAAACATTGCCGATAATTTTCATAAATTATCGAATTACCAACTAACGAAATCTTTGTGATAATTAGTTATGAAACGTTACTCGTTTTTTATTTTTTTAACAGAGATGGGTGTAATTATAAGCATGCCAAGATTTCAACAGGTAAGAAACTATTAAAATTAAAAAAAAATAAAACCACGTTTCTCTGTTTCATGTGCATTAATTCCAAATAATGCATCCAATCCAGTTCTAAATCCAATGTAAACTGCAGATTAAACACATAACAATTTAAACATAAAACACATATCTTGCCAGTCTCATAGCTCATGCTACAAAGTTTTTTACTTCTTTGTACGAAGTAAAGGAAGTACTGTAATCGCGAAAATTTTCGGGTATCATATTTCAAAGAAAATATCCATTTTCACCGCTGTCGAATGCAATTTAATGGTGTTTTTGTGTGATTGCAATTAACATACACTCACGTTTGTGAAAATTGCAACACCAAGAAGGAATCGTCATAATTGAATGCAATTTAATACACAGTTGAGTGGTAGTGGTACAAATAAATGATTAAATGTTCAAAGCAAACAAACAAGAACAAGAGATCAGAATCAGTATTTTGTGTGGCCACCACGCGCCGCAATAAGTGCTGCTACACGACGTGGCATGGAGTCAAACAAAGTTTGAATGTCTGACTGAGGAAGAGCATTCCATATCGTTTGTACGCGTACCCAAAGTTCGTCTGCAGACGCAACAGGACGAGGATCACGAGCAAGACGCCGACCAATGACATCCCACACATGTTCAATTGGCGACATATCCGGGGAACACGCAGGCCAAGGAAGAAGCTGTACCTGCTGCGCTGCAAAGAAGGATTTAACAATCCGAGCAGTATGAGGGCGGGCATTGTCCTGTTGAAATACAGCGCCTGGCAAGCTTTGAAGGAAGGGAACAGCTTCGGGCTGTAGAACTTCACGGATATACCGGTTGCTGTTCAGATTGCCCACAATTCGTAGCAATTGAGATCGTCTATGATATGCTATGGCGCCCCAGACCATAACTCCGGGTGTTCGTCCACTGTGGCGTTCGATAATGCACTCCGGAAGGTGGCGTTCACCGGCATAGCGTCTGACACGAATGCGGCCATCATGGTACCACAAATTAAAGCGGGATTCGTCAGAAAACACGACATGCTGCCAATCAGCACGCCAGTCTCTATGCTGATTGGCCCATTGTAGCCGCAGGCGGCGATGGTCGTGCGTTAGGGGGATCCTGTATAAAGGAGTCCGTGCGCGCAGTCCACACTGCAGCAGACGTCTACGAATTGATGAAGCACACAATGAAACACCTGTAGCTATTGACCACAGTGCTGCCAATTGTCTAGAGGAAGCTGTACGGTCCGTCCGCGCCATGCGGACCAGGTGTCTATCATCGCGAGCTGACGTCACATTTCGGGGTCCACTCCCGGATTTCCGAGTTGTCCGACACTCGTCCGTCCACTGCTTCCAAACGCGCATCACTGTGCTGCTGTTACGCTGCACACGAGAGGCTACTGCACGATACGACAATCCAGCTTAACGAAGGCCGATGATTCTCCCTCGTTCAAACTCTGTAAGTTGTTCAAATCTCGCTCTCTTTCGTCGACGAGGCATAAGTACAGATTGAGTTAACGTTTACCACTAGCAGATAACCACCGATAACCATACACGCCTCGCTACAGCCGTCTATTTATTCGGATCCACCAGCCGTTCAGAGGGCGCTGCTCAGCATACGCATGCGCTACGGATTTGCAATTCTAATCATTTGCATATCATGCGCTACTTTGCATTTCCTGAAAATTTCAGCTCACTCGCGTAAGTCCTTCATGGTGTTGCAATTTTCACAAACGTGAGTGTATATACGCAAGGACAGAATAAAACATCCTTTTTCCCGAAAAGGATGGCAAAAAGGATTTAAAATGGACTTAGAAGACACTTTTTGTGTCGTCTGTACGTGCATATGTATGTATGCATCTCGCATAATTCAAAAACGAGTAGCCTCATAACATTGAAATTTTTCACATAGGACTATACAGTATAACATGTAGTTGTGCACCTCCCTTTTTGGTTGCAATTATCGCACCAATCGTATATAAACATATATACATAAAGAAACATAGTAATAGGCCCAAAAATTTAAACATAAATTTTTTAACCAGTCCTGCGCTGAAGCTGCAGGATTGAAGTAAATTAAACTTAAGCATTTAAAGTTCAAATTAAATTGCAATCAAAGCAAGGCAATTCCTCAACAATATTAATAACTGCAACCGTGGATAAGAGGTTACTAACTCGGTTACTCGGCTCCATGAGATCCCTTTTTTATGCTTATATGTTGGTAAAATGTGCATTGTTTTGCTTTAAAAATTATTGAATTATATTGTTCTTATCTTCCGCTTAAGTTTCCATGCACTTAGTTAATCTGCAAGCAATAGTTGTAGAATTGTCAACAAATTAAAAGTTGTTTAAATGCGGCTCAGCCGATTTTTTACCATGGCAGCCATATTTGTTTACATTTGAAATTTAGCAGAATAGTGAATTAAATCAGTTTCTGTACCTTCAGTGTCTTTTTGCTGAATGGGACCAAAAGCAAAACGTTCAATTTTGTACAACGAAAAATCTGCCTTCTTACCCTCTGGCCGAATTGCTTGTTTTTGCATAGAAACTTTAATTTTAATTAAAAAAAATTACTTTATTGTTTTAACAGTATTTCATGTTTCATTTTCTTGATAATATTTAAAAAAAATATTTTGAAGTTTTATGTATTTTTGCCTTGCCACACGTTTTCTATCTATTAGTATTAAAATGTCTACGCTGTAGACAAATAAGACAGCGAAAGCTAATAATTATATTACTGATAAGTGGAATTCGTAAGAATATTGTTTTTTTTTTGTCAACAATTAAAATTTTGAGTAGCAGCATTTTTCAGAAGGTCTTTGTTGTTGCCATTATTATTATTGTTTTACAATATATTTTTGATGAAATAGAAAATCTATCATACCACTTCCATGCCCTCATCTGGTCTAAAATATGATATAAAAAACACCCCTTTTTTCCATAATATCTCGGCAAGATTATTACAGTTTATTTGAGGAGATCTACGTTGCTAATTTTATAAGCACAAAGATATATATGTGATTTCGAAAGATTTATTTTCGAAGTCCATCCATACGAGAAGGATATTTTTTAACGCCAGAAACATTTCAAAGGGAACCTCATCCGAGATGTTTAATATGCTCAACTAGCTGATATTGTGTTCTGAGAGAATGCCATTTAAGGGAAACATTGGTTGCAAATTTTAACGAATAAAACATTTATTCTAGCGAAATAAATACATAACTATGTCTTGAAGATTTGTCTGTATAAAGTAAAGCACAAATCTTCAAGAGACGATAATTTATGATAAAATAATATCCTTTCCATTTGATAATTTATGATATCGAATGGAAAGGATAATATCCTTCCAGACGATAATTTTATGATAAAGTAATATCCTTTTAGTAAGTTTTGAGTTTCTATTTGCTAGTTTGTACTGCAATTTTTGATAGCTTGTTTTAAGTGTATAATTTTATCTTCACTATCTTGGTACCTTTATCTTCAATATTTTGAACTTTCTTCGTAAACTAACAGTCTAACTATAGCAACCAGTTTAGAATAAAACGTTAATGCCATGCTCAGCGTAAAACTGTTTTACGCGTTACACTGGAGCCAGCATACAATAACTAAAACTGGAAGTTTTTAAAATTTATGATTTTCACATTTTAAACATTTCTAAACATTTTATTAACTTTTTAAAATTGAATAGTGAAAAACTGAATGGACTCAAAGTGTTTTTCTATCACCGGAAATTTTCATATTGCAATTTCATTTTTAATTCCTCCCACTTCAAAAGCATTCAAGAAATCTGCGTGAAATAGAGAAATATAACTTGAAAAACAGAAAGAAACCTGTGAAAAAAGCTGATCTAAATATTCGAAGTCTTTTTAGCTTACCTTTAAGAGGAGCATTTAGTTTAGGTGATAATTTTACTAGTATTTACCTGAGGTGACAAGCAGGGTAGTTATCTGTTGACACTCTTCATTACCAGGCTTATTTACTCGTACGAGCAGATAATATAATTATTTTTACATATAAAAACAAAGATAGACTCAGTTAAAATGAAGCAGCTGGCAAATCCGAGCAGAATTACTAACTTACTATGTAGGTATTTTCTCCGATTATGTTTGACTCAGGGCTTAATTTCTAAAATGCCCTATGGAAGACCGTCAGGAAAGAGGAAAAAGAGTAAATAAATAAATAAAATGACTATTAAAATAATTAATAATTTAAAAATTAAATATTCTAGTATAATTTTATTCTTTTCTTTCTCCGCTCGTCTCGTTAACCCCGAACACTGTTGCTGTTTTCACTTCTGTTGAACAGAAAGTTGTTTTCGGGTAAAACAGGAAAAACTTCACATTTTTTATACAGAGGCTGTTCGCACATTTTTTAGACGATGTATATTGTATTCACAAAACTAAATTACATAAAATTCTTGTGTTTTACATGTTCTATTTGACATCCCTTATTCTGAACTATCTTTCGACACCGCAATTTCCAGGATAATAATGCCTTTTGAAGTGTCAGAAGAGGTATTCTATCCCATTCCTCCCGAACAGCTTTCCAGAGTCCTGTTAGGGTTTTGGGACAACGTTTGGATAATGCAGTTTTAAAAGTCCGAAAGCACAAAAATCCATAGGTGACACATCGGGAGATTTAGTAGGGATATTAGTGAAGAGTATGGCCTTGATACCAGTTTTTTGTTCCATTTCTTTTAGGAAACTGACAGTGGATTTTGATGTGTGACTGCTAGCTTTGTCCTGATGGAGTCTCACAGACTGATGGAACTGTGGATAAAACGATGGTATATCATTCAGAAAAATGGGCGATAAAATATGTTCCTGATAGTATTTGGAGTTAATCTTGACATTTTTTTGCACTCTCTTTATTTTTAACTTGCCATTATAAGAAAAACCAGCAACAAGCAGGAATCCCATAGAAAAACTTTCTTTCGATTCTTTGAACCATGTACCTAAATTTTTTTCTCCCCTTTTATGATAATAAATGGCTCTTTTTTTGTTACAATCATTTAAATACACCCGTGCTTCATCTATTGTGACAATAGTTTTCCATTTTTCTTTGGATAAATGTTTCTCATATAGAATTCTGCAGCGTGTCCTGCGTTGAGCGATATGCTTTGGAAGAAGACGATGCACATTGCGTTTTATCGCTTTCTTAAGATTTAAATCAACGTTTATCATTTTGTTTACAGTGGACACAAAACATTTTAATGATTTTGCAACTGTTTTTTGACTAGGGGAATTTTCTTTTAACATTAAACAACGTACCTTTGTCGAAGAGTACCAACGTACCAACGTAGTCGAAGATGTCCGTTTTTTCCTTGGATACTTGTTCGCAATTTTTGTCCCACTTGAGGCTCCAATTTGACGTTTTTTTTCCTTTCTTGTTGATGATATTACCTATCGACGCTTTAGATATCACAAAACCATAACTCTCACATCGTTTTTGGATAACGGAGTATGCATATTTCTCTTCGGAAAGAGCCTAAATGTAGCCTTCGAACCACTGCTTTGTTAAATTCGCCATTTTGAATAAAAACAAAACTTTCAAGCCGCAGACGATAATTTGACTTTTAAAAACATAGTACAATTGCAATTACTTCTTTTGCAGCAAACGATTTCTTATTACCGCTCACCAAAATCGTCTAAAAAATGTGCGAACAGCCTCTGTATAATTTTATTGCTAAAAATAAAATTTTCGAGATCAAATTTCTACTGAAATAATTGTTCAATTGCATAAAAAAAGTGCCGGAGCCTTCTTATTTAGGGCTCCGATGCGCTCCGGCTACAATTAGAATATGTCCCAAAAAGACTACGGAGCAATTTAAGCTCTGGTTTCACTCACTTTAGAATGATTCTGTAAAAGATCGACGACAGTTTGAAGTATACGCCATTTTGTGCTTTAGAAATGAGAATTGCAGACTAATTCAAAGTAGGGTCTCAAGAGATAGAATAGTTGAATACTTGAAGTCAAGGATTTTCTGTCCTGGCTGCATTTGGGTTTCGTAGGTTTCCGCGTGTAATCTGAATGCGAGGTAATTTCTATTAGAAAGTCTGCCGCCAAGGCACCCTTCCGAAAGCAGATAATCTTTACATGCTTTATTAGAAATAATTAATTAACTAACCTTGAAACGTATCGAGCTGAAAAATTATGAATTTAATTGTAATTAAGAAATTTTCTGAAAATATTTCTCTTAGAGATTTTATCTTCAGATAAAGACTTCAAATAAATGCGTTTATACTGTGGAGGAACATTTCAAATGTCTATAAACCTATTGTTCAGATTATTAAGTTCTCTCATATTCATATTTCATTGTTCAAAAACCTTTATTTGTACATTTAGAAGACGCTGAAGATGGTACACAAGTATAATTTTCACGTAACTGTAAATATCATTTAAAAAATTACATTAATCAAATTTAATGATCACATTGTGCATACCTGTCAGAATCTCAAGAATAGAATTTTTTCATGATCATTATTCTTCTGTTTTCTTCAACGGAAGAATTAAAAAGTGATAAAATTTAGTTAGAAAACAAGTTTGCCTCCGTATTCAAGAATGGTGGGAAAAATCGGTAAAACTCAGGCCACTACTTATAGCGGTATCTACACTTTTTTCCCCCCTCGCTTACTTTGAAAACATTTTCTTTTTCATTATTATGGACACGTAATTAGTTTTTGGTGCCTCGCTTGGGATGAATCACAGCTGCCTATTTCAGCTGAACGCTTGATTGCCCTGAATATGTTGTTTTTTTTCAATGCCCTTTCTTTTTATGAGCAAAATAAGGGGAAAAGTGGCGAAAGAAAAGGTGCTTTTTGGTACTTTCCCACTTTAAGTGCAGAAAATCAATTCTATTGCTTTTCTTTCACTCTGTATCTTTGGCCTTTATTGAAGAACTTTCACAGACTCAGGAATTACTTTGGTGAGTGTTCTATATCCCAATCCTCATCTTAGCATTAAATCGGAAATAAATTTAAGGAAATCTGTTATCTTTAGATTTTATTAATTAAGACGATTGATTGACTTCTGATTTTGGTAAACGTATGATAACGTTTTTATGAAAGAAAAGTGAAAATATATTTTAACTTAATTTACAAAAATATTTTTGATAAAATTTTAGGTAATTATCTACTTTTATCTATTTATAAATCTCCAAAACGACGAATTATTTTGAGCCAATCACTCTGAATCAAAATAGTTATTAAAATCGACAAAAGAAGTGTTACTTCAAATTGTAACAGAAATATTTTACCTTAGAAATTTTGGAATACCAATCATTTTTTAATTCAAAATTTAAATTAAATCTTTCGTTAATTTAGTACACAAATTACCATGCATTTCCTATGAAGGCTTTTAGTATTAATGAAGAATTTAGTATTAATTTAACACGAAATCATACTGGAAATGAAAAAAAAAAGGCTGGATTATTTCAGTCTTTAATATAATTCAAACGAATTTTAGACGTTTATAATTTCTTATTATCCTCATGAGCAATTTTAATTGTAATTTGAAATTTCCTTTCTTGTTGTGCCTCCTGTTCGTCATATTTAATGTTTAACACTTCCGCTATTGCCTGTCTCATACATAAACCAGGGCCCACCAGCGTCCGAACGGTAAGTTCTCTGAACACTGGTAGTTCCGACCTGAGTTCGATTCTACGCGAACGGACTGGCTTTTTTTGTGGTTTTTTTCCATATGTAACATGTATACGAGTCAGTTTCCCTCAAAATGCCCTGCACGCAGGCATCCTTTCCCTTTGGCATATAGTCCTAATGTGCTTTGCGTGCCCACTCTTTCATGTCAGAATGCTAATAGATAGCCCAAGTTTATTCAAATTCAGGGAGAAAGAAGTGCTATTTAAGCAAAGGTTTCGGAAGTTTATTTTAGAGCGTGTTATGCCTCCATAAAAGCTATGATGTTACTTTGACTTAATAGCGAATAGATTCCGTGGCGTTGAATACTTCTAGCCGTTAGGTTTATCCCGCCGGCATCTACGAACCAGAGCCTTCCTGTGTGTTTAAATTATCCTGTAAGCCGTTATCCCGTGGCCTATATGGAACCATAGTAGAGGCGAAATGTGTTTCTAATTTCTCTGTGAAATCCACAGCAAATGCACTCGTATTAAATAGTAGTATAATAATGGTCTATCAGAAACTATGACTCATATTTGTGACACGGGGTCTCAGAGTCTAATTTGTTGCTTATAGGTTATATTAACAAGTGCAACGAGTATGTGACTATTGTTGTGTATGAACGGCATGTATATTATAATATTACTCCATAAGTTTAGCATTAGAATTATTAGTAAATTTGTCAGGACTGAGTGTTCTATGCATACTCTTGGCGAACATATTCGTGAGGTAGTTGAAGTCCTGATCTTGAACAGGGAGCTGAATGCAGCTATGTTCTGTGGTAGAATTCTGTGGTTAAGTGGTAGAATAACTGCACGTAAGAAAGATTTAAAATCCTATTTTATTAAACCACAATTATATACAGCCACTTTCCAACTCGGGAGGGATAACAGAAAATAATGACCGCACTTTGGTCTAACTTGAACAATCAAATAAATTAAACTAAAAATAGAAATTAAATATTCGTTGCTCACAGAGCTATAAACGCGAGGTTGGCCTCTAAATGATCAATGGTGCATAGCAAGATTTAGCTAATACTAACGCACTTAGATTATTTCAGGAAGTAATAGCGTAACAGCGCTAAGGCTTAGAATTTAAATACTAGCTAGTCAGGCGAACGTCGAACAGAGCAGCAATGATCTGAGACTAAAAGTTTTCTCACTCCGAGAAGTTCCTTGCTAACGCTTAAATACAAACTTGGCTCCACTTCATATTAGCATAAAGCTGAAACGCGCGCTCACTCTAACGGGAAGTTGAAATAAGAACACATAGGAAAGGGAAATTAAAATAAAACTTTGTTAGTTTAAACTAAAACCTTACAAATTTCCTTTTCAGTTCATAAGATAATACTTTTTTTTTTCCTACTGCAAATGAATATTTTCTTGGACAGATTCAATTGAACATTAAGACTCATTTGTGAGACATATGGTCTATTTGACAAAAAATGTTTCATATATGAGGCAGTTGATCCATTCAAGAAAAGGAGCTATTTATAGACCTGCGTACCAAATATGTGGCACAGTCCATTTGAGGTGTAGTCATAGATGTAGTCCATTTGAGATGCAGTATTTTTAATTCAAAGATCCCTGAATTTTCATATCGCAATTCGTTTCGGATATTGCTGTCAAAAATTTACTATCAGTATCATGTCTAGCTAAAAAAAAAAGGGAAATTTTCAGAGACATTTAATCCGGATAATTTGCTCCCATATTAATCACTTATAGTAAGAGTTAACTCTTGTTATTAGAAACTAGTAGTTCATAGCTTGACGGATTTGAATGCAAGTTAGTAAGAATTCCTTTATTAATGTTCTCTCAGCTTCATATGTAAGTAATGAAAAACTGAAAGAATTTTCCTTATTTAAATTTAGAAATGCTACTGCAAACACAGTTCCTTTTTTATGTACCTTTTTATAACTGAAGTAAGTTCCTTCGTAAATCCTTATTTGTGGTAGTAAGTGTTTGTTATCAATAAATGAATTTTCAGCTTGACATTTGTAAGAAATTCACACAACTGGTTGTTCAACCGAACTTTTTAACTGGAAATTTGGAATAATTACTCTATATATACACAGCTTTAAGAAGGAAAAAGTAAATACGTCTGCTAATATTAATCATTCACATAATTCTTTTGAGGGACAAATAGTTAACTAACAAAACTATAAGAAAAGTGAAAAATAATTTCTAAACATCTCCGACCATTTTGTTAATAAGTATGTTGTTGCTGTGACTTACCTCATTTGTCTGACTGTAATATTAGAACAAGCCGACGAAATTCATAACGGCAAGGGAAGCAAGATTGCACCTATCGTTGGCTAGAACCTTAAGTACTATATAGGTGACAGTACGTCTTCGCTCAGTTCCGTCCCAATTTTGATGGAAAGCATTCCGGGAGGGACGGATCCAAGGTCTCCGATCAACCCCTCTTTCTCTACCATCAACCTCCGGAGAGACTTTCCATTTGACAAATCCTTTCTGCTCACCTGGTATTTAGAGTGCGCCCACGTCGCAAAGATACAATAGATATACAAACATCCTTGCCTTCTCCGGGATTTGAACCCTTGTCCACAGTAGGCTCCTCTAATCACTGTACCAAAGAACATCTATGTAAAAAAGGAAAGGCTCCATAAGACGTTGTGTAAACCAGTTTGTCTTCTACGCCGCTAGAAAGAAAAGGGAACATTCGCCAAGGGATTTGGCGACGGAACCTGTTGGCGAGAGTTTCCCCTCTATGATGTACCGAACCTGGCCGAGATTTTCGTCCTTCGCCACGTGCGTAGGAAATTGAGGAACACGGGTTAGGATGAATCGTTCTTTGACTTGGGAAATGATGAAATATTAGGTGAAGTTTCACTTTTATTGGCTGTTGAACTTGCATTATACATATCGCAGTTTGAAGTCTTATTTTATATCCGTCAATATGGAGGGGAAAAAATGGAGTCACACAGCTTTAAACTCTTAATAAACGTGACCGTCGAACCTGTTCGAACTTCGACATCAGCTTCGAGCTTTGGCGCTTTTTGACGACAGATATTTCACGCATGCGCAGCTGTTACCCTTTTGGTTCGAAGGGATCCACTTCTGCTGCAGCGAAGTTTTCCTTCTTAACAAAACATATTCTTTGACTGTACTGTCTGGGAGACTTTTGTTAATATAGAATTTCTAAGTTTCTATATTTTAGGATCACCGTTTAATTCGGAAAAAAAAAGCAAGAGTAAATTGAATGATAATAACAAAAATAGTGCATGTAAAGATAATTTAATCTGTTCTGCTCTAAGATACTGGTCAAAGTTCTTTACTCTCACAGGGAAAGCTTCATTCAGGCGTGGTGTTTGGGACAAAATTCTGAGATTTTTTTTTTTTTTTTTTTTTTTTTTTTTTTTTTTTAATTTGAAAATTTTATTTAGCGTTTAGAAGAGCATTTTATCGTTAAAAATTCTTTAAAAATCTTTAAAATGTCATAAAATTTAAAAAAAATTAAAAATATGCAAATATTTTGCTTTTCTTTTTAAATAAAATTAGCATTTTTTGTTATCAACAGATGCAAATAAATATTTACTCTTTTACAAAATAAAGCACAAAACGAATATCAGTTTTGAAAGTTTCAGCGTTTGTTTCTATATCTCATTTTTGAATATAAAGTAACACAAACCAAAAAATTACGTTTGGCAAAAATAAACAGTTACTACATCGCTCCAAAATCTCCTTATTACCATTATGTTTGTAGAGTCATTAGATTTGTCGAAGCATGTCGCGGGAAAATGTGCAATGAATCTACTTTCCAAGAATCTACTTCCCAATGCTAGCCGGACTTCCTTCCAGTTACACCACGGAGGGTTGCGCTAAGGAGAAAGGAATACCTTATAGGTTATATTTTGCATACAGACAATAAAGCATTCGAGATTACCCGAGTCAGAAGATTTGAAATCGTTATAGGCTTTTAGAAATCCATTTAATTTATTACTCTAAAACGTAAATGTAATGTAGGTTTCTAGTCATTATAAATGTTGCTTGCATACGGGTTCTTAATAGGTATAGTGCACAAATCCGATAAAAGGTTAATAAAATGCATTCTTATCATAAGAAGTAAAACAGAACGCTGGATTTTTTCCTCGTTCAATATCACAAAATTACTCAATATAATCAGTAGCTGTACTTTAAATTATTAAAAATGTTAAGATAACAACGCAATGCAATGAGAAAGCTAATCCGATCTCTCGCTGAACTCTAAACAATAGCAACTAAGCAGAGATGTTTCGCTTCGGCTTTTTAAAGCTTTCAATCGGTCACGAGATAGTTCTAGTAATTTGTTTGCTTCTCGAGATTTCTGGAAAGAAAAGAGTACAGTTACGGTTACAGCTAACGTAGTATTCAATTATATTTATTCAATTTAAATATAAAATAGGAGTTATATTTTTCATGCAGACGGTAAAGCATGCGAAAATATAAGAGTTAGAAGATTTGAAATCGTTGTAGACGCTTAGAAACCCAGCTTATTTATTACACTAAAATGTAAGTATAATATAGGTTTCTAGTCATTCTAATATGCCGTATAATATGCAATATGGTAACAAAATGTTATTACGAAGCCAAGATTATTTTTAAGTGATTCCTTTTATATTAATTAGGCTTGTAAGGTTTACATTATATTAATTAACAGTTATTTTAAGATTTGTATTTTTCCTATCTTATTCTAATTTCAGCTTACACAATTTCCTGCCAAAATGTAATTTCAGAAACGCAGATAATGCAAATGAGAATGAGTACTATTTAAGTCGTGACTTAACCGACTTCAGGAGAGAGAGTTTGATTTCCTGACTAGCGCGCGTTTGCCTTCTGGCTACATCTCTCTTAGCTATTATTACGCTCGGCCATATCTTAGGCCCTTGCTAGGCTTCGCCGATTTAATTAATACTTAGAGGCCAACTAGTTAGATTCTGATAGCTTCGGCTATATCTTTTAAGAGCTTTAGTTAAGCCGGTTTTAGTTCAAATTATTAGTATTTAAGTTCAAGCCCGAGTGGCGGCTTTATGTAAAGTTCCAAGTCGGAACTGATTGTAAATATACTGAATAATAAAGGGTTTTAAACACTTCTCAAGTCGCACGTGTTCTGTAGCCACTTAAGCGATTATTCGCTTGTTTAAGTGTTCATGGGGTTCGAACTTTAGATTTAAATAGTTGAACCTCTTACGCTAATGAGCGAGGCACTTTTGCAATATGAAAGTTAAATGAAAGATCTCAGCGAAAATCTTTCTCTTATATCTGATTTTTATTTGCAACGGAAAGAATTTCATTTCGAAAGCAAAACTTTTAACGTTATTTCCAGGTGTTAAATCACTTAAATGAAAGTTTTAAATGATATATTTTTACTTTTTATATAAAAATTAGGAAATAAAAATTATTTTTTTATTAGTGTTCATGCTTTATATCTATCTACTAAGCTAACTATAAAGATAGAAGTTGGAAAAGTTGAAGAAATGAGTTAATATAAAAGTACACACACCGAATCTCACTTGTTGAGGAAGGAAGATTTTTTTCCCTCTGTACGCCGCCATGAAATTCATGGTATTTGTTATCTTTGATTTTTCAAAAAAGCAGCTTTATATATTTACATCGCTAGAGCGTAAACCTGCGTCTTCGAATCTGGCATAATGATATTGAAGCATATGCGTACAACGTTACTTTATCCTGAAATTTTTGTATGAAACTTTTGCTTTCATCATGTCTAGGTTTTAAGAAGATTTTCGAAAAAAGTCAGTCTCATTTCTTCATTAAAATCTCTCTTTTATCGCAATGCTCTTTCTTTCATTGTAAAAGGAATAAGTGCCTCTATTGTAATTTCATCAATAGTGTATCTGATTAAGCTGAAAAAAAATCAACTCTTACTTAATTTCCTGTAACAAATCAGAGTAAAGGATAAACGAGTAATTCGGATATAGTGATGACTCCATTGTCTATATAGTCTTCTCCCAGCATTCAAGGAAAATCCCAAAAATGAACATAATTTTTCTCCTTCCTCCTTCTAAGCTTTGATTCTTTGTATTTTTTTTTTCAGTGTTCTTTAGAACGAAGATAATATTTACAACACTGAACGCTGCCAATTCCTTTATTAAAGTAATGGTCGTTTGCAATAAGAGTTGAAGCATAAACGGATATGAATATTTATCACTGCAATATATTTTGCTGCGACTCCCTATAATATCACGAGACAATATAATTAATTGTGAATCACAAGCTAGCTTCATTCCATCTTTTTAGGATTCGTTGGCAGCAGCACAGATTTAATACAGAGATATTTATTTCAGAATCATTTTTAGTTAGTATAACTAAAAAAATCTGATGTCGACACCATATGGCTTAATTGTATGGCTTATTAAATTTAATGGCTATTTCGCTGCATATTATTTAAATTTATTTTCCCGAATTGCATTAAAGATACATTTCTCATTCAATTAATTCAGTTTTCACTTCGAGGCAAGGCAAAAACACATAAAGACTCAAAATATTTTCATTAAAAATTTAAAGATGTAGAAAAATATAAAAAACCAAGTACAGTTAAAACAAATAAAAAAGAACAATTTTATAATTAAAACTACAGTTTCTACGCAAAAGCAAGCAATTTGGCCAGCAGGCAAGAAGGCAGATTTTTCGGTGCACTAAAAGTTTCATTTTCCTCCCATGCGGCAACAAGACACTGTAAGTGCAGAAGGAATTAATTCACTATTCTGCTAAGTTTCAGATGTAAACAAATATGGCTGCTATGGCAAAAAAAATAAGATGCACAAAACTTAAAGTTTACTTCTGGTTCCAATCGGCAAAAAGACACTGAAGGTGCAGAAACTGACTTAATTCACTGTTGTAGAAAGTTTCCAATGTAAACAAATGGCTGCTCCATTAGGCTTAATCATACTTAAGAAACTTTTAATTGTTGATAATTCTACTACTATTGCATGCAGATTAACTAATGGCGTAAAATCCTTAACTGGATCATAAGTACAGCATAATGCAATCACTTTTAAAGCAAAAAATACACCATTCAACAACATATAAGACTAAAAAACTGAGCTTACCGAGCCGAGTAACAGAGTGGATATATATATACTTTTGGTGGCGCCTATTGCTAGCAAAAAGGAAGGTGCACAACTACCTGATAT
This sequence comes from Stegodyphus mimosarum, assembly GCA_000611955.2. NCBI lineage: Eukaryota > Metazoa > Arthropoda > Arachnida > Araneae > Eresidae > Stegodyphus > Stegodyphus mimosarum. The sequence goes on along the minus strand of KK115845.1, from coordinate 98,694 downwards.
AGCAATCCCATATACAAAATTTCAACGTTCTAAGGCTACTCGTTTTTGAGTTATGCGAGATACATACATATGTACGTCTGTACGTCAAAAAAAATTCTCTTCTCAGTTCATTTTTAATTCATTTTTTAATCCGCTTTAGGAAAAAGAGACCTTTATACTGTCCGTTCATACAGATGTCACGCAAAAACATCATTCAGATAGATGGATTCGGGAGCTGTCAAAATGGATATGTTTTTTGAAATATGATACTCGAAATTTTTCGAGATTACAATACTTCCTTTATTTCGCACTTGGAATTAAAAAATGAAGAAGATTTTGGACTGCTTTTAACGCCAAGTTCAGCTATGGCAATTTTTCTCACTCCCCCCAAAAAAAATATGCACAGAAAATGCGTTTTAGCTAGAAAACTTGCTCTGGTTTTAAACATAAGACATAGCTGAATAATTTTACAGCTGTTTAGAAACATTATTATTTTCATTTTCAAAGTAATTTAGTTACCATATAATTCACACTTAACAGTATTTTAAAGCTAACATCCATTGAGAAATCGACGGGAGCAATTTTAGCAAAAATTATTTCCTCTCGGGTATAATGTTTGCTAAGCATGTATTTGGGCTGAAAGTATTGATAATAGAAACATTGCCTAGTTATTTTCAAGAACTTATGATTTCATTGGGTAGTAATCTTCAAAATCGAAAACTCTAACCTAAAAAGAAACTTAAAATTTATACGAATTTAATTTTTATTTCAACTAATTATTTTATTGCAAATAATAATTTTCTGCAATTAAATACCTAATTTATGTTTTTTTATTGTGAATGACTCTGTTTAGTAGCTTTTTCTATAAAAGTAATTCAGTTTAGAGTCTTTAAATTTTCTTTGAATTTCATTCTAACAAAATGATTTACAACTATCCAGAAAAAATCACCTGCTTTCTGAGAAGGGCGCCCGCACTACTGAAAGAGTATTTACTGCAATGAAAAATGCCAATATATATAATGGGAAATTATGTTCTAAAAGGGTTTTTTGTAGTAAGCAATGTGTCTATGCGAGGTTAAAACAGGAAGTCGATTTTATAAATGCCACAAGTAATTTCTGCTTTAATAAAATTTCCCTTAATAATTAGACTTGCGTCTTATACGGACTATTTTTATTGTTCACATCCTTTACATGAATTGAATCTCTTTTTTTCAAAGACAAGAATCCATTAAGCCAAATTTGAAGGCAAATTAGAATTTATCTTTAAAATCCAAAATGAATTTTATTATTTTCGAATTCAGGATTGTAAAATTTCCCGGATTTTTTTCCATTTTTTACTTTTTTGTAGGAAGTAAAGGAAATATCGTAATCACGAAAAATTCCGGGTACCATATTTCAACGAAAATATCCAATTTGACCGCTATCGAATGCAATTTAACGATGTTTTTGCGTGACATCCGCATGTAAGGACAATAAAGGACTCTTTTTATGCAAAACGAATTTACAAAACTGATTCAAAATGAATTCAGAAATATTTTTGTGGCGTTTGTACGTACGAACGTATCTTTCATAACTCAAAAAACAAGTAGCTTTAGAAGGTTGACATTTTATGTACAGGAATGCTATAGCATGCAGTTGTGCACCTCTCTTTTTGGTTGCAATCGACAGCACCAAAAATATATAAATATGTGTATATATATAACATTTTTATAAATATTCAATGATTAGTCTCAATTTATTATTTTTCCTGTTAAGTCATGTTTTATTAATAATGGTATTTTGATTCTATTTGATAATGTAATTTTTTGGCACTACTGTGCTTTTACAAATAGGATTTTAGAGGTTTCGAATGTACCATAGCTTCTACATTCTTACTTACTAATTAAAAGTGTAATAAAGATTTGCAGCTAGATGCGAAACCTGGACATATATAATTTTATTAAAACCTTGAAATACTATCGTTCAAGTTTTAACTTACTAAAGAAAATTATATATATATATATATACATCTCCACTTTGTTACTCGGCTCAGTGATCTCAGTTTCTTTATTCTTGTACGTTGGTAAATTGTGCATTTTTGGCTTTAAAAATGATTCAATTATGTTTTTCTTATCTTCCGGTTAAGGTTTTTATGCCTTTAGGCAACCTGCATGTTATAGTTGTAGAATTATCAACAATTTAAAAGTTGGTTAAGTGCAGCAAAGCCTAATTTTTTTTACCATAGCAGCCATATTTGTTTACATTTCAAACTTAGCAGAATAGTAGATTTGATGCCAATCTAGTAAAAGTAAGCTTCGCAAGAACAGAGATAGCGTTTTCTTTTATTATTATGAATTAAATCATGTTTAATCCATTCTGGAATTATCATTTAAGTTATTAAATCATCCCATATGCTGACTGAGCATATCGTCCGCAACAAATTAAGTCAGTTTCTACACCATCAGTGTCTTTTTACCGAGTGAGCCCAAAAGTAAACTTTCAGTTTTGTACACCGAAGTGTCTGCCTTCTTGCACGCTGGCCGAATTGCTTGTTTTTGTGCAGAATCTCTAATTTTAATTGTAAAAATTGTTCTTTAAATTATTTTAATTGTTTTTATGTTTTATATTTTTCTAAATTTTTCCATTTTTAATAAAGATAATTTGCCATGTCGCGAAATGAGAACTGAATTAATTGAATAAGAAGTGTATTTGTAATGAAATTCGGGAAAATGAGTTTAAACGAAAAGCAGGAAAACATGCCGTTCAGGGAAGTCATGTGTTAATATTCCGTTCAGGGAAGTCATGTGGATACATCAGATTTTTTACGTTTCCGAATGATTTCACGGATAATCTTGATTTCGTTCCTGAGAAAGGTAATTAAATTCATGACTTCCAGAAACCGTTTTATTAAACACTATGTTAATTTGAAATATATTGATTTTTTTCGATGTCAATTTGCTTTTAAAAAGGTCTTAAATGAAATTAACTTTAAAGAAATATTTTGAAGTTCTTAAATCTGTGAAAAGCAATAAGAGTAAATCACGAATCTGATGCTTTCGAGATAGTGTCGGAAATATTTCTGGAGCCTTAAGAGTTAATTGCTTAATGATGCCCACCAGCGGCCGAGCGGTAAAGTCACTGAACACTGGCAGTTTGGCTGAAGGTTCGAATCCTGTGAACGAGCTGGCTGCATGGACGTTTTCGTGGTTTTCCCATGTGTAACATGTATACGAGCCAGTTTTCCTTGAAATGTTCTCCACGAAGGCATCCCCCTTTAGGCAGATAGTCCTGGAGTGTTTTACTATAATCAAATAAACCAAACCAAACTTTCTGCATAAGATGCATAAAATTGAATATAATAAAAATCACTGGCAGTTTGCAAAACCTCAATCATTAAGTACATTTACTTCTAATTTGTGATGAAATATATTTAAATCATACGTAGAGTCGATAACTCAACTTTCTTCGAAATTAAATGTTTTTTCACCCGCACTTTTTCGTTGTTCCTCTAAGTTTCAAAAGACCGACGCACTCAACGGTGTAGAGTCACTGAATCTATCGAAACGTGAAAAATAAGCAATTTCTTCGCCGGATTCAGTCGAAACTGAATGTCCCGACTTCTAGCTGTATCCGCTCCCAATTACACTCCGAAGACTCTCTTCACTCAGCTCTTGAGCTTAATTTTGGAATCTTATTTCATTTCTTCACTGTGGCTTTGATATCCATAACAAGAGAGGGATGTTTTAGGAACGATTTTTTTATATTATATCATACAAATTATAACATAAAACTAAGAATGTGCCTATTTGTTTAGTTACAAACAGATATAATAGTAAGAAATATTGAATATCGTTTAACTCTTGAAATCCGTATCAATATGGAAGATGAAGAGTTTAAGATTATACTAAAATGAGTATTAGTTCAAAAGGGCGTTCAGCGTGAAAGGGCTATTAGTTTCAAAACAAGACAAAGAGGCGTATTATTTTAAATGTGTGAATTACTTTTTAAATTGATGCTATAATATACTATCGACCGTACTACTTTTAAAGAAATTAAATCATGAAGAATCTGCATGAATGTATATATTTTTCTCGCATTGGGAAAAAATGACGGTACCTACAGCCATCAAATTTTGAATAACGTAGTCCTCCACTCGAAAACGTGCACCTGGAAACCCGAATTTCGAATTTTATATTTCATACAATTTTATTGAATTTTCAGAAAACTCAGTGATTTGAAAACGAGCAGTGGCAACAGTGGCCTAATTAAAACATTGTTATCTTCAGTGAGCGAGACTGTCTATCGGAAACTCTAAGGATATGCTGTTTTCAAATATTTTGAGATTTTGCTGTCGAATCGAATTTTATGTAGCATAAGAACCAAGAGCGTGATATATAATAAATGAGGTAAGCGTACAAAACGTCAATAATAAAAAGACAAAAAATACGTTCTGCAAGCCGTCTTAGTAAGAAAACTGTACATTGATATGATAAATTGAGAAAGACTGGAAAAATTTAAGTATGTATGCTAACATGCAACTTTTCATCCGGAATGCCAAACACATGCTGCTTTTAAAATTTTTGTATAATTTTTTTGTAATACAATTTCTTTAAAATTTAATTTAATAATTGAACTGTTGGAAAACGATGCTTAATAATAAAGCTTAAAGGCAAGCAGGAGTGATTACAACAGTAGACTAGACTGCGAGCTCAGTGAGAACATAGGAAAACCTTAACAAACCCTTATGTGTGGCTGTTAAAAATCTGTGCCATTTAAGATTTTTCTATATTATTTTCTTCTTGTGCTTCTTTGTGCTTCTTCCCACGATTTAAAAAAAAAGCAGCTGAGAGCTTTCAAATTTCTTTTGAGAATTACAACTTTCTTGTATTTTATTACAAATGCATTACCGTTGCTTTCAAAGCCTATTTATATTATTTATTCTCAAATACACATAATGAAAAACACATTTATATCTTATAAGCATACTGCTACATGAATGTAAAGTAAAGAAAGAGTTTCTGTAAATATAAGCATTCTTTCCTGACATAAAAGTGTGAATTTCCTCTGAAAATTACAAGAATGTAAAGTAAAGAAAGAGTTTCTGTAAATACAAGTATTCTTTTCTAATATGAAAGTGTAAATTACCAGCGCAAATTACAAATTATTCTGCTAGTTTAATTTCCATTTAACCTCTCTATGATAATAATTTTAATTCCAACAAAATGCTTAAGCCACGCTTTGGTTCTCTTTCAAGGTTATGAATAAACTGTAAATACGTAAATTTTACGTTTTTGCTATATATTCCTACTTAGCATTAAGTAACATGGTTTCATTCTGAAAGTACGTAATACAAGTGCAAAAGAGGAACTAATCCTGATTGTTAAAGTATTAACAGATGTACAAACTAATTACTTATTGGATTCTGTATGAATAGCTTCTGAGGCGTCCATAGAAAACTCCAAATCCCGCGTTGTTAAAGGATTTCTCAGCGATTGACAGGTACAAGAAACAAAAATATAAGAGCTTCAGTGCTTGACATTTCAAATACTTGCTTAATCATCTCCAAGAGGCTGCATATTTCGCCTTCATTAACTTATTTGTCCGCTTGACACACTTTTGTAAACTCCTAAAGTAAGTAAAGAAGATTAAAAAATGTTTCAGAACTTCCCTAGAGACGACGAGAGTATTTTATGAAAAATAAAACAAATCCCTTCTCAGTATACTACGTCCTTCCTTAAAGAATGTCATTTAAAATGAAGAATATGCTTAGAGATTCTATATTTAAATTATTCTGAAAGCTTATTGTTATGACAAAAGATTCCCAGATAAGAAAATTTGTTTTTTTAAAAGAATTTTCGAAAATCAACAGGATTTAATCAACGAAAAAATTTTATGAGATTTCCCAATATAGCTGAGAGTCAAATAATTGCAATTTCAAAGCTGCGGCAAGGGTAGTGTAATCCCTTTGAATAGGCAGACAAAAGAAATTTTCGCTCCATAACATCAAAAACGAGATTAACATGAAATCCCGAGTCTTCTTTTAGTCTCGAACGCACGAGAAAGCTCAAAGCGTTTCGATTCTTTGATGCAAATGCATTTAGAAGGATTACTTCAAATAAAAGGTGTATTTCATTAGGCATTGCTAGCTTTGCAAAAGGCAATAAATTAAGCTATTGAAATCCACGCCGGTTTGCAGAGAAGTAATCCCAAAAATTTGCATCAACGTTACAACCAAAGACCGCTTCTATTGGCAGAGAAATCATATTAAATGGAAACTTCGATTCAAATAACACAGTCTTCAGGCATTAAGTCTTAAAAGTTGGCGATGTATCTTTCCATTCAAATGCAAATTACGCTCAGGTACCTTCACTACAGGGGTGCTGTTAGATATCTCGAAGTAAACAACTTTAATTGCGCAAGAAAGAAATGTCAACTTTAGAAATGCTTTATTGGCTGCGGACAAATAACAGCCTTATTGGATTAGAAGATATTCCTGGTATTTAAATACTGAGGTTTTTTTTGTTTTCTTTTTTTCACTTTTTTCAACCACTGTGTTTAACAGATAATGAACATGGCATTTCGGTTGATTGTGTAGCTGAAATTGTATGCTTTCGTATTCATATCAAAATGCTATTTAAGGATACTCTCACAAAATGCAACAATAAAGCAAACATGCTTTAGAATTGTAGCATTTTGGGTGGTAGTTTTAGCGTTTAACATGCAAATGGTGAAAGCATACTTACTGCTTCAACAATCCAAAGTAGTGACAAAAGAGAAACATTTTCTTTATTTATTACTTCCTTGTACGAAATAAAGAGGAAGTATTGTAATCGCGAAAAATTTAGGGTATCATATTTCAACGAAAATATCCATTTTGACCGCTATAGAATGCAATTTAACGATGTTTTTGAGTGACATCCGTACGTAAAGACAGAATAAAAGCTTCTTTTCTTCCAAAAAATTATAAAACTGATTTAAAATGGATTCTGAAGAGATAGAGATTTTTTTTTCCCTGGCGTTTGTGCGTACGTATGTATGAATGCATCTCGCATAACTCAAAAACGAGTAACCTCAGAACGTTAAAATTTTGTACATAGGACTGCTATAACTCGTAGTTGTGCACCTCCTATTTTGGTTGCAATCGGCCGCACCACTAGTATAGAAATACATGTTCTATGTATATATATATATATATATATATATAGCCAAGTAACAGAGTGGATATATATATATAGTCTCACATTTTTTCGCTTTAAAAATGATTGAATTATGTTGTTCTTATCTTCCGGTTAAGGTTTTTATGTCTTTAGTTAACCTGCATGTTATAGTTGTAGAATTATCAGCAATTTAAAAGTTGTTTAAGGACGGCTAAGCCTAATTTTTTTGGCTATAGGAGCCATCTCTGTTTACATTTGAAGCTTGGCAGAATAGTGGATTTGTTGCCAATTTAGAGGAACTAAGCTTCGCAACAACAAAGTTAACACCTTGTTTTGTTATTGCGAATTAAATTATGCCTAATCAATTTGGAAATTCATTCAAGGACATACGAGTTTATGATTTACTTCGTAATTTTTAATGCAGATATTTTGAGTTTTTATGTATTTTTGCCTTGTCGCGAAGTGAGAAATGAATTAATTGAATGAGAAATACTGAATTGTCTATGAAAAATTGTTTCTTTTTTTCGTTTCCTTTTTTCTTTAATTTCTTTTATACGTCGTTTTAGATTTATTATAGCATTTGAATAGAGTTTTTGTGCATTCTGAGTTATAAAATGAATGAGAGGTAATGTTAAGTGAATCTAGCACTAGACTATAGCTATGGTAAACAAATATAGTGAATTTTAGACAGTGCATTTATTCTATTGTGGTTTATGATCGATCAATTATGAATCGATCGATCTTATCGATGCAGTAGATTTAATTCAATCCAATAAGTTTAAATGAAATTCGAAATGAGTATAATTTAATATTCCGTTCAAGGAAGTCATATGGTGTATACATCAGATTTTTTACTTTTCGGTAACCAAATGAATCAGGTTATTTCACAGTTTATTTCTTTAAAAATCTTTCACTTTTTCCTTAAATATTTTATAAAATCTAGTTCACTTAGGGAGCACTCACCGTAGACTTTAAAACGAGTATTGAAGAATTATCTTCTAGGCTTGTGAAACAAGACACAAGTCCGAAGAAGGATGTATAAGACCCTTTTATTCGAAAACAAACTTAATAATAACATAACATGAGTTTACATAAGCCAAGCATTTCTTGCTTAACAAAAATTCGTACGTTGAACAAATTCAAAATGTGGTAGATTAGCCTAACGGCTCATAGGATACTTGAACCCGCAGCAAGGCTCTGGTTTATAGATCACCGGCGATACAAGGCTAAATGGCTAGAAGAACTCAACGCCCTTAAATCAAGTCGCTAATAATCACGGCACAACATGTACTGGAATAAGCAGACAGGCTCTAAAACTAACTTCCAAACTCTTGCGTAAACAACACTTCTTTCTACTTTAATCTGGTTAAACGCTCGCTGTCTCATTTACATTCTGGCATGAAAGACGCGGGTGAAAAGAGAGAAACAGAAAAGTGCTAACTTAAAATGAACTATTAGTTAAAAGTAAATAGATAAACATAAAAATTTTTAATAAGAATTTGAAAAATGCATAAGCATTAAAATTTGGAGAAGAAATAATTTTAATAAATTTGTTTTGTTTCAAGTAAGAAATGCATTCAAAGTGGTACATTTACAACTATGGTTTCTTTTGAGATCTGAAGTGGACTGCAAGTGCATTCAGACTGGTTATTACAACTACAGGTTTCTTCTTGTGTTGTGAATTGGACTGCATTTATGAACTATGTTAAAGAATACGCTGCTGTTCAACACAAGTAATACCTTGAAGAAGGCCCTTTCGAAGGGACAGTGGTTCGGATTTATGTTACCGAATGGGACAAGCTTCAGCACCTCCTTCAACTGCTCCATTGAGGAATACAAGATGAATTACCAGCGTTTCACGTCTTCAGTCAATCGACAACAGGAATCTATCCTTATGTATATCTGTCACTCCAGAAATATGCTTAGGCAGGAAGCCCTCTTGTCTTTTGCCATACTTAAGCAAACCAGAATCGCTAATTCAGCAGAAATAGCCCAGTAATCATATTACAAAATTAAACAACATTTATAAGTATTTTATATATACATAATTACTGCATCTTTGAAGTGTAGAAAAGGTTATACACATACTCCCTTTTACGACTTACAAAATATTCTGTAATGTTTTGCCATTTTATATATCATGTGTATATTTCATTTCTATTATTCTGAGGTTACGGCCCTCGTTACCGCCCACTTTTTTAGCACCGTCTCTCCCACCCAAATTCTGTAAGGTATTTTCTCCCTCCTTCCAGGCATTTCCTCCCTCCAATGATGTCGGAATTAATGGCTGCGTCCTTAAATTTGACAGCAATAATTGTTCTATTAAAAAGGATAACATACTCGTAGCTCACGCTAAAGCTCATCAAGTTTTGTATAGGTTGACTACATGTTCAATCAACGAGAAAACATTTTTGCTTATGCAGCATCGTATTCTAATACAAATTTCGGACTAAAATGACATCAGAGCTTAGGTCGCAGGGATACAGATAGATGCAATTGAACTATTTAAGAAAAATGATCTAGCAGACACCATTAAACTTAAGAAATGCACTCACAATATTGAATGTTCGACATATATTAAGTCAAGTCTAAAGAAACACTATAGTATTCCTCAAGTAAAAAGGATAACGTACTTGTGGCTCACGCTAAAAAAGCACATCAAGATTTGAATAGGTTGATTACAAGTTCAAGCAACGAGGAAACATTTTTGCTTATACAGCATCGTATTCTAATACAAATTGCGAACTAAAATAGCATCAGAGCTTAGTGGTATAGATAGATGAGATTGAACTTTTTTAAGAAAATGATATGGCAGACACCGTTAAAATTAAGAAATGCATTCACAATGTTGAATGTTCGACATATATTAAAGTTAAGCTTACAGAAAATCTATATTATTCTTTTAGATTTAGAGCATGCGGACGTGTGTGAATTAATACAAGTTGGTAGGTTAGAATAGACACGATATTTTATAACCTTTACTGATGACTATTCGCGATATACTTAGAACTGATTTGATAATTTCAAAGGATAATAAAGTTTGGATAAAATTGAAGAATATGTTGCATCTACAAAAAACGGATTTCGCGAGAAAATAAAAGTTTTAAGATGTAATAATTGTACAGAGTTCTGTAAAGAGTTTACTGAAATGTGCCTTAAGGACTTGGTATTTCTCATCAAGCTTCGGATTCTTATTCTCCAGCTCAAAATGGTGTTGCAAAAGTAATACAAATAACAAAGACTGTGATAATCAAATCAAGTTTATTTCAGAGGCCTTTTTTTTACTTTTTTTCCAGCCTAAAGCAGCAGTTGGGCCAGAAGGGCTATTAATTTCGTTTTGCCATTTTGCGTCGTTCACTAGACAACAGCATTTCACTTTTTAAATTGTTGCCACTAAATATAAGAGCTCTGCATTATGTTTAAAATCAAATAACGAAGAATCTACATGTATGTATGTTTCTCTCATTGTGAAAAAACAACGGGTTAGAGACATCAAATATTGAATAACATAGTCCTTAACTAGAACATGGGCATCTGGAAGCCCGAATTTGGGATTCGTTTTATTACTTATTTGACATTTTGTAAAATTTTAACGAATTTGTGATTAACGGACTCAATGATTTCAAAGCAAGCAATGGGAACACTGTAGGAAAAAAATTATCTTCAGCGCGCCGGAGAGTGTATCGAAAATTCTAAAGATATGCTCTTTTTAAATATTTTGTGATATTGCTGTTGAATTGAATTTTATGGTTGAAGTGCAAAGAACATGACATTTAATAAATAAATTCAACACACCTCTTTGGGCGTAATATAAAATCTGGAAGCTTACAGAATTTTTATTATCTCTTTCACATTTTTTTTTTGATGTTGTTGTTAAATTCTTGCTAGAGATTATGATTCTCAACTCCTTAGCAACGTGTTCAAATGCAAGTGTATTAGAAATCATACTTTTAAAACGAAGCAAACAAGAAGTTTTAGAAATGTTACTATTTGGTAGGGATACACATGCGATGTCCATAAGATGTTTGCATAAAAAAAAAAAAAAAAAAAAAAAAAAAAAATGTGACCTCATAAAGCTAAAAATTATAGGTATTTTCTAACAGAAAGAATATTATCTATGCCTCTTTTGAAAGAGAATATCAGGCGCATCACCATATTAAATACGCAGCACAAATGAAAAAATAAGTTTGCCAGTTTTTATTTCCTTGTACGAAGAATGCGATTTAATGATGTTTTTGAGTGATATCCGTACCTAAGAACAGAATAAAGGACTCCTTTCCCCCCACATAATTATACTACTGATTTAAAGTGAATTCTGAAGAGATTTTTTCGTGGCGTCTGTGCGTACGTACGTACGTATGTATATATATATATATATATATCTTGCATAACTCAAAAACGGGTAGCCTTAGAACGTTGAAATTTTGTATATAGGGCTGCTATAACATGTAGATGTGCAGCTTGCATTTTGGCTGGAATCGGCCGCACCAAAAGTATACAAATGTATGTATATACACTGGTTATCATAAATTAAGGATCAAGACCACGATTAATGAAAAGTTATATGTAGAATTTTATGAAACTCACCCGCAATATACAACACATAGTAAGGTATCAAGTAACATAAAAAGAAATTACCAGACAATTGTGGTAGTATAGAAATTAGCACATGTATCAAATGAACAAATCGAAGGTGTCAGTTTGCCATAGGAAACGTACTTTCAATACGGAATATGATCGCCTCTAGAAGCAGTACAGCAAATACAGCGATGTGTGATGCTTTCAATTACGCAGTCTATCAGTTCCAGAGGAAGCGGGAGCCATTGCTCTTGCAAAGTAGTTGCAAGAGCGGAAAGAGTCTGGGGAGGCGGATTCAGAGCAGCTAGACGTGTCCCTAAACCATCCCAAACTTTCTCGATAGGATTCAAGTCCGGGGACCGAGCTGGCCACTCAATGCGCATAATTGTTTCTTGTTGAAGATAATCATTTACGATGCGAGCCCTGTGTGGTTCTGCGTTGTCGTCCTGTAACAGGAAAGCATCACCTATTGCTCCGGCATAGGGGCGTACATACGCATCAAGGATGTCATTTCTACAAACCTGAGCATTCACGGTTCCCCTTGTAAAGACATGGAGCTCTGTGCGTCCACCCAAAACGATGCCACTCCAAACACAGACACTGTCTCTTCCGTATGCATCACTTTCACGGATGTTATACGGATGATAACGGGTTCCAGGTTCTCTCCATATCAAATAACGCCTACTACACAGTTGACGTTGACTGCAGCAAGGGAAGATCTAAGAAGAGTCGGAGTAGTGGTTCTATTCCTGCGTGCACATGATGTTAACTATCGTCCTCGGCGCTCGTCGTAGCAGTTGGCAGTCCTTGGCTGAACCTCCGAGATGCCGAATCTGCGGTTTGAAATTGCCTCCAAAGTCTATGAACCACAGAAGGACTCCAATTTAGCCATCTGGTCACTTCTGTTTGACTTTGTCCTGCTTTTAGTCTCCCAATGGCTCTCCATCGTAGTTCTGCAGGCAAATGATGCCTGGAGGTCATTGTTACGAATTGGCTATCTCAGATTTCTGATGTTACTATCACAGTGAAATATGTGGGCTTGCTCTGAAACATGGATTTTTATGCTCCTCGCAGATGACGTATACCGAGTGCAGCCCACTAATTTGCAAATTGCAGTTTTACTCATGTACATTTACTTAGCAACATATTCAAATTTTACACGGTTTGGCTTATTTTTGAGGGAGTTATCGCTATTTTTGTGATTTTCTCTTTATTTATGATAACCAGTGAATTACAGTATTTCAATAGAACATATAGCATACATTAGATAATTCTTCAGGTGATATAATTTTTGTGCATTCTGAGTTATAAAATGAATGAGATACAACACTGTTAAATGAACCTACCGCTATGGTAAATAAATATAGTGAATTTTAAAGAGTGCGTTTATGCGCTGTCGACAAAGTAGATTTAATTCAATTCAATAGTTTTAAATGAAATGCTGGGAAAAAATGCGTTGCAACTGCAAATTGCAGTTTTACTCAGGTACACTTACTTAGCAAGATATTCAAACTTAACACGGTTTGGCTTATTTTTGAGGGAGTTATCGCTATTTTTGTGATTTGTCCTTAATTTATGATAACCAGTGTATATATCAACTTTGTTACTCTGCTCAGTGAGCTCAGTTTCTTTATTCTTATAAGTTTGTAAATTGTGCATTTTTTGCTTTAAAAATGATTGAATTATGTTGTTCTTGTCTTTCGGTTAAGATTTTTATGCCCTTAGTTAACCTGCGTGCAATAATTGTGGAATTATCAACAATTTAAAAGTTTTTCAAGTGTGACTACGCTTAACTTTTGGTTATGATCGCGGCTATATTTGTTTGCATTTGAAGCTTAGCATAATAGTGGATTTGTTGCCAATCTAAAGCAACTAAGCTTTGCAACAGCAAAGTAACGTCTTCTTTTACTATTGTGATTTAAATTATGCTTGATTCATTCTGGAATTATCATTTAAGTTATTAGCTGGTTTTTGCTTACAAATTGTAATTTTAATTGTAAAAATTATTTTCTTAATTGTTTTAACTGTACTTGGTGTGTTATGATTTTCTATATCTCAATTTTTAATGAAAATATTTTGAATTTTTATGTACTGACTTACCGCGAAGTGAGAACTGAATTAATTAGTAGCGCATGCGCAATAGGTAAGTGGCGCTGAATCTTCTGTGAAAAACTTTCTTTTTTATTTGTTTAATTTCTTTTATACATCGTTTTAGATTTATTATAGTATTTGCATAGAACTTGTGGTAATTCTTCAGGATGCTGTAATTTTTGCTCACTCTGAGTTATAAAATGAATGAGATGTAACACTATTAAGTGAACCTAGCGTCGAAGTGTGGCTATGGTAAATAAATATAGTGAACTTTAAAGAGAGTATTTATTCTATTGTGGTTTATGCGCTATCGACTAATTCGAGATTCGTTAACTGTTAATTCAATGTAGTTAAATGAAATACAGGAAAATTGTGTGCAATTTAATATTCCGTACAAGGAAGTCCTGTGGTGAATATATCAAATATTTTCTTGTCGTTTTATAGAGCTGGAAGGGTTATTTTACACTTCATGCGGAAATAACATTCATTCAAACTAATGCACCGAATTGGGAACTGAGTTTCATATATTATCTATTACAATTACCTTTTATTTGGTTCAAGCATTTGTATTCTATATTATGCTTCGATTATATAAACACAGTTATTTTCTAAACCTTTACAAATATGAATATTGGATGTCCCAAATATTTTGTACTCAATAAATAGTTTATATTTTTAATCCTGCGTAATTCTTTAATTCTTTTTAAAGCTCTTTAATCAATTAAAAGAATGTCCAGGTGCATCGTATCAATACAATGCGTTTAGAATTAATGAGTACCGCTATTCGAACCAGCATTCCTAATTTTCATTAACATAAAAGTTCTCACACTTCTACAAACAACCTTCTTAAATACAATTCCAGTAAATCATTTGAAAAGATTCTTTTAAATTACGACTTTTCAGATTTTTATGCAGATTCGCAATTGGTCTGTGACAAGGTTCGGTGAAGTTAATCTATTTTTCTCCAATATTTATTTTGAATTCTATTTGTTTGAATTTTGTTCTATCTTAAAAAGATAAAGAGCATTACTGTTTGTCTTTGCTCTGAATATATTATGAAGCATGACATGAATATATTACGAGAGAGATTAATCGAAGTATAAACATTCGAAATCTTCATTTAAATTTGCATTTGATTGTAATAAGACTTTTATGCCATTTACATCTTTATAACGTGATGTAAATGGAAAACACGAAAGGTAGAAAAATCTAAACTTCGCTGAACAAAAATCTTCGAATCTGATTTAAGAGATGTGAAGGAAGAAAATGACATTAAATCAGAAAGTCTAATAAGCAGTCTCTAATTTTTAATCAAATTCTTCTCTTATTTTTTCCTTTAGACATAACCATATATTTTATAAACAAATTATTATTATTATTATTTACGTGTTCCGCTGTATGGCACTACATGGAAGGAAGGGATACCTTTGAGCAGGGCTTTCTAAGGGAAACTGGCTCCTATTTAACACGTTTACACATGGGAAAAAAAACGGAAACGCCCATGCAGCCATCCCATTCGCGGGATTCGAACGTTTAATCGAACTACCAGCGCTCAGGGACTTTACAGCTCAGTCATTAAGGGCTTCTATAAGCAAATAATATCTATATTTGTGCAAGAAATTAATGAATTATAAAAGTTTCATCCGGGAAGTGACTTTTAATTACTTATGCCCATTAATGCCGTTGTGTTGTCCATGGAAAACGTGCTAAATGGAGCCGAAAGGCTGCAAGACAAGCTTTGCCAGGTCTGGAACTTGAAGATTACAAAGGATATCCTGTGGTGGTAAACCAAGTTGGTAAAGAGCAATGACAGCCTGGTAGTTTAATATATGTCTGGAGATAATTGGGCTTGTGGGCAATTTATGCATATGGGGTAAGATCTTAAATTATCCTTTGTAGATATCTTCATAGCTTGAATATGGCCTGTACAAACTCTTGCCGCTGCAGACAAGAGGTCTCTGGGGCAGTCAAGGTCCGGAAGTAGTGGCTTTTTAAAATGTCTAGCAAAAGGTTTGCGTTTGCATCTTCAAAGATAACAACGGAGGTATGGTCCAAGTCTCGAACTTCTTTTGCCAGGACATCCGCACACTCATTTCCCTCAACGCCCAGGTGCGCAGAGATACACTGAAGAGTGCAATGTTTTTTTTTTTTTTTTTAACTTGATCTAGAAGAAAATTTATTTCTTGAATTAGTCTTGTTTCTTCCCGACACTTGGCTTCCACGGCAGAGTGCTGATTTTGAAACCGCCAGTTCATCCGTTGAAACATCAAAATTTCTTAAGATATAGAATGTAAAGGCTTCCTTGATTGCAATCAATTGATGAAGTTTGAGGTTATTTGGTATGTGGGAATTTAGAGTTCAGTTTTTTTCACCAGAATAGTGGACAAGATGGATACCAGCACCGCCTCCATGAAAAGTATTATGAGAAGAACTTTGTACAAGGAAGTAAAAAAAGAAACTTGAGTTTTTTTTTCCTAGCCCAAAAGGGCTATTTGTCCAGAAGGATTATTAATTTCCTTTTGGCATTTTGCGTTGATTCAGTATAAACGGCGAACCACTTTTTAAATTGTTACAACCAAATATTGTAGCCCGGTATTATATTTAAAGAAATTAAATAATCAGGAATCTTTATAAATATATGTTTGTATCACGCATTTCGATAAAACAATGGTATCTAGAGCCATCAAAGTTTGAATAACGTACCAAATTTGGAATTCGGAATTTGTTTTATCATCTTTTTCAAATTTTGTAAAACTTACAAGTTTTTTATTAACAAACTCAACGATTTCAAAGCGAGCAATGGCAACACTGTACGGAAATAAGAAAGCATTTTTATCTCCAGCGCGGGAGACTGTATATCAGAAGCTCTAAAGATATACTCTTTTAAATATTTTGCGATATTGTTGTTGAACTGAATTTTATGGTATAAGTCCGAAGGCCATGATATTTAATAAATAAAGGTAACACACAAAACGTTAAAAAACAGCCCTTTGGGCGCAATGTAAAACCTGGAAGGCTTTCAGATTTTTTCCTATTTTCCTCCCTTTTTTTTAAATATTTTCTAGAAGAATTTCTTTGAAATGACAATTCTGTTAGCTGGAGCCACAGGATATCGTTAATAATACATTGTTATCAATTTGTTTTCAAACATACCAGTGACCATTCTGTCGGATGCAAACATAATCTGAAAAGCTCATATAGACGTACCTATTATAATTAGCGGTATTTATGCAGTTTACATTTAAGGTAATTTTGGGGCTTATTTAATACTTAATCAATGTAATCATTCCAAACAGCAAGATAATTAAACCATTTTTACTGATTCTACAGTTCCATGGAACAAAATATTCCCATCAAATTTTAGACAAAAATTTAGAAAAAAAAAGGTTTATCTTCTTTTTGAGTAAATACGGTAACAATTATTATTCATTAGTATTCATTTTTATTTTCATTCTTTGCTAGCTTCTTCCAATGAAACTGGTTTGATACTTTAGAAATGGTGTTTATAATAAAAACAAAAAATAGTAAAATACAATAACAACTTATGTTTTTAAATATGCATTACTTCAAATATGTTCATATTTATTTTATTATAATAATGGAAAATAAAAACTTATGCTTTGAAATATGCATTTATTATTATTATTTATGTTATTATTATTATTATTATATTATTTAATGTATTATTCCATTGTTTTCAAGTATACATATAGTTTCAAATATGCTTATACTTTCAAATATGCGTATTATTATTATTATAAGTATTAATACTATATATTTAGCCCAAAGAGGCAAATTGCCCGGGCTATTAATTTCGTTTACGCATTTTTCGTTAGTTCACTATAAACAGCATTTCACTTTTCAAATTGTTGCCACTAAATATTAGTGCCCTGCATTATATTTAAAGAAATTAAGTAACAAAAAATCTGCATGAATGTATGTATGTTTCTCGAACTGTGAAAAAGCAACAAAGCAACGGTACCTAGAGAGGCATCCAATTTTGAATAACGTAGTCCACACGAATATGGGCATCTGAAAGCCCAAGTTTGGAATTTATTTTATTATCTATTTCATATGTTGTAAAATATTAACGAATCTTTGATTAATAAACTCAATGATTTCAAAGCGAGTAATGGCAACACTGTACAAAAAAATTATCCATAGCGTACGAGAGTAGTAAAAGTTTTGCCATTTTTATATCGGAATTTCTAAAAATATGCTCTTTTAAAATTATTTTGCGATATTGCTGTTGAATTGAATTTTGTGTTTTAAATGCGAAGGACGCGATCTTTAGTAAATAAAGATAACACACAAAACGTTAAAAAAACGCCCCTTTGAGAGTAATATTAAATCTGAAAGCTTCCAGATTAAAAAAAAATATTGTTAAAATAGGAGTATTAGAAATGATGTCTTGTAGTTTACTTTATGGAATAGGGTAACTTAAATTTTACCTTATGTAAAATTTATTCAAGTATTTTCAAGTAAAATTTCAAGTAAAATTTATTTAAGTATTTTCGAGTAAAATTTCAAGTAAAATTTATTCAAGTAAAATTTTCACAGCAAAATTATGTGAACCAAATAAACCCGATATCCCATACGGCGAACAATGCTACTGGAAATGGGTCCTCCCCATTTAATTCAGATAAGTGAAGTTGTATTCTAGTATCAAAATAATAATGAAAATACTTTTATCGGCAAAATTCATTCACTGCAGAATCAGCAAGGAACCAACACTTACAGAAAAGAAAGGACTTTTAGTGATGCAATGTTGTTCCTACCCAACGCCCAAAACACCGAAAATCAGAAAAGTAAATGTAGATTTAAGCTAAACATACATCGTGCCTTCAGTCATTTCGATGGGGAGGTTTATAACATACATCTTTCAGTAAAACCTCCCTGATGATTGAGAATCCACGTTGGAGGTATTAACTCATAGTTTGCTAACACAAGACCACCCAAAGATAATTCTCTTATGACTTCTATGTTTATACAAAAGGAATGTCTTAAAACGCCTGTACTCTTTTTTTTCCTTTGGCTTTTAAGGCTTATCCGATCTACACACGTTGAAAGAATTTTTATCAAGTTTACTAACAAAATTTTATAGCTTCTATGTTCTAGATAATAAATTGCCTCTTTGTTGGGTTTTTGTGCCCTTTTTCTTTTTCGGCAGCTGAGTATGTAGCAGAAAGATCTATCTGTTGTAGAATTTAGTGACAGCTGATTACTACAGAAAATATCCGCGCCATCTTAGATTACATATTTTACAGATTTTGTGCATGAGAGGTTTATATTGTTTTACTGTTTATACACATACACATATATATATAGAGAGAAAGACTATGCTTTTGGAGCGACCTGTGCACAGCAACCCACTCTTTCGACCCTTTCCACTTGTAGCTAAATTTCGTAGTTTTAAAGCCGTGTTCGTACTTTCAACCTATTCCATTATATTTTATGTAGCTAAAAATAAACTTTCGCTAGTTTTGCTGCAGTTATAGAGGGTTGTTTGGATTTTGTGAGCACTGTGCGTAGTGTATTTCATTTTTTATGAAGGAGGGGACGGTCGAAATAGATTGGCAAATTTCAAGAGAAGGATTGAGAATCGGATTGCATTTTGATATTTTTAATGATTTTATAAGGAAACTTTGTCCCTCCTTCCAGCATACTATCGTGGTGTAAAGGTAGCGCACTCGATGCCTGCTCGAGAGGTCAAGGTTCGAGTCCGGGTGAGAGCAGTACACATTTTCACATCTCCTGTTTCAAAATAACCTAATGACTGTACAGTGGCGCCCGAATTAAAATGTGGTGGACGATAATTCGTCCCCCTAATCCCCAGTCTCCCTTTAAAAAGGTGAATATATGAGGTGCTTAGGTAGCTTGGCTTGTGCCAGTTCGGGTATTCTATTAGGAATTCCCGCATGATGCGAACAACACACAGCAGCGTCTGAAGGACATTACAGAACAGCCAGGAGCATATAAGGAGTATATAAGGTATTGCCTCCCTCCTTCCAGTATGCCTTCGTGATGTAACAGTAGCTCACGCGGGGCATATTCGAGAGGTCCAGGTTCGAGATCCGGCGAGGGCATTGCATATTTTTCACATCTCCTTTTACAAAATAACTTAATGATTCTACAAATTTCTGGTATCTAATCTTTCAAATAAGGGCGAACCCTTGTGCATATAATCTGCGTGGCAGCTTCTTAAAAAATATTTCATTTTAATTTATAGTTATGTTTTGAGAATATTCAGTGAAGAGAGCATATGTAGTGAATATTTGATCCAGTGAGTTTTCAGTTTACCTTAAATAAACTGTATGGTCTCTTGAAGCCATGACTTGACCGTCTTTAAAAATTAATACTTACAAAATATCATTTTCTGTGAAATCTAAGTCAGAGATTATCTGATTAAATCTAACCAGCTGACAGTAACGAAATAGGATTTCTGTTAAAGAAAGTAGATAATAATTCGCTAAGTTGTGGTTTCAGCATAATTATTTCACATTTTAATCATATTGTAACTCATATTTGGTATATTTTTAAACATAATTTTACGCAAAACAAGTTCTCTTACAGTAAATGAGAGAGGTTATTGCGAAAAGAATTAACGTCTGTGGATTGACTTGATGAATTCAAATGATGCAAACAAGAGTTTTTTCTCTAAGCTGTACAAGATATTTTCTTCCCCCTTTCTGCATGCCCTCGTGGTGAAATTAGAAGCATACTCGACGCGTATTCGAGAGGTCCAGGGTTCAAGTCCCGCAGAGAGATTTGCACACTTCTCAAGCCTTCTACTTAAAAAAAACCTATTGATTCTATAGTGGCGCTCGAACTAAAAGACGATGGACGGTAATTCGTCACCACCAGAATTTGGCAACTGAGTCCCCTAATCCACAGTGAGGGGAGTATATAAAGTATTTTCTCCCTCCTTTTCACAAGATTCGTTGTGTAATTGGAAGCATACTCCACGCGTATTCGAGAGGTTCAAGTTACGGGAAGGGAGCTGTACATTTTTCACGTCTTCTGCTTGAAAAGACTCTACAGTGCCACTCAGACTAAAAGATAATGGTGGACTAAAGGATAAGACTAAAAGATAAAGATCACCACCCGAATTTGGTGACCCCTAATCCCTAGTCGCCCCTTAACTCTTTGACTACTAACGGGACATTCATGTCCCACTACAAGTTTAAAAATTTCTGCTGCGTTAAGAAGTACTAGGAATCTTCTGAATGTTGGGGATCATCTTAGAATAGTTGGAAAGTCCAATAGTTGGATCTAGTTTCTTTAAGTTACATTAAGTTCCCATCTTACATTTTCAACAAATATTTATTAATTAATAAAAATATGAAAGTAAAAATTGTCCTCCGTTTCATCTTGTGCTCGTTAATCATTATAGGAGTATTCTTTTACAATTATTAAAGCCTGAAAAACGCATGTCTGCGATGTTATCGTCACACGATGATTTGTAGGTACTTTATTTTTTACCACGATATTTTCCACCGCGATGTTTTTAATCTGCGAAGTTTTTGAATAGCTTTTATTTTCGACCACGATATTTTGTACCGCGATGTTTTAGAACTGCAATATTTTCTTTTTGCTTTATCTCCTCCTGTTTTGTTCCATGACGTTTTCGCCTTGCGTTGTTTTGTCCGCGACATTTTCGCCCGCGATGTTTTCTTCGGACACCGAAAAAAAGTACTTTTATTTGTAGCTTTTCTAAAAAATTCGAAATTTGTTAAAATGACACCAATATCGTCTAAAGCTTTTTTTTCATCAATGTAATTTTGTAAGCATGACATGCACTATAAGGCTTACATTTTGCTAAAACAAATATTTTAAAAAAGGGACGAAAGGAAAGGCAAATTCAAGGAAGTAAAATAGCAACATGAAAGCGCTTCGATTCTAATAAGTATATTATAATAAAGTCAATAATTATTGATTTATTAATTTACTTTGCGCGATAATTTTCTCTTTATTTTGTTAGACACAAAATCTTCTGCGAAAACGTAATAACGATAAAACCGGTTTACTAATAATGATTTAAAAACTTCAATATGATTTTGCTTTGGAAATTAAATTTTTATCCCCCACCTCCTTTTCTTTTCTTCTTGCTTCTAAGACCTTATTGTGGATCCCGATTATATATCATATATGTTAATCTGAGTTTTCTTTGTGGCTTTGAGAAGCATCTGCGTTAAAATTTATTTGTTTATTTCTAGATATCCCGTTGTTCGGCTTTTATCATTTTTCGGAAACATGTTCCAGGTACTTACTGTTTATAAATAATTTAGTGTCTTGGAAAAACCGAAAGGGAAATATTTTTACAAACATCGCATACAAGCGATCCAGAGTAAAAAGTGAGTAGCTATGTCTTGAATAATTGAGTCTTTCTTTTATTAATAAAGTGTCCAGTTTTCCATGAGGCATTACTTTACCGTGAAATAATAACACAAAATTTCTTTTCCTGTCATTTAGCTTTAAATAGCCCATTTTAAATATGAGATTTTATGTTCTTTATATTGAATTTCTAAGGGACTGCTTTTCGAAAAAGAAAGCGTATCTTAACTGCTTAACTTAAAACTGTTTTAGGTTTTAAACTGAAATCTACATGATAAAGGTAGTTTGAAAGGTGTTTATATATATATTGATTATGATCCTTTTTATACTTTTTTAATTTAGTTGTTTACACTTTCATTATTGATTGTTTGAAACTTGAAATGGTAAACTGGTTGAGGTGTTAAGCTGACAAAGGACTTTGAAATGGAATAGAAATCTCATTGTTCTTAAACTTTTAATGATAAAAATTAAATGTGGTTACATTATATTACATGATTTTTATCGGAATTTCTTAATCGCTACATAATACTCTGATATCCTAACCAATGAAACTGCTAGGATTCCTGCTCTTTCTTTAAAATAAAAGAAGAATTATGAGATTAAAAGTATGAAAAATATCAAGAGGGAAAAAAGAAGTGTTAAAAATGTTATACTTAAAATGGAAGTAGAACACCATGTCCACTTCTTCTGAAATTTATATATTTAAACTGAAGACATGTGTGCTTTAATTTTTGACAAAATAATTTTTCTTAGTTGTATTTCTTTTTATGAAATACTAAGGAAACATTTCACACATTTTTAAAGGAATAAATCATGTTTTAAAGTATTAAATGTGTTCTAATAAATGTATGTTAGTAATATTGTTTCAAATAGCATAAAAGGTTAGTTGATTTATTTACAATGCTGTATTATTTGCTTAAATAAGCAACCTATAAAGTATCTAAAAAATAAAAAAGCTGTTCTACAATTACTATTACTGCTATCGTAGCGAATGGAAATTTTTGTTGAAAGGAAAAATGGCGTAAGCAGTAAATATCACCTGAAATAATAAAGCAAGAAGCAATGTTAACACAAATTTATATAATTTAACTGAAAAATAGGTCATTAATATCGATTAATCTGTATAGAAATATCGATTAATCTGTAGAGTCATTACGTTTACTGACGCCGGAGACATGAGAAATGTGTCATGCCCTCGTTGGGATTCGAATACTGGACCTCTTGATTTCGGGTCGAATGTGCTTCCAGTTACATCACGAAGGCACGCTGAAAGAATGGAGAAAATACTTTATAAATCTAAATATCAATATTTTAAAGTTACATTTATTCGAACTTTTAAAATATTATTCTGCTTATTCCATGAAAGTAACATTTTTATTATATATCTTTAATAAAAACAATGTATTATGTTTACAAACTTATTTAAAGTATAACTTCAAAAAAAATTAATACATGATTTTATTTAAAACGTTTTGAATAAAAACGATTTTGTACCTTAATTTAGGTGTCACAAACTGGCTGCCCAATAGCCGCATATGGCCCCCAAACAATTTTATGCCTTCCGCGAATACATTTCGATTATATATTTGTTGCAAAGATTTGAAGATTTTAGTTAGTTTTGTAGAGACATCAGGTATTAGATGAAGCAGGAGACATAAAAAGTGTGCAAAGCCCCCACCGGGACTCGAACCACGGACCTCTAGAATAGTAGACCGAGTGTGCTGACCGTAACACCACTAAGGCATGCTAAAAAGGCAGGAGACATACCTTACATATTCACCCTTTTAAAGGGCGACTGGGGATTAGGGTACTCAATCGCCAAATCCTGGCGGGGAAATCATCATCTACCACCTCTTTTTAGTTCGGACGCCATTGTGGAGACATGAAAAAGCAGAAGACATGAAAAATGAGCAATGGCCTCCCCGGGACTCGAACCTCGGACCTCTCGAATACGCCTCGAGTGTGCTGACCGGGAAAAGGCGGGAGAAATGCCTTACAGTTTGAAGTCCAAGTTTACGGTATTTTGTTTACCCTTGAAAACGTACATAAATAGCACATCGGAGATCTATAAATGAAGCTAATTATTTTTTAGTATGATATAAAGCTTATTTAAAGACTTGACTAAGTTTATTCATTCTTGTTAAAAAATAAATGACCTCAGTTACAGATTTTTTGCGCTAAAAATAATAGGTGTGTTTGGGAATTCATTTACATGTGAAGAAATGTTTTCTATAGCCGAAAACTTATAAGGAAAAAGCCGGAGTGAACTGATAAGCTTCTATAATCCCTGATAAAGATATTTTCTAGTAATTTCTCTCCAAGGCTACGAACTTCGGAATCGAAGCGGTATTATGTATCAAGCTGTAGTAACAGATGTAAAAATTTTTAATTATTTACATGCAAGCATATTGTTACGAAATGCCCAGCCACGGTAAGATATCTTCTCCGAAAGGCAGGTTTAGGGTTGCCAGAAGATAGCAAGGGAAGGCAGGGTTGCCGGATTTGGTCTGAAATCGCCCATTTGGCGACAAAATCGGCGATATGCCGTAGACGGATGAAGAACATTCTAAAACGAATTCTTACCGGTTTGGCCCAGAATGTTCTTGAAGGCAGGCCAAAACCTATATATACCCTGCCTGTACGCGGAGTAATAGTCTAGTGTCTCGTAAGCGGATCGTGAAGTGCATCCAGAAAGTGGACCGTTGAGGCTGTCATCAGTCTAGTGTCTCGTCAGTATATCTTCAGTCTAGTGTTCAGTCTAGTATCGAGTTGGTCGTCGAGTGTATCGTGAGTTGGTGCATTGTTGAGGCTATCCAGTGCATCACGAGTTGTAACGTGGAGAGATTCGATAGTACGTTAAGCTCCGAGAACGATCGAGTCGAACCGAGTCGGGAGCGGTACTCTAGTGCTTTGCCGTGAAGCTGTCTTCATCGTTATAGCCTGATAGCCTGAAGGTTGTGTTGTTGATTGTTTCAGCGTGTTTGTCGTAGTTTTTCGACGACTCTAAACGTGATTTTGGAACTGTCCTGAGTAATACTGGCTAAGGAATTGCGTTTCGATTCTTCGTCTGTCGTTAATCACTCTAAATCCACAAATCCGTTACGCAACAATATACTTTTTATTTATCCTTCGGAGAAACATTTAATACATAAGATTCAATAAGTCAAAATAAGTTATCATTACTTAATCTTAAGTTTCGTCCCATCTGGAAGATTTTCTCTGAAATTTCAGAAAGTTGCCGTAATTTTTATAGTTTAAATAAATTATTTAGTGATTGTATAAAAACTTCGGACTTATTTGAAAAAAACTTCAGTCAAAAAATTTAATAGTTAACTGTGAATATATTTTAATTTCAATGTGCCACCAACAAAAATGTTTCGTGAATACCAAACTTCAGATTTCACACAGGAAATAAATATAATAAGGAATAATTTTTTTTCCTTTGCAGTATTATTTTTTATGCATGTTTGAATAAAATTCAGCTTTTTACTTTATTAAATTTACTATTTTTAAAATTTTTTTAATTAATTATTTTATTAATAAAAATGTCCTTTTGTTAAAAAAATAAATGAATAAATTTTCTGACCTGCCAGCTGTTTTCAGACTGGGTATTAGGCCAGCTTGCAATCTGAGTTTGAGACCGCTGGCTTAACTAAATGCGAGAGACATACAGTTACTGTAACTACAAAAATAGTGTTATTACGCTTATTATAGAAATAATTTTGCAAACTAACTGCTCTTTTTTTGCAAATGTCTAGGACATGCAGAAAACTAAAACCATTATCCCACTGGAACTTAATATTTGCAAACTTCTTAATTGTAAAAACTGAAAAGAAGAAAAATGGATTCAAAAATTTAAAAAAAGGAAAGTAGAATGATATTTTCTCACAACTGGGAAAGTGCTGATATTTTCAGTGACTTCCCTCTCTTATTTAAAATGATGAACATAACACTAGGGGTGAAACGGCATGTAACAGATGGTAAATTGCATTCGTCATAACTTCAAACAATCGATAGCTTCTGGAAACACGAAAAACCTTTCAAATTCAGCAATCTCGTGTAAATGTTTTGAGCGTTTTTTGATGTAGTTGATATATGATCTAATACGCATTTACCTCCCCCCCTCCTTTCTGTCTGTAAAGAGAGTTCGTAGTTTAGTCCTTTTGCAAATGGTCGTAATTCCATTTCCTATATTAAGTCCCTTAGGAACAATTATACTTTGCAATTCGGGGGAGACACTGATAAAAGCGAAAAGTTGGCGAAGCGTAACCGTGGAATAATGCAAGATACGCAAAACGCTTTCAGATTACATTGCTAATCAGAAATATATTCTCTGAGCTGGAAAGCTTTCTGAACACTTAATGAAAAAAATAAATAAACCCTGTGGAATTATAATTGTATCTAGCATATTTTAAATAAAATATCGATCTATTTTACAAATTTTCAGAAGTCATTTATTTAAATTATTAGCGTGAACGCAAGACGATGTTTTCTTTCGTAATATGCCCTTCCGAAAACATTACTCGTCTTATTTTGGACAGCATAGCATTTATAATTACGTTAAACTATTTTTTACTAATTATTTTATTTTACACCA
Organism: Stegodyphus mimosarum; assembly: GCA_000611955.2. Taxonomy (NCBI): domain Eukaryota; kingdom Metazoa; phylum Arthropoda; class Arachnida; order Araneae; family Eresidae; genus Stegodyphus; species Stegodyphus mimosarum. The sequence goes on along the minus strand of KK115845.1, from coordinate 71,979 downwards.
AAAGAAAATATATTTGCTTTGAATGAAATGGTAGCTAACCAAATAATACATGTAAAATTAATTAAATAAATTAACAGATATAAAGCTAAGTAAATATTGTAAAAATTACTATATATATATATGAATTTAACAAATACAATATTTTCGCATTCATATAGAGCTAATTAAAATTTTAAACTATGAAAATTCAATTGTAAACAATATAAAATGATTAATTATTTTTACGAACTAATTGGCAATGCTATTCAAATTCAGAAAACATAAGTAAATTAAGTGCAAGTAATACATGAAAAAATAGGTAATCTAAAAATGTTATCTTAAAAACAAGTTTTTTAAATAAATTAATTTGCATTAATTGCTGAGCAGGCAGGAGACAGATCTTTTCAAGGGAAAGTTGCCTCTAAATCTAACTCTTCAATTACTCGATCCGTGTTTCGTCATCCATAAAGGCATGGGGGAAGAATTACATAAAACCAAAAGTAGTGAAATGTTTAAATGAGAAATTTATTAGTAAAATAATTTCGAGAAATTTAGGACACAAAATTCTTAATTAAAAGTGCTAGCCAATGTAATTTAAGAGTACAAATCCAAAATAATTTAGAAACCCTTACCAATAACTGAGACTAAAAATATAGGTACTTCCCCGATACGAATTATGTAGGCAAACGAAAATAACCTAAAAAAAATAATAATAATCTAAACATCATAAAAATGAAAAATAATAATATAAAATAAATACAATCTGTAAAAATAATACAAAAAAGGAAGTAAATAGTAAGTTTCAATTTAACTTACCATGTAACCACATATTTTTTTACGCGAGAGAATGGTGTAGCAGTTGCTAAACAATGTAAGGTTGAATAGTTTGAAACTGCTAACTGTGTAAATAGAGGGCGCTTATACCATGTAAAGTTGAGTAGTATTAAGCTGCTAACTGTGTTAGGTACTTTAAAAATGTTGTTGCAAATTCTAAAGTAATGTAAAATAGATGTTTTATGTGAAAAATGAATAAGAATAACTGTAGCTGCTAACTGTGTAAGTAGAGGGCGCTGATACTATGTAAAGTTGAGTAGTATTAAGCTGCTAACTGTGTTAGGTATTGTAAAAATGTAGTTGCTAATTCTAAAGTAATGTAAAATAGATGTTTTATGTGAAAAATGAATAAGAATAAATGTAGCTGCTAGCTGCTGCAGAAATGTAATTAATGTGTAAAAAATTATGTAAATGTTCCTGTAATTTAAAAAAAAATTGAATAAAAGTACGAAAAGTTCAAAAAATTAAAAAACTGATAAAACAATTAATAAATAAATTTTAATAAATTAACTAAATATTATTAAAACTGAAGGTAAACTAAGTTAAACTATAACTACACTCACGTTTGTGAAAATTGCAACACCAAGAAGGAATCGTCATAATTGAATGCAATTTAATACACAGTTGAGTGGTAGTGGTACAAATAAATGATTAAAGTTCAAAGCA
>KK115845.1:7553-69559 GCA_000611955.2 Stegodyphus mimosarum | reverse complement strand
CCGACACTCGTCCGTCCACTGCTTCCAAACGCGCATCACTGTGCTGCTGTTACGCTGCACACGAGAGGCTACTGCACGATACGACAATCCAGCTTCATGAAGGCCGATGATTCTCCCTCGTTCAAACTCTGTAAGTTGTTCAAATCTCGCTCTCTTTCGTCGACGAGGCATAAGTACAGATTGAGTTAACGTTTACCACTAGCAGATAACCACCGATAACCATACACGCCTCGCTACAGCCGTCTATTTATTCGGATCTATCAGCCGTTCAGAGGGCGCTGCTCAGCATACGCATGCGCTACGGATTTGCAATTCTAATCATTTGCATATCATGCGCTACTTTGCATTTCCTGAAAATTTCAGCTCACTCGCGTAAGTCCTTCATGGTGTTGCAATTTTCACAAACGTGAGTGTAAATACTGGCCAAAGGTAAGGAAAATTAGAAAAAGATAAAAATCTTCACTCAATTCGAAATATAATTGAGACCTTAGAGACATATATGTAGATGGTGTGTGTAAGTTTGAGATGATGATGTTTTGCAAGAACACTCTGAGATGGCCATATTTTCTTAAGCATTTCCATTTTCCCTTCTGTGGTTCTCTTTTGTCGTGTACTTGTAAATACAAAGCATTTTTGCCAAAAATACTTTATAATGTAAGTTTGACATAATGATGTTTTTCAAGAAATTTTTACTTAATTTCCTTTTTTGTAGAACACCTTCAGTTTATTAAATTCATAAGTCTTTGACTGTCTTATATTGTGAAAAATCTCCAGGAATGCATTTTGTGTCTACATTGCGAATGCCACCTTGTATTTGGCCCAACATGGTGTACATTTTAAATTTAATTTTGACATTCAAGATGAATTTTTATTTACTGGCAAGTGTAAATTATGCGTGTTTATTAATAAGTGTAAATTAATGATCTCTTAGACGATGTCTCATCCGTTAATAGTAAAATAAAAAAATATGGATTAAGGGAAGTATAAAAACGTAAATTGTAAAAATTATTTTTGGGTGAAAATACTTTTCATTTTTAAGTACACGACCAAAAAAAAGGGGGGGGGAAGAAAGTATACTATCTTAAACATTGCGCATTACAAATCGGGCAGAAAACTACAGTGAAAAAATATTCTTTTTTTATGCTGATGTGATATTATCACATCATCATTTTCTATTGCCCTGCCATAACTTTTCAATACTATGTACTTTCACGGAATTGGTACAGTAAACTTGAAAGGCAGACTTTTATATTTACTATTAAGTGGATTAGCTATTATGATGAAATTGAAATATTTTCTAAAAATATCACAATTCGAAATGCCACAAAAAGTGCTACTTTTAATGAAGATTTTTTATGCTACTAGATAATAAAATTAGTAAAGTAAAGCATGTGTGTCTCTAATTCGGTAAGATAGTTGTAAACGAATATTTGAAGATTATCATAGAAACAAAACTGTTTTAAAAATTATTATTTCGAAATGAAAGTCACCTACAAATGACGAGAATTCGCAGCTTTCATTCAGCTCAGCAACTAATTTCAATTCAGATTACTCTTAAATGCTTTTACAAAGACGCTTAATAATAACAAAATAGCGCGAACAATAGAAAATAATTAATTTATTAATTTCGCGTAACTTGAACAATAATTAAGTAAATTAAGAATATTTGTCATTTGTGATTAGAAACCGTGTATAGCACATTCTGAAATAAACAACTTTAACAAATAATTTTAATTAAGTTATAACGGCAAACAATAATGCTTAATAATTTTGTGGGATTAAAGGAATCAAAACGCAGGTAAATAATTTTAAAATTTAAGTTTTATTCCTCACAAAAGTAAACAAACAACTGCACTTAGCATTCTCGTAAACATAAGAAACGACTTTAATATTCCCAAAATTTAGTACAACAGCGAAATTTCTTCTTCATATGCGTGACCTTAAAATGCAGACTTAAAATCCCATTATATTTCCAATATGTATATATTCCAACTTCCAGAAATATATAATATAATTCCACTATAATTTCTGTTATAACAGAAATTATAGTGTTTGATAAATACTAAGGTTTCATATATTTCCATGGCCACCCCAGAGCGCTAATGAAGGCTGTTTTTTTATCAGTGGGAGGATAAGGTAGTTAGTAAAAGTCAACATGAATCAAAACTTGTAGCAGTTTTCAATGATTTGTACAAAGATCTAGAGTTAAGAGTTTCTGAAGAGAAATTCGAGTCTATTTCACAAATGTAATCTAACAATCCAACAAAAATCCACCTTTAAAATCAATCTTAAAAGCTTTTAATTAATACTGAATTGAAGTTGTAGGTGTCAGATGATTTATATCAAACGCCTTCAGGTTGTTAAAATCCATAGACAGAAGATATCATGGTTCTTCAGATGAACGTGATTCTATGATTAGGCTTTGAGTCCTCCATATGCATGAAGTTGCTATTCAGAACAGTTGTCGAAAAAAATCTCTAACTGCGCTGGAGTCCTGAGGATAATATCGATAACGGACAGCAAGAAAAAAGTAACTCTAAGCAATAAAAAAGGTATTTCTCTTGAACAAGAAAGTAATGAAAAAACATTCAGTGCAGTCACAGATGCGGTACTGAGGAAAAAAGATATCCCATCGCTATATCTCCTTTTAGATTGCGGAATAGGTCTACAAAACAACTATTCCGCAACTTTGAAAACGTTATTCATATATCAGCTAACTTGTCAATACAATAAAAGGAATATCTTAAGTTAGAAAAATGACGTATTCCAGGCGGAATTACATGTAGGCCAAATGTTCAATCTAAAAGCGGCTAACAGGCCAGAACGTTTTTTTAGCAAAATTTAAAAGTATTTTTCATAAAACAAACAAAAATTTTAAAAACGTTTTAAATTTTAATTTTAGAATATTTATCAAAGCATACATTAAAAAAATAACAAAAATAATAATGCAAAAGGTAAAATTCAGATTTTTTTCTATCAGAAGTCTATACCTGCAGGAAATTTCTATTGGTTATACTCTATAATTCAAACGTATTGACAAGTAAATTATTACGTTTTTTAGATTGACCTTTATTTCAGGTTATTCCAATATATTGAATTAACCAATAAATAGCTTATTCTTAACCTTTTTCGGAAAATCGCAAACTTTAGACTACTGAAGTACCCCCAACTCTCCAGCGGTAAACAAAATTTACTGACTGTACCAACATAAGAAATTCTCCCACCTTAGCATAGTCACGTGACCTAGCATATAAACATACAATGACATAGATAAAGCCCCCAAACTGTGCACTCTATCTTTTTTTCCTTAAATGAAGGCCATATCTAGCATGAGAGAACTTGAAACTCTGCAGTACTGAGTTTATAAGGTATTTCTCCCGCCTTCGTGGTGCAGTGGTGAGCACGCTCGGCGCGTATTCGAGAGGTCCGTGGTTCGAGTCCCGGCGGGAGCATTGCTCATTCTTCCCATCTACTACTACAAAATATTCTAATAACTCTACAGTGGCGCCCGAACTAAAAGATGATGCATGATGATTCTCCACCATTTGGCGACTGGGTCCCCTAATCCAAAGTCCCTCTTTAAAAAGGGGAGTATATAAGGTATTTCCCCTGCCTTCGTGGTGTAGTGGTCAGCACGCTCGATGCGCGTTCGTGAGGTCCGATATTCAAGTCCCGGCGGGGCATTGTTCATTTTTCATCTCTCTTGCTTCGAAATAACCTAATGTCTCTACAAGTTTACATCCCCACAAATCTAAGCCGAAGTGCTCTGCCTCTTCTCCCTCTTAAACTCTTTAACTTATTTACAATGCGTCAACTTGACGCTAACATACTACGCCTCAACTTGGGCCGTAACTGAAACATTAAAATCAAACTTAAGAATTCAAAATGTTCACAAACAGTAGAATTACACTACAGGGCTCATATAATTCTGTAGCCTACCGTGTGTAAAAGAGTCTAGTGGCAGCAAGATAATAGCGCTTGAGCCACGTCAAACCCGCAGTAACTGCTAAACAGAAGTTTGCGTATAAGCACGCACGGCAATTTCCCGGACTCTCTCTTTTTCTACTGGAACGTCGATATTTAACTTATTCTTCCACTGGTAGAATTTGCATTTCTTACTCGCGCTACCAAATTTATATATTCTGGCACTGGCAATTAGGGGAATGAAAGCTTATAGGAATATAACTTAAAATTAAAATTAATTGGTTATTTAAAATAAATATAACTCCCTACAATATGGCCTAATGGCGAAGCACGTAATAAAATAAAACAAAAATATAAAGTGCATATTAGATGTTCTTATCATACACCAACACGTCGAAGTCGCGATTCTAAAATAGCTAAGTATCATTGCACTGAAAATATTGGAATAATTTGTGGCGCTTCCTGTAAACCAGCCACGGCTTTCGAATACATCTTGGAGTATAATTTGGAAACCACTAACCTAAAGTTCAGGTTTAGGTTAGGTTACGTTAGATAATATGAATATGACAAAGTGCACTAGGACTATCTTCTTAGGAAGGGAAGCTTCTGGATAGTTGGAATCTCAAGCAATCTCAATCGTGCTAATGTTTTTCAATCATAAGCATGCTATATTTGGTGCTCAAGGACTGAGCATATAATGAGCGTGTTAGAATAAATTAGTGTCACTTTATAAAAAATCTTTTTGTAATTGCTGATAGTGTTTCTGAAAATAAATCATGGAGGGTGCTGTTAGAAGCTGACTATGTTTCGGGCTCTCCTCGTGCTACTGCTGTGGCTAAGTCTAGACTGTTGTATGGTCATGACTGCCTTGGTACTCATTTATTTCGTTTTAAACTTACTTCTCCTTTATGTGCTTTGTGCGATTCTGGACAAATATTCATGCTACTCATCTGGACGTGTGCTCTGCACTTAAGAGTTTAAATTGTATTGTAAAAAAAGTATTGGAGAGCTCGTTGTCTAATGACCTGATAGTCAATGACCTGGCATTTTATAAATAAAGTGCCACTTTTGAATAATGAAACTCGGCAACGTTAAAAGCAAACGAGCGCCAAACGATATATTGGCGAGAGAGGATTCAACCTATGCTTTTGAGATGCAAGAAGCTTTAAAAAAGATTTTGTACTTGCATTGCATTTGCTCTTCATTCTTTTCAGCATGTTACCATTCTTTTATTCTTATTTTATGGAATATACTCCTGATAATATTGCCTGATAGGTAAGCCTGGAGATATTTGAAACTTATAAATGAGTTATCTTGTAAGTTCTGTATTTCAACACTTGATTTAAATGCATGTAAAAGATCATTAACTTTGATTTGTATTCTATTTGTGTTCTACCTGAGCTAAGCAAACAGTCTAACTTGTTAAATAAAGATTTCATAGTTATTCTAACTTATGATCTTTTTAAATAAAACTGTGTTAAATAGAGGATAGTGTACTCAAACGCCTTAACCGTGCTAAATGCACGATATATCAGAGCACTAGCTGCAGAGGGAAAACAGTAAGACCAAGAATTGATTTAAACAACAAATGTATAATAGTAACAGGAAACTTCATTTTTTGGGGGGGGGGGATGGATACTTGATGTAAGTTTTTATATCTGCCGCGGAAAAAAAATCACCACATTCTGCAGTATGTGTAACAGTATGTGTAACAGTAAGTAACAGTATGTGTCTGTTATATAATAGTAATTTAAAAATCTGTGATATCGTCTTATTCTAATTATTAGTATTATCGACCAAAAAGCAAAACTTTCTACACTAAATATAAATCAGACTTATCCACTAATAGGACTTAAACTTATCCACTAATAAGACTTATCCACTAATAGGAATAAATCAGACTTATCCACTAATAGGACTTAAAAGGAAAGCGAATTTTATTTAGAGAAGTTTTTGACTTTTGGAATTAATTTGTAACTAACTGTAAATATGTTAAGGATGCAAGAATTAATTTATTTTTACCTATTACTCAGTTGCGTTTATTTCTGAAAGACTCTTTATTTAAAAAAATGCTTTATTATTATTAACAGAAGCAAATTAATTTGCCAAAGAATAGGTAATCAAGAATTCTCGAGGTAATGTAGAAATAAAAACATTTCTTACGTGAAACCGCTTCAGTTAAATTAAAAAGATATAAAGAAATCACTAAAACTATAAAAGACATTTCTTAAAAATGTATTGTAAGTAATTCTTGAATTCTTTTAATAGTGACAAATTGAGACCTGCTCAGAAAATCTGTGGGGATCTTATTTATTTAAATGTAAATATACAATTTCTTCATCAATAGAACAATGAAAGCGAACAATTGTTGTTAGATTCTTTGCTGTAAATACAGCATACTATGGCTTCAAAAAATGTGTTTGGGTCTAGATTAATACAAAGAAAGTAGATTGTAATCCTCTTGTGATTTATCATCCGAAGATAAATAAAAATCTATCGGAATTTTAGCTTCTAATAAGCAAAATTAAAAAAGACTTTAGGTAATAAATGCAGATACATTGCGTAAAGTAGACGATGTGGTTGAGTCTGATAAATTATCAAAGTGAAAATCGTTTGCATTTAAAAAGTGCAATTGTTAGCTAGTTAAAAAGTAACATTTTAGTCGTTGCTGTATGAACTCTTCTTCATCTAACTATAAAATAAAGAATACTAATTGGTATAATATTAAATATTGAAATATTCAAATCTCAAATGCTTAATTAATGTTAACACAATAAAGTTTAAATTTTATTACATAGTTAGTAAATAATTAATTAATTTTTCCCTTCCAGAAGCATTTCTTCAAGAAAGGGATTGGTATGAGTACATGTAATTTTTTTGCTCATGCAAGAAATTTGTTTAATATTCGAATTGACGAAAAAGAATGTTTTAATTACGTTGTTAAAGATATCTTTTATGAATGATCTGAGTACAATAAGAAAATCCACATCACTTCCTTGTACGGAATATTAAATTATAACATTTTCCATTTCATTTAATCTTACTGGATTGAATTAAATCTTTCGTAGATAACGCATAAACCGCAATACAATAAATGCACTGTTTAAAATTCATTATATTTGTTTACCATACAAATACTCTGGCGCTAGGTTTACTTAACAGCGTTACACCGCATTCGTTTTATAGCTCAGAATGTACAAAAATTATGTAAATCATCTGAAGAATTATCTAACCGTTGCCACATGTTCCATTCAAATACTATGATAAATCTAAAATGATGTATAAAAGAAATAAAAAAAGGAACAGCTTTTTACAGACGATTCAGTATTTCTCAGTCAATTAATTCAGATCTCACTTCGTGACAAGGGAAAAATACATAAAAACTCAAAATATCTATACTAAAATTTACGAAGTAAATATTAAACACATATTTCCTCGAATAAATTCCAGAATGGATTAAGCATGATTTAATTCGCAATAATGAAAGAAGGCGTTATCTTTGATGTTGCGAAGCTTAGTTTCTCTAGTTGGCAACGAATCCAATATTCTCCTAAGTTTCAAATGTAAACAAATAAAGCTGGCATGGGAAAAATAATTAGACTTAGCCGCACTTAAACAACTTTTAAATTGTTGATAATTCTCCAATTATAACATGCAGGTTAACTAAAGGCATAAAAACCTTAACCGGAAGATAAGAACAACACAATTCAATCATTCTTAAAGAAAAAAAAATGCAGAATTTACAAACATATAAGAATAAAGAAACTGAGCTCACTGAGCCGAGTAACAGAGTGGACTTATATATACATATATTTATATACTTTGGGTGCTGTAAACTGCAACCAAAACAGGGGTGACATCTATGTCTTATAGCAGTCCTATATACAAAATTTCAAAGTTCTGAGGCTATTCGTTTCTGAGTTATGCGAGATACATGTGTACATACGTACGTACGCAAATACGCCATGAAAAAATCTCTTCAAAATCCATTTTAAATCATTTTTATAATTTTTTGGAGAGGGGGAAGTTGTAGGGTTTTAGTTTTAACTAACAAAGTTTTATGTTAATTTCTCTTTCCTATGGGCTTTTATTTCAACTTCCCGTTAGAATGAGCGCGCGTTTCAGCTTTATGCTAATTTGAAGTAGAGCCAAATTTTGTATTTAAAAGGTTAGTAAGGAACTTCTCGGTGTGAGAGAGCTTTTAGTCTCAGATCACTGCAGCTAGTATTTAAATTCTAAGCCTTAGCGCTGTTACTCTAATACTTATTGAAGTAATCGAAGTGCGTTAGTATTAGCTAAGTCTTGCTACGCACCATCGATAGTTTAGCATAGAGGCCAACCTCGCGTTTATAGCTCTGTGAGCAACGACTACTCAATTTCTACTCACTTTATTTTAAATTATTTGATTGTTCAGTTTAGACCCAAGTGCGGTCATTATTTTCTGTTATCCCTTCCGAGTTGGGAAGTGGCTGTAAATAGTAGTTTAATAAAAGGGTCATTTTAAAACCCTCCTTGCGTGCAGTTATTCTATCACTTCCACTGAACATAGCTGCATTCAGCTCCCTGATCAAGGTCAGGACTTTAACAACTTCACGAATATGTTCGCCAAAAGTATGCACAGAGCACTCAGTCCTGACAAAGTCTCTTATTCTGTCCTTATGTTCAGATATCACGCAAACGCATCGTTAAATTGCTTTCAATAGCTGTCAAAATGGATATTTTCGTTGAAATATAATACCCGAGATTTTTGGCTATTACAATACTTCCTTTTTACTTCGCACAAGGGAGTAAAATTCTGTTGTGTATATCACATTTCTTTCTTATATGGCCTTTTAAATCACTCACGTTCTCGCTGCACTTAACTTATTTCCTCGAATTTCAATAGTGATGCATTTCTCATTCAATCAGTTCAGTTCTCACTTCGCGGCAAGGAAAAAATATGTACAAACTGAAATCATGTTTATTAAAAATTGTAAAATGCAGAAAAACCTAAGACAACAAATACTGTTAAAATAGTTAAACAGCCCAAATATAGTTTAAAATTGTTTAAAAAACAATCCTTACACTTAAAAATGAAAGCAAAAACAAGCAATTCGGCCAACGGACAGGAAGACAAAATTTTCTTTGCGAAAGACTGAAAGTTAACATTTGGTCCAAATGAACGAAAAGACACTGAAGATGGTGCATTAACTGACTTGATTCTTGTTTCCTCTAAGATTTTCAAATATAAACAAATGGCGGTCTCGTTAGGCTTAACGCCACTTAAATTTTTAAATTCTTGATAATTCTACAACTGTTGCATGTAGATTAATTAAAGGCATAAAAATCTTAACAGGAACATAAGAACATCATAATTCAATCACTTTTAAAGTGATTGAATTATGATGCAAGTACAGCAATGTACGAACATATAAGCATAAAAATGCAGAACTTGTCGAGTGGCGTAAGCGAGTGTGTATATATGCATACACATAACTTTTTTTGCAGTTGATTGCAACAGAAAGGGAGGTGCACAACTACATGTTGTAGTCGTCCCGTATGCGGAATTTTAACGTTCTATTGCTAATTGTTTTTGTGTTAAGAGAGATACATACATGCATACGTACATTTGGTCTGACGTCATGAAAAAATTCCTTCTGAATTCCTTTTAATTCCATTTTACAGTCCGTTTTGGGGAAAAGAATTCCTTATTCTGTCCCTGCGTACAGTTGTCAAGCAAAACATGCGTTTGAATGGATTCGAGTATGGTCAAAGTGAATATTTTCATTGAAATATGATATCCGAAATTTTTCGCGACAGCCATGCTTCCTTTACTTCGTACAAGGAAATAAAAATAGCCTATTTGCAATTCGAATAATAGCTTATGTTAATGTAAACCAAATACGATTAACTAAGTGTTAAAAATTGGTTCTTATCCTAGCATCAGCATTTGAAGACTGCTTTTGAACACTTGAAACTGCTCTCGGGTTTTATTGACCTCTTTTAATGCCAATAAATTCTAATTGTAAAATTTATTTCCTAACTCAAAAGTGTAATTCGAGGCCAAAACCAAGCTGTTGTCAAGCCGTGCTACATATAATATTGTAGTTATTTAGTTATTTCTGTATTATAAAATTGAGAAGGCACTTCAATAAAGAAAAAGACGAAGCTTTTTCCTTGCAAATTAAATTACACTTTTAATACCCCCTCTTCGCAATATTAGTTTGGGAGTTCGCAGCACGATATTCTGATTCGAACGCGAATGACAGCAATAAAAGTAAACGCATTTTTTTACTGCCCTTTCAGCCAAAATCGAGGCGATTTGCACTGAGCAATACGTAGCCATAAAATTTTACTTTTTCCTGCGTGAAACGCCAACAGAAACGTATGAAATGAATCAGCGAACGTATACTGACGAATCATTTCCCTTATTCTACAATATTTCGATGATTCAAGAAATTCTGAAAGAGAAACCGGTCTGTGAGAAAGAAGGTAACATTTATCAATAGATTTCTCTCAGCATAACAATTACAGGTGAATAAAATTTGCCAATTTTGATGAAACTATGTGATCATATCATTATATGTGAAACGTTCGGGCTCCACCCTTGCTCAGGACATAGGCGTCATTAAATTTGTAATCTTGGGTACATAATTATTACTCTAATGTGTTTCGCCATTTAGGATAAGGGCACAGCAGAATTAATAACCTTAGGTGTGTCGAAATAATGTAAGATTCAACATATTCTTTTCATCCACTATCTGGCTTATATCTGGTACCATATTCTTTTATCCTTTATTTCTTAGTATTATAGTCACAGAGGTATGTCGAAAGTGCTTCATTGATTCCTTTGTCCTTATGAAACATGTGGAGCTGATCTTGAAGGATATCTTAAAAATTGTGTATAGCAGGGCTTCTTAAACTCCCCTTTTTGTCCTCGACCTCAGATATTAAATATAAAACAAAGATATAAAAACAAATATCCTCCCGTAAATAGTTTTTGCCGTTTCGAAACTAATAGCACTTCTAAGCGACCACTCCTTTGGGCTAATTACGGAGAAGCTGCATGAATGTACAACGTTTTTGCGCATTGTAAAAAAATCAACGGCACTTAGAGCCATCAACATGGGCACCGGGAAGTCGAATTTGGTATTTGTTTTATTGCCTACTTCAATTGTGTAAAATTTTAAGGAGTTTCTGATTAAAAAATCAACGACTTCAAACCCAGCAGTGACAACACTGTACGGAATAAAACATTTTTAAAGCCAACGCGGGAGACTCTCTGTCAGAAATTTTAAAGTTATGCTGTGTTTGAATATTTTGTCATTTTGCTGTTGAATAGAATTTTATGTGACGTAAGGGCCAAGAATAAACTATATTTAATAAATAAAGTAAACACACAAATGTTAATAATAAAAAGACAAAAGTTTTGTAAAGCCATCTTAGTAAGAAAACTGAACACTGATATGATGAACTGTGAAAAGAGGATGGGCTGACCTGAGTGGGTCACTGAAAGAAACAGAAAAATGTACGCGAACACTTAACGCTCCATCAGAAATTCTTAATGCTTGTAAATGCTATGCTTCTATTATTATAAATGCTATGCTGCTTTTAAATTTTTTGTAATTTTGCTATTGAAATGTATACGGGAAAGGTGCGAAGAAAATGATGTTTAATAATAAAGCTAAAAAGACAAAGAAAAATGGGTTAGTAGGAGTGAGTGTAACAACAGATTGGTAAACTACGACCTCTGCGAGACCGTAATAACCTTAAGAAACCCCTTTGGGTGACCGTTAAAATGTGAAACCTTTCAGGTTTTATTTATTTTTCATATTTAGAAATAGCATTTTAGTGGCGTCACAAAAAGTAATTAAAAAATTAAATAAATAAATAAAAAAAATTAAATAAAAAACTGAAAGCGGTAGATCGCATAATACGTTTCAAATTGTGCAATGTCTGAATTATAATCTCTAATCGTTTTGCGATATCGTAATTTCTAGGAGTTTCTTTTAAGGATTTGTGTTATGTAAAAAATAGTAATTTGTTTACTGTTTTAAGAATAACGACTATAATAAAAATTGGAAGAATAAATGGACTTCATACCCCCAGCCGTAATAAGTATAATAATTCAGTCATAATAATTATCTTGTTATTCCCAAAATCACTACGTTCTTATTTAGAGTTATGAATCACATTGGTGGCAAAATGGTTCAGATCGGATGTCCAGTGTGAATAAGAGCCAGTTTTACGCAAAACGTCTTCCACGAATGCCGCTCTCTTTTTAGGCCGATAGCGCTCATGCGCAGTATCGTATTAAAGTAACCTAATCTAATCACCTCTCTATTACATTTTTTAAACTGCACTGCAAGAAAAATTAATGTTGCTGATACATGTTACTGGCTTCGTGTGAAATTTTTTGAAATACCTTTGTGTGACACGATTTGCGAATTACGAATTTATAGCTCGTATTTACCAAAATGGTATATTTAAACCAGATTTTAAATTATTACAAAACAGCTAATATGTTTAATAAAACTTCCATGCTTGTTTTGAACATAATATGTTAGTCCTAAGAGTACAAAACCGATTTCAAACTTATCCAAAATATTTAGACACTGCAAAGTATTTCCTTACGTTGTAGAGTGGTTAGAGTTTTTTGAAGTAGGAGACGTGAAAAATGTTCAATGCCCTTGCCGGGACTTCTCGATTGTGCTGAATGTTCTACTGCTACACTATGAGAATATGTTGGAAGGAGGGAGAAAATATCTTGTATAACCCCTTTTAAAGGGCGACTGTGGATTAGGGGACCCAATCGCCAAATCCTGGTGGTTCCGAATGATTGTCCACCACCTGTTAGTTAGGACGCCACTATAGGGGTGTTAGGTTATTTTGAAGCAGGACTACATGGAAAATGAGGGTCGCCGGGACTCGAACCTTGGACCTATCGAATACACGCCGAGTGTGCTACCATTACACCAGAAGGACATGTTGGAAGATGTGAAAAAATACCTATATCCTGACAATGAAATTTCAGCAAAGAAAAAAAAAATTAATTAGTAATATTTATTTGAATCAAAATTTGCCCGATTTGGCTCATTCAAAAATGCACTAATTGAATAGAATGATTGAAAATAATTCATTGTTGTGAAAATTCCAACCTTAAGGAATGAAGAAATGCTTAAAAAAGAGCGCATAATATAGTATATAATTTCTACTATGGTAGTCAATATTTATATCAAAACTTTATTCTTCTCTCCTATTTTTATTCCCAAGCTTCTGGAAAATTAATTTAAAGTAGCCGTCATAATAGCTAGAAGTAATTGTTAATTTTAAGATGATATTTATACATTGTTTATTGTATGTAAACGAAGTAATTATTCTTAAACGAAGATGTATATATTCAAGAAATGTCAAATATATAAAGTTAGAGAAGTAAATAATAATTGAGGAAGTTCACTTGATTAATTAATAATAATTAACAAAGTTCACCTGATTAAAAATGCATCGTTAATTACATCTAGCTCGACATTTCTTATAACATTTTCCTTCATTAGATCTCTAAGCAATTATATTTTACAGATGTTTCTTAATCATAATAATTCTTATTTTGGTAAGGATTTCTAATATTTATCATTTATCCAGTATCTACCAAAAAGTTTAATGGTATTATAATACATTCAAATCATTTGCATTCAAAATTGAGAATCTCAAGAGAAGGTTCTACAACTACTTAATAAAAACACCACATTTTCCCCAAAGCACATCTGATACTTATTTAAAAATCCTCTTGGGAATAAAGGCTCTCAATAATTTAATCTAAAAATTTAATTCAAAAGAAAATTACTGATTCGAAAACTTAAATATATTCCTACCGGAAAAATGCCTTATTAAGATATTCTCATTTGCTTAAACAAATAACTGTTGGTACAGGAAATAATTAAGCAGCGCACATCAACTTGTTCACGCGTCCTTTTCAAAATGAGAAGTTTCCTTTTTTTTTTGGCTCTTCTAAATGTAAATCCATTCAACATCTAATTGAAAAATAAAATTGGTTTTTGCAACATAAAATCCCCAGATGACATTGCAGTCTTATGTATTGCTACCAATACGTTTATGAATAAAAGATAGGATTCATTGTAATTGCCTTGATCGGACATTTTTCCATCCAATGAAAAAAAAATGGCTCTGAGAAAAGAAGTGATGTTTTTTGAATAATAGACAAGCTTTTAATTAAGCAATGGGAGGTAGGCTTCATTCCATTTAATTAAAATATGCAACAAGAGCATTTTGTTTTGATTTCCATTTGGACGTCTTATTTTGAATGCTTTTGAAAAAAATAAAGCACTCAAAACCTGAATGGAATATAAAGCAACTCTTTGTACATCAAAAAGAAGTTAATCCCTTAGTTTTAATAACGGTCTCTAAACGATAAAGTTTTCTTTATAAATTAGAGATTTTTTTCCCTCAAGAAATACACTCATTTCTTTTCAAACGAAAGTAATTCCTCAATTGCTTATTTCAAGAGATCTTATATTTAGAAGAAAAATCTTCTAAATATAAGAAAAGTAATATTAAAAAAAATAAATATAAAAGTATTTTTGTTAAATAAATAAGATATTTTTGTTGTACTCTTAAATGAAGTATTAAGATATTTCTTGTTTTAATTTGTAAAATGTATAATAGTTAAATATATATATTAAGGTAATTTAGTCTACACATGTAGGAAACTATTCTTTTACTATAGTTTCGTAAATGCAATTGTTCTGGATCAGCGACATTATTAAACTTAAATACAAACTGAAATACAAATAGCTCAATATTCCATACTGTGGCATTTGTATTTATATATGTGAACAAACAAAGCCTATGTTTTATTAAAATCGTGATTTGGAAAATATTTAATACAGCGTTCGAGCCATGTGCTTTCCTGAACTGTTTTCCTAAATTTAATCTTCTGCATAAATATTATAAAATATAATATGAAAAAGCAATTTTGACCAAGATTTAATATACATTAGTTTAATGCTGTACCGAAACAGATTAGGAGCATAGTTATAGATTGGAGCAAAGTAAACAGGAACACTTTAATTTGATTTTCGTACTGTGGAGTGTTCAAAAGATGAAATACTGCAGCATAATATGATTATCTCAGTATACTATATGCACTCTCAGTGTGTATTCAGTATACTGTAGACATATTAGCGATGTATGTAAGCAATGATGTTGCCTTGCATGCATAATCCGTGTCTAATTCAAGGATTCAAATGCATGTCTAATTGAAGGATGTTGCCTTGCTAGAAAATGGGATAATCAGGAACGATTGCCTACTAGATTGCAGAATCTCGCAAGCGCATCATGTAGGTACTATTCATCCTTTGTCCAGGATATTTCAGGCACTGATCCATTGATCATCAGCCTCTAACGGAAATGAGATTCATCACCGCACACAACAGTGGTCTTATCTGTACTCCAGCACACAGGAATTAAGCCCAAAGCTAAAAAGACAAAGAAATAAAAATGAGTTAGTAGGAGTTGAGTGTAAAAACAGAATGGTAGACTGCGAACTCAGCGAGACTGTAGAAAACCTCAACAAACCATTTTTGGCTACCTTTAAAATCTGAAATTTTTAAAATTTTTAAAACTTTAATTTAATTCTTTTTATCTTATTATTATTTTTTTATAATTTTTTCCTCATTTGCCGTACTATTGTACCTTTGTTTATTTATTCTGTTGGTGCTATAACGTACTTGTGTAAGCCTTGTGGTGTACTTTGTCGTACACGAGAGCCTAAAATTAGAGTTAAGAAAAACTATTAACTATATAGTGTATAACTATAAATAAAAAAACTATAAACTATATAACTGTAATATTTTCCTCAGTGTCGTGTCACATATCCACCTGGGAAAATTTTTGTGACAATTTTAAATTATAAGCACCATAATGAGGATAAAATCAGAATAATTTTAAGCGCACCCTTCATTTCTTAAAGCGACATTTAAGTAATCTACTAACGAGTAAAAATGTCAGTGACATTAATGGTATTGGTGACAAATAGTTTAAGCATTTCTTACTTCAACTATTACAAGCATAGCACTTGTGATTGTGAAATATTTATATCTCTTTGGAAGAGAAATTAATGAAACAATTCTGCCGTAGTTACAGAAACAACTTACTACATCAGCAATTAATCATGTGTTTCCAAGCATGGAACATATTATAGCCTAGGAAATTCAGATCGCAGTCTTTAATTCATGTGCCCAATCAAATTTGCTCCACAATAGCTAACAATTACTTTAAAGCCTGTTTAATAGAAGGGGTTGTTTCCTCAGTCATGAATTCGAATTACAGAATGTCGCCGATTCATCTTAATGTATAA
Source organism: Stegodyphus mimosarum (assembly GCA_000611955.2). Lineage (NCBI taxonomy): Eukaryota > Metazoa > Arthropoda > Arachnida > Araneae > Eresidae > Stegodyphus > Stegodyphus mimosarum. The sequence goes on along the minus strand of KK115845.1, from coordinate 53,280 downwards.
TTTTACTCATTCCTTTACACTTGCGATAAGCAAAAATTCAAACAATAATGTAGATGTTTCATTTTTAAGCAATAAATTCAACTGATAGTACAGTCAAAATTAGCTACAGCGAAACGGGCTTCTTCCGGATATAACGAAGGAAAGTTTTGGTCTCCTCCAGTTTGTTATATAATTAATGTTATTTTATGATATTTAAACAAATCTCTCAGTGTATGAAATCGGATATAACAAACTGCACGGATGACTTCAACTGTAAGTTTTTTTGCATTGTTCGTATTTTTTTCGGAATTTCTGCAGGTTTACGCTAAAAAATTACTAACCGATAAAATCATCTACGTTTAAAATATTAGTATTCAAATTCTATCTACATTCCTCATTCCATCAGGCTATGCGAGATAGAGAAGATCCTACTCTAGGAGCATGAGAATACAATAAGCGTATCTTAGGAAACCCTACGAGATACCTGACCATTGAACGATAAAACGTGAGTGGGTTTTCTGATTTCCTTCAAATTCTTTATATGAGCTGCCAGACAAAGCCCAATTCGAGGCTGATGCTACGATGGAAAATTTGAAATTTTTGCTATTCAAGTAGAGAAGTAGTAGTGAACCTTATGTGTTTGCAGTTTTTCAGTTAATTCTCTTTTTAGAGACCAAAACGTTTTTAACTCTACCGGTTTGTTTCATTTGAGTGTAAATGCGCTCCAAGTTCTAGCCTCTGAATAGGATTTTGCATTCTTTAGAGATTTGGAGGACATAATGGTTTTTAAATCTTTGTGTCACAATCATACATATCTTGAGGGAACAGATTGTGTTCTCTGGACACTGAATAAGACACGTAAGTGACGAAATGATCTTCCTTTTCATATTTTCCAGAAGAGCAAAGCTCTCACATGTTCGTTCCTCGAATTCCGGGCACACTGTTTTTGGGTCAAAAGGTCATCCACACGGCGAGATGTAAACGTGAAGCTTCTGCATTGAGGTGAACGTTATTTGAAGAATACAAAATGGGTGCATTTAAATCGATATCTGCCGATATACAATTTATCCAAATCTAAAGTTGGTACCGTATAAAAATCAAATCAGTATAATTTCTTCTCGTGAAAAACATTTTGATACAAGTTAATTCTTTGAAGGTCAAAACTCCCGAGACAACCTTTCATTCAAACGACCAAAACTCTCGAAACAGCCGAGTTGCGATGCTGTTTTATTCCTTCCCCCTAAGGTATGCGATAAGCAAGTTTGTTAATACTGCAGGTGCAGTTTCCTAAAATTTATTGTATCAGTTTATTACAGACAACTTGCCCTAAAAGGATTTATTTATGGTTTCTTATCTTTAGGTTGCACGTGACATTTGAAATATTTGCACTTTTTTGTGCATTGGACGGGGAGGGGAGAAAATTTGCTATGAATATCGAAAAGCATTTTAAGCGTTTCGGTATTTTAAGTATATAGGTTAGCGAAGGCTTCGGCTTTCTTATGGTTAAAAGCTGAGTATGGTAGAGTGTGATGGTATTGAAGAAGCATTTTTGAAGCGGTTCTCCATTCAAAGAAGCCATAATCTATCAATATCTGTACAAATGCTTCAGATAAATAACAAATAAATTAACAAACTACTTCAAAGAGACTGGAAATGAGCAAACAACAAATTGAGAAACAGTTCGTGGTTATAATTCCAAATAAATTTTAATGGTATTTTTAAAAAAGATTCATTATTGACTTCTTTTGGTAGATGTGACAATGTTATTCAAGTTTTTTCTTTATTCATCATTCAGTTTTACCCATTTTTGTAAGATAATCCATTTTTCTAATTCGATCGGATATAGTGAACCAAACTCTTGAAGTTCGTTTAATGGGACTCGACTGTAGCGAATACGAATATAAATTTTAAGCCATCAAATAATCACGTTCAGATGCATGATTTATAGCCACAGAATTCAAAAAACGTATTACAAAGAGATAATTAAATGTTATTCTTATCAGTTCAACCAGATTTCCAAGCAAATATTAACACCAGTTACCATTCCAACCGGTATTTAAAGAAGCTTATATTAGTCATAAAAAAATCCGAAAGGTTATTTGAGGTAAAAGAACATATTTGTATAACTTTTGGATTAGCAATTCTTAAAATAAAGACCACAGACCTCTTGAGATCAGTACATTTCAGTACTAATAAAGTGGTGATTAATTTTAAAATTAAAATTTGATTGGTTAGTTAATTTCATTATAAGATAAAATACTGGGCCAAACTTGCCGCCCAGACGGTATAGTGGTTAGGGGAGCTGACTACTATACGAAAGGTCGAATCCCGGAGAAGGCATGGTTATAACTATCCATCCCTTCATAGGAGGCAAAGTTGGCACACCTATTAGGTGCCTCCATAAAAGAAAGTGACCACCACTTTTCGAATTAGTTGTGGCCAAGCCGGAGTCGGCTGAGGTCCCGCCATTGGTAAAAAAAATGCCGAACGTATAAAAAATGTGAAAGGTTTCAGATTTTAAATTACGTTCAATGGGGCGTTTTTTTAGCATTTTGTGTGTTACCTTTATTTATTAAATATCATGTTCTTCACACTTAAAACATAAATTTCAATTCAAGGGAAATATCGCAAACTAATTTTAAAATGAACATATCTTTAGAATTTTCGATACGCAGTCTCATGCGACGGAAATAAAAATGTTGTTTCTGTACAACGCTGTCACTGCTTTGAAATCATGAGTTTGTTAATAAAAAATTCGTTGAAGTTTTACAAAATGTGAAATCGATAATAAAACAAATTTCAAATTTCAAATTTGGGCTGCCAGATGCCCATATTCGCAGGAGGGTTGCGTTATTCAAAATTTGATGGCTCAAGGCACTGTTGTTTAATCACAGTGCGAGAAACATATATAAATTTATGCAGATTCTTCATTATTTAATTTCTTTAAATATAATACAGGGCAACAATATTTGGTGGCAAGAATTCGAAAAGTGGAACAACGCAGGAAGGTGCAGAAACTGAATCAACGCAAAATGTCAAAACGAAATTAAATAGTCCTTCTGGACAAATAGCCCCTTTGGACTAAAAATCTATTGTAGACACCTCATGACTTTCTTGTATGGCCTATTAAAATTATGCACATTTTTTGCTGGATGCCGTTCAAACTTATTTCCTCGAATTTCATTACAGATATATTTCTAATTCACTTAATTCAGTTCTCACTCCGCAGCAAAGCAAAAACTCATAAAATCTCAAAACATCTTCATTAAAAATTCAGTTAAAACAGTTAAAAAAACAATTTTACAATTAAAATTAGAGTTTTTACGCAAAAACCAGCAATTCGGCCAACGGGCGAAAAGGTAAAATTTTCGGTGCACAAAACTGAAAGTTTACTTTTATCCCACTCGGCAAAAAGACATAGAAGGTGCAGAAACTGACTTAATTCATTATTCTACTGAGTTTCAAACGTGAACAAATGGCCGTTCGTTAGGCTATCTCGCCACTTTGAAATTGTTGATAATTTTCAAACTATTGCATACAGATTAACTGAGGCATAAAAACCTTAACGGAAACATAAAAAAAAAAAAAAAATAATTCAATCACTTTTAAAGCCAAAAATGCACAATTTGCCAACATATAAGAATATAAATTAAGTTCACCAAGTCAGGTAAAAGACTTGGAATTCGTAAATATATACGGTTGCTGCAGCCAAAAGCAAGGACTAAGGAAGGCGCAGAACTGCATGTTATATGAGTCCATATGCAAAATTTTAACCTTTTTACGGCTATTCTTTCTCGAGTTATGCAAGATGCAGGCATACGTACGTATATACGTACAGACGTTGTAAGGTTTTTAGTTAAACTAACAAAGTTTTATGTTAATTTCTCTTTCCGGTGAACTCTTATTTCAACTTCCCGTTAGAATGAGCGCGCGATTCAGCTTTATGCTTATTGAAGTGGAGCCAAGTTTTGTATTTAAAGGTTACAAAGGAACTTCTCAGTGTGTGAGAGAGCTTTTAGTCTCAAATCACTTCGGCTCTGTTCGACGTCCGCCTGACTAGCTAATATTTAAATTCTAAGCCTTAGCGCTGTTACTCTTATACTTATTGAAGTAATCTTGCTACGCACCATTGATATTTTAGAATAGAGGCCAACCTCGCGTTTAAAGCTCTGGAAGCAACGACTACTTAATTTCTACTCACTTTATTTTAAATTATTTGATTGTTCAGTTTAGACCCAAGTGCGGTCATTATTTTCTGTTATCCCTTCCGACTTGGGAAGTGGCTGTAAATAATGGTTTAATAAAAGGACAATTTTAAACCCCTCTTACGTGTAGTTATTCTACCACTGACAAGAACATAGCTGCATTCAGCTCCCTGTTCGAGATCAGGACTTTGAAACGGTTACGACAATGTTCGCCAAAAGCATGCACAAAACACTCAGTCCTGACAACGTTAAGTAAAAATCGCTTCTGAATCCATTTTACAATGCGTATTGACAAAAGCAATCCTTTATTTTGTCCTTACGTACAAATGTCATGCAAAAACATCGTTAAAATGGTTTCGATAGCGGTTGAAATCGATATTTACATTGAAATATGACACTAGAAAGTTTTCGCGATTACAGTAGTTTATTTAATTCGTACAAAGAAATAATGTAATAAATATATGATGCCAAATACTCAGCATTTTATACCATATTTGCCATGCGTCTTCTTATGCACCCACTTCTCTGTCTTTTAGAGCTACCAATAAAATTTTCTTACATGATATTTACTATGCAATAATTCTAAATACGTATATGTGATATTTCCATATTCTTTGTTTTCTTTATCTTGAGATTTTTATTTATGTTTGCTAAGCAACAAAGAAATTAAGGAATGAAATATTTTATACAAGAATATATAAACGCTTTATTAGTGTGCATGACGGTATATCGTATTGATACAGTAATTTAATTACAGCAGATATGAATAGTTTTTATTCCTTATTCAATTCCTTTTATCTCAGTATCTTATATACTAAGAGCATTCAAATCTATGTATATCCTAAGCCTAATTCCTAAAATATATATTTTTATGATATGTATCTTAAAGCATATTGCTTCGCTTGTCCTTTTGTTACATAAAACTGGCAATTCGACTGTGTTTTGCTTACAAGAGTTTGTTCATTTGCCCATTCGTACTGAAAGTAACAGCTCGAAAATTCACAGAGTTTAAACTGTATATTAAGTCTGGCGCAATCTTGATTAAATGGATTAAATAGAAAGGAATACAGATGATTTCTATTATCCGGAATACACGATTTAGTTAACCATTTTATCAATACCATAAAAACTGAATTCTTTTATATGTTTTAAGAAACGGACTTAAGTTCTAAAAACATAACAGAGTAAAAATTACTTTGAAAGAGGCTTGCTGTATTTAAACTCAAAATTTTTACATTGTGCAAGTCCTACCAAACGTTGATATTTTGTAAATTATTTATAATTGATGAAATTTTAGTTCTAGCAAAAGTTACATTGCATTGGTATGAATTTATATTAGTCTAATACGAACCCATTACCATGATTATTCAGGTTTTGCTTAGCCAGTTTTAGAAGACATTTGAGCAATTAATTTCTTATTTTTATATTTCAATTCTTTTATAATATAATTGTCTAAACTTTGTACGACAATTATAGTTCTTTGAAATACCAAGCTCCATTTTTCTTGAAGGACCCTCGGTTAATTTGCTTTTCAACTCCTTCTAATTTAATCCCTTCTGAAAATTTAGAATTTGAGGTAATTTAATTTATTATGACATTTATTAAATTATATAGAAATTTCAGATTTTTATATTGTTATTCATAAATTTTATTATTCATAACAATTCGATAGCCTAATTTATGAAGATAATTTAATTTATAATGAAAGTTTAACTCAGCACTAAAGTTAATTTTTCTTTCTTTAATAATTAAAGTCTGGCAGATAAAAAATCCAGTTGCAACTAATTCAGTTATTATAATCTTTGTCAGTCTTCTGAGTTCCTAAATAATGTAAATTTTGAATTTGGATAACCTTGTATCAGTATTATAAACTTCCACGTTTTCCAGTATGGAAAATATTTTTCAGCATAAATACAAGAAGCATCCATAAAGTCCAAAGACAATAAATATCAAAGTGAATTATTAGAAGGTCAAAGCACACACACACAAACACACACACACACACAAAAAAAAACACTTTCCCCCCCCCACACATCCTGAAATTGTTTGTGAATGAGAGTCATGCTTATTACTGTAATGTGAACTACAAAAGTGATGATTCACTATTTGAAATCAATCACAAAAAATTTGCTTGAAGTCAGGTATCGTAATAAGCTAGAATTTACAGTGCAGAACAGTTGCTCAGGAAACTTAGCATTGTCTGCTCATTGTTGCGAACAAGCAACATTTTCTGCTGAATTTACCACGCTATGCTTCCTTTATGGTCAGAAGTTGGGTTAGTGAGTTAGCATTCATGTTATGGCGATATTACATGGTAAATAATAAATAAAAACGGGCACATCTTTATCTAAAAAATGCATAATAAAACAATAAAAAACAAAACAAAAAATCTAAAAGCTATCAGATTTTATATTACGTCCAAAGGCGCGTTTTTAACGTATTTTGCGTTACCCTTATTTATTATATATCATGTTCTTCATCCTTAATCCATAAAATTCAATTCAACAGCAAAATTCCAAAATAAATTAAAAAGAACATATCTTTAGAATATCTGATACAGAGTCTCGCGCGCTGGATATATATTTTTTTTCGTACAGTGTTGCCATTGCTCGCTTTGAAATCCTTGAGTTTGTGAATCAAAAAATTCATAAATGCTGTATAAAATATGAAATAGATAATAAAACAAATTCCAAATGTGGGCTTCCAGATGCCCATATTCGGGTGGAGGATTACGTTTTTTAAAATTTGATGGCTCTAAGTACCGTTGTTTTATCATAATGCGAGAAGCATACATACTTATTTTTATGCAGATTCTTCATTATTCAATTTCTTTAAATATAATATAAGGCGATAATATTTGGTGGCAACAGTTTGAAAAGTGAAGCGCCATTTATAGTGAAACGCCCCAAACTGCCAAAACGAAATTAATAACCCTTCTGGGCTAACGCCCTGGGCTAAAAAAAAAAATAGGAAAGGTTACAGATTTTAACGGTGCCCCAAAAGGGTTTGTTCAGGATTTTTACACTCTTCCTGAGCTCGCATTATACTTATTCTGCCAGCCCCCCTTTTTTTCTTTAGCTTCATTATTAGGCATCGTTTTCTTCGCAGTTACATTACATACAATTCAACAAAATCAAAAAAAATTTAAAAGCAGTATAGCAACATGCTGAGAATTCCCGATGGAGTGTTGAGTGCTACATACATTTCTCTGTTTTTTTTTTTTCGTTCAGTTCTTCATACGAATGTTTAGTTTTCTTATTAAGAAGGCTTATATTTTTTGCCTCTTTATATTATAAAGCGGCTGTGTGATAGCTTTATTTTTTAAATATCACTTTCTTCACACTTACTCCACATAAAATTCAATTCAACAGCAAAATCTAAAAATATTTAAAATCAGCATTTTAGAATTTTCGATAGACAGTCTCGAGCACTGGAGACAAAAATGTTTTATTTCGAACAGTATTGCTATTGCTTGCTTTCAAATTGTTGAGTTTGTTAATAAAAAATTTTTTTAATTTTTACAAAACATGAAATAAATATTAAAAGAAATTCAAAATTCAAAATTTGGGCTTCCAGTTGCAGACGTTCGGGTGGAGGACTGCGTTATTCTAAGTTTAATGGCTATAACAGTATCGTTGTTTTTTCACTATGCCAGGAAAATTCCTACATGCATACAGATACTTTATAAGGTATTTCTCCCGCCTTCTTCGTATGCCTTCGTGGTGTAGTGGTCTGCATGCTCGACGCGTAACCGAGAGGTCCGTGGTTCGATTCCCGGCGAAGGCTTTGCTCATTTTTCATGTCTCCTGCTTCGTAAGTACCTAATGTCTCTACAACTTCATTAACAGATACGCCGTTTACAGTAAATTGTCGCCAAATCCCATTTCAAGACTATTAGCCCCATCTGGGCGAAAAAAATGGTGACAAAAATCTTTCGAGTAATTTTTGTGTTTTGATCTTGCGACTTCGTGGCGATCCATTATGCTTCTAAGGCATGCTATTTTGCTTATTTTTGCGGTACCAATTCATTAGAATAATTAACGCGGTTTTTGGTCATTTTTTTCGTTAGCGTTCGAATCTGACATATACTAATTCTGGTTTTATACATTGGATTCTGGCCTATTCTAATATCAGCCTACGCATTCGATATATCCACATTTTCATGCAATAGTATTTTTACAAATCAACACCGTCTCAATATATTCGCATTGCCATAAAATAGCAACATGAGCTTTCAACTTTGAAGTAAGAATCAACTTTGAGCTTTTTACTTAATGGCAGATTTTATCATATTTTTTATCTAAGAATCACGAATTTTTCAATTTTTTACCCTGACAGGTTTTAATCTTGCAGCCTTTTTTTACTTCTACTTTTCTGCATGACACTGTATGTGCCTGAAGCACAACATTATCTTTCTTTCACCACCGCTTATTTTATTATGATCACTGAGCGCTTAATTTGTTTAGATTTAGCTAAACTTTTGAGCTCTTCTAGAACCTCCAAAAAAGGCGTCTGCTTGCTAAAACCATGCGTTTTTCATATCCATGAAGATACACGGAGTTTTATTTTGCTTGGTTTTATAATATTTGTTTCTTTATAGGTACCTAAAAATAGTAAAAAAGAAGAAAATTAATACATTATCTTCCTGAAGCTGTGAGTTCCGTAATTTGTAAAAGTGGTGGAGAATAAGCAAAAGTTAGTTTTTACAGTGTATAAGTTAGTACAGTATTGTACAACACTATAATTTATAGCTCTAGTTTAAGAAAGCTGTTATCATCACTTAATAAGAATAATATTTGGGAATCACGAAGAATAATATTTGGGAACTATTCTGCTTACTACCAAAAGCATCGAAGCATCTTCAAAAGCCATTAACGGAAATATTTTTGCACGCATTATCAGCTTATACAAAACTTAACTGCATATATTAATAACATTATAATTAAATTAATTACTTAAAGAAATTTTAGAGAGGTAAAAAAGTATGAGAAGCATTAAGATTAGAATTTTTTTGAAAGATACTGTCAGTGCCAATAGCATTGTAAAGAAACTGATTTATTATATCTATTTTAAATTTAGAAAAAGGAATAATGAAAAACTAACTTTTTGTTATTAAATTCAAAGCAACTCTGCAGTCGAAGTTAAATATTAAAACAATGACTCCTGTTTCCCTGTATTTCTTTGTTTCTGTAAGTGCTTCCTTCTGATTAGATTTCTAAAACTTTTTTGTACAATATATGTAATGGAAGTTAAATATTAGCATTTTTACCACTAGATGATAACAGAGAAAAATATCAGGAGTTTTGAAAAAGATCTCATGCGTATCTAAAACACGAAGCTACTTCCTTCTCACTGTGGAGAACTGTAACAAAAGGATGCAATTCTCTCGACTCAAAAGTCAACTTGACTTTTATGGACTTATTTTTATCCAACGAAATCAAAGTGGATTGAAGAAAATCCTCTAAACGTGGTTTATTGGTCACTGCTTTCGCGGTTTTTATATCCAATTCCTACTTTTTCAACATATGGAAGGAAGAAAGAAGAGAGAGGAAAAAAAAGCTATGTTTTAAGATTAGTAAGGCACGGAAATACATCTTTTGATCCTATATTTCAGGTCAATACAGCCACTCGGAATATAAGCCGCCACAAGACAATTGAATATTTTATCTACTTTAGGGGTCGACTGTATAGTACCGACTCCTGTTTAGCGATTGTCAAGGGATTCACGAATATCTCGAGATCGTAGATGCTTAACTACTTTTGAATTATTACATATGTTAATTACAATTTGCGTTTATGCCTAAAATTTACCTAGTTTTTTTAAATATATAAGCGCACGAAAGCATCATTTTTAACAAATCTATTTTTAAAAAAATCGATTGATTTATGAAATACGAGTTAATTGAATTAATGTCGTCCCACACTATTAAATCAGAATAAAATTAATGTCATCTTGTTCCATACCTGGATCACTAAATCGGCTTCATATAAACAACATCTAATTAGCTATCTGTAAATTACCCAACTTCTGTGAACAGTTTTTGTAATTTTATGCAATGTTTTTAGAAGTATCCGCTCTATGGCTATCTATATGGCAAAAATATTTCTGTTAATGGCTATCCTTTTCTATGAAAAGGACCTGCTAGTGCCCGAATCGGTAAATCCGCTTAACAATGGTAGTTAGACCGGAGTCGAACAAAGGTTCTGTGTAAATAAAGGTGAACAAAGGACCTAAATATATGTTTCCATTTTCGTAGTTTTTCTCTTACAGAACATGTATACGAGACAGTATTTTTATGTTTACGAGACATACAATCCATTCTTAAATCGGGGAGGATTTAAATTTGGTTTTAAGCATTTCTGGATGATTCATTTGATAACAAATATTAAATAAAAATATGATTAATTCTTTCACATCGGTTGAAGCCAAACTCTGTTCTTCTCAAGCATCTAAAACACCAGTATACACCAATTTTAATCGGAATAGATTTCCTTCCCCCATGCCAAGTAAAATGCTACAGCTTTAAGAATAATCTACTTAAGAAAAGCGATTACTTCTCTTTTGGCGATCTTTGTGAGGTTTCACCCATTTTGTGAAATGTCCCTTTAAGAAAGGATTGCAGTTGTGAGTATCAAAGCTAAACGTCGAAGCTAAACAAAGGAGGGGAAAGGTGCATTCGAATAGGACATCTACTTTCAATCGCTTCAAAAGAATGATTGGCGTATCATTTAACAACTCTTGAAACTAATGAGTCATTGACTAACGCGATGGGGAAAAGCATTAAGTAGAAAAGAGATGCAGGGGTTCGGGCCACTTGCCGGTATCTGAATGTACGACGTTTTGGGACGACTTCGCTGTGAATGAGTTAAATATGAACTGTTTGCAAATGTCCAGTTCAAGGTCCATATCCAGATTATAAATGAAAAAAATCATGTTGCATTAGGAATTACACATTGCCTTTCCCCATAGTTTATATAATGTAATTATTAATATATCCAAAAGAACTAGCACAGTTGGAAAAAAAAATTTAGGATTTAGTGCAATAAGTGTAGTAACTGTGCGTTGTACAATAAGGAAAAACTTGTAACACAAGGATTTAAAATGCTCATAACAGTTAATAATAATAAATGTTTACGTGCTTCGTCACTACAAGAATTGGCCTCAACTGAGAAACCTCCATATTAGGCAAGGGGTTGGATCGCCAATCATAGATCCCCAAGTGGGCTAGAATATACTTTAATCATGCTACCACTCCGAGTTCCCAGTCCGAAGTGGTAGAATTTAAAAGTTTTCACTTCAACCAAGGCTACCTCTTGAGCTGTCAGGGTCACCACTTCTGGTTCTCAGGTTTCACGGTGGCGGGGAACTGCATGCCTGGAGATCTGACTGGTCGTTAGAGATGCTAGCTGCCAGTACTACGCGGAACGCCCGAAGCCCTTGCACCGGGTCTGACACGGAGCTTACAGTACCTCACCCTGTAGACCACAGGAATAAATGGAAACGGTTTTACCCGCAAACACCTACTGGTCACAGGGAACAGCCAAGCTCAATGATTTTGTACCCACGTGGCCGAGACTGCCTAGGTACAGATCCTAGCCAGTAGCTTCACAGAGTTCTCTGCGTTGACCCCCAGGAGGGGTCATTACAACTAAGCAACACAATCATTAGCTTAATCAAGTACCTTAATGGTTCATTAACGTGTGTTTGTTGTTCTATGTCGTTTTCTAAAAAGTATACTATACGTACTCAGCAGAAATGTTATCTCCCAAATTATTTTCTGCTGTACTCCCAAATTTATAGTGTATAAGTTAACATGAAGTATTGGTTAACTTTGTGCATACCCTTTTCCTTCTAATTTCAAATTAAAAAAAGTAATGTGTACACCACATGACTTTCTTCTTCGGAATATTAAATTATACGCATTTTGCATTTCATTTAAACTTATTGGATTGAATTAAATCCACTTCATCGATAGCGCATAAACCACAATAGAATAAATGCACTCTTTAAAATTCACTACATTGGTTTAACACAGCGACACTCTGGCGCCAGCATTATCTTATCCTTGTCACATGTTCTATTAAAATATTACAATAAATCTAAAATGATGCGTAAAAAAAATAAACAACCGTCCCCCCCCCTAAAAAAAACAGTTTTTCGCAGACGATTCAGTACTTATTCAATTAGTTCAGTTCTGACTTCGCGACATTAAGCATGATTTAATTCGCAATAATAAAAGAAGGCATTATCTTTGCTGTTCTGAAGCTTAGTTTCACTAGATTGGCAACAAATCCAATATTGTCCTAAGTTTGAAATGTAAATAAATATGTCCACCAATGAGCAAAATGATTAGGTTTAACCGCACTCAAGCAAATTTTAAATTGTTAATAATTCTACAAATTTTGTATGCAGATTTACTAAAGCCATATAAACTTTAACCGGAAGATAAGAATATTAATCATTTTTAAAGCAAAAAATGCACAATTTACCTACATATAAGAATAAAAAAACCTGAGCTCACTGAGCCGAGCAGCAAAGTGGATATATATATATGTACATAAATTTATATACCTTTGGTGCAGCCGATTGCAACCAAAATAGAAGGTGCACACACACCTACATGTTATACCAGTTCTACACACAAAACTTCAACGTTCTGAGGCTACTCGTTTTTGATTTATGCAAGACACATACATACAGACGCAATGAAAAAATCTCTTCAGAATTCATTTTAAATCAGTTTTATAATTTTCTTTTGGAAAAAGAGTCCTTTATTTTGTTTTTACGTACGAATGTCATTCAAAAACACAGTTAAATTTCATTCGATAGCGGTCAAAATAGATATTTTCGTTGAAATATGATAACCGAAATTTTTCGCGATTACAATACTTCCTTCTCACTTCGTACAAGGAAGTAAAAAGGACTTCAGAAGTTACAAAATACGGAAGGAGAAGGAAACAGTAATAAAATTTAATTTTCTTTATTATCTGGCCTTGAAATTTTTTGTCCTTGATGCAGCAACATATTTAGATATCGATTCCGTGTTATGATAATACAGGACTTCATCTAAGCCTCAGAGAAACATATATCATCCACATGCAACATCCATGTATACATGTTTTACTGGAAAATTTCGCTATAGTCTCTTTGTGGGTTATATTTCTTTTTAAGCAGTTTGACCTTTTTACTATTTTAGGCTGCTACGTTTTCTTTCTCCGTTGTTAACATAATATTTTTAGGGAGAAAATAAACCATGCAAGAAATAAAGTTGTTTTATTGGGTCCTTTGAGAGAGGAAGCTAAAAAAATTCATTTTGGAAACGACTGATAAAAAAGTTCACGTTAATCCATTCACTTTATATTATCTAAACTGGTGACTGCACTTAATGTAATCAATTCGCCTGTAGTTGGAGTCGCCTGTAGTAAAGGGATAGAAGTTAAGTAATAAACTTCATTCATATTTAGTTATTGCTGTTCTTTAGTCATCGTAAGTAAAACATATTTTAAAGATAAATTTATTATAAATTCGTTATAGAAAACATTTTCTTCTATAATTCCTTCGTATTATTTCTTAAACTGAATTAAGAGGAAAAAAAAAACTTGTAATATAAGGTTAAAATTTTTCCTCCTGTGCTTTTGTAGTGCATTGGCTAATATATTGCTTAGGTAATCTTAAAAGACCTGTATTTTATTCTCGGAATAGGTAAAGTCACTGAACACTGGTAGTTCGGTCTAGGGTTCGAATCCCGGCGAATGGGCCTACTCAGGGATATTTTTGTGGTTTTCCGTGTGTGTAACTTGCATACGGACTAGTTTTCTATCGGAAGGTCCTCCATAAAGACATCCATTAGGCAGATACCGTGAAGTGCATTGCCATAATTCAATTAACCAAGCCAAACCAAACCATCGATTCATGGAAAAGTAGCATGACATTCTTCAAACACACCTCTATAAAATTCCTTTCTCTATATGTAAAACACTAGAGATATAAGTGTTGGATAATAGTACATCATAAACCAGAATTTGCCAACTGGAGTTTCCTCTACAACCCTCTCTACAGTAAAATAAAGAGTTCTATGACTAATTAATCTGATCTTTTTGTCATAGACCATTCATTTACTTTTTGCGCTCAACTTAGAAAGTAACTGATGTGTACTATAGGAACTAAGCCAAGAATACAGTGAATAACATGCGAGCAAAAAAATATAGTGCAATTATAGTGCGATAATGCAATCAAAATTTACACTAATCTTGCTACTCATTTCTCATCTTGGATCAGGAATTAATATCTGTGCTTTCCATGTTTTCACTACTAGATACTAATACAGTGCAAGTTTTGAACTCTTATTTAACTAAGTATTGCTATTATTTATTGCTTCTGTAACCGTATTTTAATCATTTTGTACAGCTGTTAGGTTTCTTGAAGCAGGAGAGATATAAAAAGAGCAATGCCTCTAATGGTCGAAGGACTCGAACCTGGACCTCTCGAATACGCGCCGAGTGTGATACCGTTACATCACGAAGGCATGCTGGAAGGAGGAAGAAAATACTTTATACACTCTCCCTTTTAAAGGACTACTGGGATTAGGGGTCCCAATCGTCAAGCCTGGTGGTAACGAATTATTGTCCACCACCTTTTTGTTTGTGCGCCACTGTAAAGTCATTAGATTTTTCGAAGCAGGAGACATGAAAAATGAGCAGAGTCCTCGCGGGACTCGAACTTAGACCTCTCGAATACAAGCCGAGTTTACTACCGTTACACCACGAATGCATGCTGGAAGGAGGGAGAAAATATCTTTTAATTTACATTAAATTTGAACTTAACAGACTGAAAACATTATCTCATTCATATAAAGCTAATTTAAATTTTAAATAATGGAAATTTAATTGTAAACAAATAAAATATTAATATTTCTGCGAATTAATTGGCAATATCATTTAAATTCAGAAAGTATATGTAAATCAAGTGTAAGCCTCCAAACACGTAAAAAAATATTTAATAATCTATAAATTAATCCCAAAATCTTTAAAGAAATTTTTAAGATTAAGTCTTAAAAAAGCTATTTTAAAATTACATTACATGTATTGCAACATTTCCGCTTATGCTTTATTTTACAGTATTGTGTTTTTTACTCTGTGTCACTAACCACGCTTTTACTTGCTCATATTTTCATAGCTGAGCAAATTTAAATTTTTTTTTTGAGTTTGTTTACTTCATACCGCAATACTACTTATTGTATGTTATGCTTGCTGTGTCTAATGACGTAACTGTGAATTTCTAACAAGCTAGTTTTCCTCCATACTTCTCAACTAATGTATAATATGCTGTTGGATAATTTCTTTCCGCAAAATTATGTTATTTTACATCTAATGCATTTCTACACTGTGTAATAGCTTTATATCATATTATCATCAATATTTAGAACATCTGTTGTAACTTCTTTAAATGTCATTGCATACTTGTGTTAAAATATTTTCCTCAATGTTCCTACAGAATTTCTTCACTGGCTGTAACATTCAACACTTTAAGATCACAAACAAGGCATTTTACAGTCCCCGATGGGGAGGGTGGAGTTTTAGCACACCCTAATTTTAAATGCATTCGTGGAATTTTCAGTGCATACAGTATGCTTTATATCTGGTTTCCGAATTTTCTCTTGACATCTTTATTTTTCTTTTTGACTGTGAAGCGAGAAGATAATACATTTTCCATCCGTCAGCTACGACGAAGTTGGAGTTAATGTGAATTTAATTCTTTGCAAAACTGCAACAATTTATCATTGCAATATTGATGCTGTCTTAAGGAAAATTTGATTAGTCTTTCGCTTTACTTAAAAACGAGTCATTTTCACAAAATGCATGTATCATAAATTATCCGTCAAGAGCAGTAATTAGTTCTTGATTAAAAAAGGAATAATTTATGGAATAATTCAGCTGCAACAAAATATACATAAGGTTTAACTAGTGATTACAAATAGGATTTTTACATAAATTTAGAAGTCAAATAGCAAAAACAACCTAAATTATTTTAATCTAAATGATTTTTTATATCTTTTATTCTAAACTAAGCAGGCGTGAGACCTAAGATTCTTTAATTTGAAACATACAACTCAAACAAATAAAATATAACTATCTTTATGCGATATACAATTTGTGAACTTCAGCGGGCTTTATTTGGATATGTAAGGTATTGCCCAATTTTTCACGTAGAAAATCTGATATATTTTTCATAATCTGCAGTAAAGAATTACACTTTTCGATGTAGGCATTCTTTTATATAAACAGCTTCAGCTACACTGACCTTTCTTTATGAATCTAATTACAAATGTTTCTGAATTAATTCCATTCTTAAGGCACTGCGTATTTATATATGGTAAAGGGACATCACAGTAGACATGCTTATAAAAATTATAATGAATTTATATCATTCATTTAAAGATACGACCTAAACTAGAGCGGCCCAGACAGTATAGTGGAGTCTACTGTGGTACCGAAGGGTCCAGGTTCGAATCCAGGAGAAGGTATGGGTATTTGTAAATGTATAGTATCTTTGCGGCATGGGGCACTGAAAATATATGGCGAGCCGAAAGTGGTTGAGTGGTAAGGGAGAGGAGTGGGAGGCCCTCGGACCATCCTTCGGGGTGCTTTCCCTTAAAACTGGGATGGAAGAAGAATCCGACCTCCTTGAGGCTTTGGCAACCATTCTTCCATGAAATACATGGACAAGACAACAACAACAGCAACCTATTGTTACGAATTTCACATTTCTTTGGCTATTTATTTAGACTTGCAAATAAAATTGCTTTATATTTCTCGTGCAACGCAGGAAGAGAAAGCTACGTCAAAAAAAAAAAGTAAAAATAAAAGAGCGCGTGCATTTAGTGTTTAATAAATAAATATCTCGTAATTACTGCTGCCATCCAGAAAAGTCTAGAAAAATCGAGATTGTTCTAGTGATAATTAAAAAGCTTATAAAAGCCGAATTGAAACACACATGATTTGAACAGGATGGCAATGAAGTATATGATTAGATAATGATTTTCAGGAAAAATTCAATTACGCGTTACCAAAATTCAAACGAACTTTCGAGTTTGGTTTTGAGTGGATGATGGATTTTCCTCAAAAGGTTAATTTGATGGTTTGTTCCTGTTTACCTAAATGTCTTACACTGGGCGAATAGCATGTAACTATTTACACTGAAGATTTAAACGAAGAATTTAAAAAAAGAAGGTATATTTTTATGTTATGCCTAATTTTCACAAACAGTTAATTATTACCAGCATTTGGAATGACTGTTCAAAATAAAATTAAGAATAAAGGTCTGTACCTCAAATTCACACAAACATAACATTTCATTTAAATATTACTGCACTCAATATTATTTGCAAAATCAATGTTCTTGCAATTCACATTAAATCTAACATTAAGGCAGTTTTCACCGAATTAAAAAAAATTGCATGTATTAAGACACGACAGAAAAATAAAATGCATTAAATAATAAATTGCTAGAATTTTTGCAAAAGAAGTGCAGTGGAACTCCTTAAAACAAGTTCTTCCTTAAGACGACCATCACTGGAATGACCAACATTTCCGTGAGCATACCTAAACTTCGGCATTGGACATAATCTCTCAGAGATGAGTGTCTTCATAGAAGACCACAGATTATTTGAAGACATAGGTATTCGCGTCAGAAAAGGCTGAGTAAAATCAGAGTAAATTTTAAGATCTATTAATCTTAATTAAAGAGAGGTTCCTTAGTATTAAGAAGGAACGGATTTCAAAGGAAAATTCCCTTGACTTCGTTAACTCAGAAAGCAATATACGTAAATCAATCAAAAGCCAAAATATATGATTAATGCATTTTTATTAAATGTTTATTAAATGTTTTCATCTTAAGATTGATACTCACGTATTAGCTAAAAAGTCACACAAATAAATTTTTATATTTTTACGGATTTTGTATTTATTTAGAACTGTAATTAAAACTGCTTTATTTTCCTTTGCAATGCAGACGATTTTTGAAGAGAAAGCTACGTCGGAAAAGTAAAAGAATAAAAGAGCGCGTGCATTTTATATTTAATAAATAAATATCTCGTAATTGCTGTTGCCATCCACAAAAATCGAGAAAATAGGTTTTACTAGAATGTTCTAGTGAATAATTAAAAAGTTTATAAAAGCCGAATTAAAACACCTCAGCTCAGTTGTAGCTGTTTTAAGCGAACTGTTGGTTACCTAATGCTGGTATTGATTGTAGCGAATTCGCTGTGAGATCCAATTAACTTTCTCTGTTTTGAACTGAGTTCCGTTTAACGTTTGAGATATTGTGATATTGTGCGAATATCTCTGAGGAAATATCAGTATTTCGTTTTATTTCTTGTGAAAAGAATAAATTTTATTAAGTTTTTAACGACTTGTGCTTTCAATCCATTACAAACCCGTACGCACGCAACTATATTAACAGCATTCCGAAGAGCTTAATTCGTAAATGCACATTGATTCTGCACCCGAGGAAAGGGTGTCTAGAATGAACCGTTTGTCTTTCAGGTAGTGTTTTCTGCTATTGTGTCACGTGATTTTTGCCGCGCATAAAGTAAGATAGTTGAAAATATTTCGACGCGAATTTTCTCTATAAAATAATCAAAACCTGTGAAGATTTTCAATGCGAAATTGTAGCAAATGTCAGTAATTGTAAAAATTTCACCATCTAGTTGAAAGCATTTGAAAGGAATTCATATACATACTGGATACCGGAAAACCTCATGAGAAATAAAATGTAAATAACAGCTTTAAAGCATTTAAAATCACAAGAGTATTACAAGCCCATTGGTTCATACCTGAAGCCCCTTCTTCAGCTGCAGTACTCATGTGTACTTTGGAATTGTGGTTCAGAGGGCAGCTTGCCATCTCAAAATTTCACAGCAGTAGTAATATTAATAAGTTATTTTACATATATTTTGTCAATTTTAGGAAGCATTTTTCACGTTACTTGAAATCGTGCTACTTTTGTATTTTTAAAGCTCATAACAGTTATAGTTTACAGCTGTTTCCTCGTCAGACATAATATCGATATGTTGATAATAAACCAATGCATAAGATTGTCATGAAAAGGAATTTTCTTGTACACCTACTAAGATGCGGATTTTTAACAATTTCTCACGCACTTTCAGTGCTGTAAAGTTAACACAATGACATGGATCAAAATGATTTTACTCAATTAATTGACACCGAATCCCTATAGTTAATCAAAATTTAATATTTAAAACACAAAATTCAAAAATCATGCAAAAGGAAATTAATTTATGGGACTTCTGCAAGATTTAGAATTGTTTGGACAGAATTTGGTAAATTTCCAAGTATTTACTTATTTATTTTCCAAGTATGCGTATTTACATTCTTGATTTTAAATTGGATTTCTGTTCCTTTGAGATGGTATAGGGAAAGTTTTCTAATTATAAATTATTAGTATACGATGGTTTTGGTCTACGAGAACGGGCAATCTCTAATTAACTTTCCGCAATTTCAGAATATTCCCCCCTAGACCAGTACTTTCAAGAACACTCTGGCATGTTATGTAACCGCCGCTATAAACAGCTCTACGCGCCATTTTTCGCCAGACTGCTGCCCGCTAACGCTGCTATTAGAAAGCTCGCTGCTTGGTCTGTTTTTCATATCTTTGTTCAATAACTTATGACGGAAAAATCTTAGACTGGATATTACCTAATTTAAATCACTATGGATATATAAATTGGAGCTCTTCGTCAAAAGGAGAAATGATCGGCCATTTGAATTGAATAAAGATGTGAAGCGTTAAATTCTTCAGTGTCATCTGTTTTTACCTTACACTCTGCCATCCCGACTGTGTTCCGAAAATATGACAATATTTTTAAAAGTCGACAGGATTCGAAATAGAGCCGCACTTTATCTTGTCGACTTTTATTTATATTGTGATGATTTCGAAAAGCACAGAAGGAGGAATTAGCTTGCAGTCGTCGTAGCTGAGGGTGAAGGCTTACAGATGAAGATAACAAAACATGAACTTGAAGAATTTCCAGTCCTTATTTTCACACATATAAAATAATCTCCGTAGATGTTAATCCAATCATAATGAAATCCGATACATTTCTTTGATTCGATCATAATGAAAGATGATAAATTGCTATTTACATTGATTTTTAAAATTAAGACGCAGACACTTTACACGGGGAAGCAAAGCGAGGAATTAGTATTAGCAAGGTGCGAGCTAGCGGAAGAAGGGGTGCTGTAATTAGTTCGCCAGAGTATTTATACCAGAGTAGATGCGATTGTAGAGACAAGTTATGATTGGTTAGTTTATTAGTTTTGGTTTGCACTTTTCAAGCAGCGTTACGTCTGCTAGAAAAATCTCGAATTCGGGAGAACAGATGAATTTAGGGGAAGATCACCAAATTTAGAATGTTAATTTTAAGATCACCAATTATTTTTTAAAGAAGATATCGTATTTTCGTATACGTTACATATTTAGAATCACATCTACTCTGGTATAAATACTCCGGCGAGCTAAATACGTCAACCCTTCTGTTAGCTTCCACCTTGCTAATAACTCATCGCTTTGCTTCCCCGTCTTAAGTGCCTGCTTCTTAGTTTTAGGAATGAATGTAAATAGCAGTTTATCATCTTTCATTATGATTGAATCATAGAAATGTATCGGATTTCATTATGATTGGATAAACATATATGGAGATGATTTTATATGAGTGAAAGAAAGACTGGAAATTCTTCAAGAGAGAGAGAGATTTTCTTACACCACTTACTTATGGATTTGAAGTGTATCAAATGGTAGTGTTTAATGACTCTAACTACCTTACCGGAAGACCCGAGTTCGGATCCCGGAGGTAAGGCATGGATTTTATAAATGTCTTCGCAGCGTAGGGGGGGCACTCTAAATGTATGGCGAATCGGTAGTCCTTTCGTGTGGTTTGGTGTTAGAAAAGCAGAGGCGGGAGACCGTCGGACCGCTCAAAATCGGGGTTGGACTGGGCAAAATCGTAACTGTCATATATATGATGCACAAGGCTCAGCAACAACAGACTTGATCTCGTACTCCTTGCACGATAAAGTTAGTGGGCTTGTCCTGATTAGATCAGACAAGTGAGATTAATCACACACACACAGCACGCACAGTGTATTCACAGTTTTTGCAGAAGATACAGGCTACACTTTTTGTGTAATGAATCTCGGAAACAGAGTAGGGATTCATTTCACAAAAAGTTAAAAAAAACGAGCACTCGAGGAAAATATTGATGAGTTTATTATTATTACTATTCAATGTGAATAACGAAGGAATGAATCAAGAACCATTCAATAATTTCTCCATGGTAGCCACAGTGAATCAACAATGAATAAAGTTGCAATTCGCTATTATAGCTAAGGATCCATACTTCCCTATGGTGGTCTCCAATAGTTCTAATCGATGAAGGTTTACGCTCGTAAATAAATTTTTCCACCATAACTTAAAAAGTCTTTCTGAAATCATTCGACATATTAGTTTAGAGCCACTTGTCGATGTCAAGAATTTATTCTTTTTGACTTAAAAAATTTAAATCAGCATTCCTTCTCAATTTCGGAAGTTTTCACTCATCAGAATCTAATTCAAGACTCAAGCATAAAGAAGAGGTATCATTAAGTTTCTAAAGTACAAGACACGACGATTATTGTTGTCGAAACTTACACGGAAGTAACAATGCAAGCTTTTCGAATGGGGATTCAACCTTTTATTAACAGAGCACATCATCTCCGAGCTATGAAGGACAGATTCCTTACCATAGCTAAACTGAGTCTTTCGCAATTTTTTTCTTCTACGTCATCAGCAAAATCTGAAAGTATTTTCTCCTAACGTTTCCTTCCACTATTCAGCCTAACTCATTTCACAATATTTGAATTGGTTAAATTATACATAAATTAAATTTTACAACAAAAACAGGCTCATAATATATTTTCGTCTTCTCCTTGAAAGCAGTGAAATTATTAAACAATACAGTAAGCCCTTGCTGTAGAATGTAAACTACGATTTTTATTATACGCGTTACCCAGCCGTTCTGCGATAGTCTTCTTTAATGAGTGATTTGAAAACCCATTCCAACATTATTTAGAACAGCAAAACTTGAGCTTAAATTTAATCTAATTCTCGATAATGTGTCAGGACTGAGTGTTCGGTGCATATTCTTGGAAAACATCTTCGTGACAGCTTAAAGTCCTGATCTTGAACAGGGAGCTGAATGCAGCTATGTTCTGTGAATAAGTAGTAGAAGAACTACACTTCAGAGGGATTTAAAATCCTCTTTTATTAAACCACTATTATGTACAGCCACTTCCCAACTCGGGAGGGATACAGAAAATAAAGACCGAACTTGGGTCTAAAATGAACAATCAAATTAATTGAAACTAAGGCTAAATAAAAATTAAGTAGTCGTTGCTCACAGAGCTATAACGCGAGGTTGGCCTCTAAACTAAATGGTGCGTAGCAAGATTTAACTAATGCTGACGCACTTGGAATTACTTCAATAAGTAATCACGTAACAGCGCTACGGCTTAGAATTTAAATACTAGCTAGTCAGGTGAACGTTGAATAGAGTAACAGTGGTCTGAGACTAAAAGCTCTCTCACCCTGAAAGGTTTCTACCTTTCGTTTAAATATAACTTGGCTCCCCTTCAAATTAGCATAAAGCTGAAACGCGCGCTTATTCTAACGGGAAGTTGAAATGAGAACATATAGAAAAGGGAAAATTAAAATAAAACTTTGTTAGTTTAACTAAAACCTTACAAATGTTGCTGAAGCTCTCATAGCGCATGGTGCTGAAGCTCTCATAGCACTGCATCTAAGTTTAGAGGTTTTATTCCTTCCACCGAATACGATTTGCTTAATCCAACCATTGGCTCAAAGAATCATAAAATCATTCAAAGCCTATTATGTCAGGCGTGTTTTCATCTGTGTAAATAAAGGACTAGACGGAAAAAACTAATGACACACTAATGGCATTTTGGAAGCAATTAAACATAACACATTGCAGAGAAATTTTTAAACTCACATGGGAACAAGTGAATTTATCGACTTCAGCTTTAGCCAGTTACCAACAATTTCCATCGACTGAAATCAAAGCCTAAGAAATCGTACATACTATAAAAACAATAGGCGGCGAAGGATTTTCAGATATGGAAGGAGGAGAAATCAAAGTATTACTCGAGAATGACGACTATGAAATGTCAAATGAATAACTGGATGAAGTTTTAACGCCAGCCAGCAGTGAAGAAGATAAAATAATCTTTTACGTAACGAGAAGTTAAACGTATAACTAAAAACGACACAGGAATTCTCTGATTTTGTAATGGAGATTGACCTAAATGAAGAAGGAAAACGACACCTTATGAGAGGTATAGAAAAACTTCGCAATTTTTCCGCGAAACGTTTAATGAGTTGTGTCAGACATTGTCCCAAGCAAAAATCCCCAGCTACTTAAAAAATGGTTGTTTCATGTGCCTACTTACTAAGCAATAATAGAAGTCCTTTCAATTAACGTCAGTTTTTATAATTCCCTTTCAATTGCAATAATATTTGAGTTTGTATAAAATACACATATTTTCTTCGTCTGAACTATACCTAACCCGTTTTTTCGTAGAAAGTTTACTTCGCGAAACGCGATTTTGCCTTGCAAGCTACGTGTAAGTGACGTAACCCCGAACTTTGGCAAGGGTTTATGCTATGTAACGAAAGATTTCCTACAGAAAAGACATCTTAACATGGAATTATCTCTCATTCACTTCCCATAAAATAAATCTGATTAAAAAGCAATTTCGTTCAAAGCTAGAATCTCATGTTTTATGATTAAAGAGTCGCAGTAAGACTTAAAATCATAAACATGTCACAAGGGACTTTAGTTTAATATAGTAGTTTTTATTAACCAAGGGCTAGTCTCCATTCTTTTCCCAACTGATAACAGCATAAACTTACGCTGAGACTATAAAACCATCTATCAAATAATAGATATGAAGCATCTTCAATGTGCTGAAAGAACACCATATTTGACATTTAAGTCTTTCCCAGCCGAAAACAGTTCAAACAAAAATTCTTTTACGTACCGTTTTTTCTGTACAAATCTTTCAATTAAACACTCTTTATCTTAATTTGCAATTAAAGTTATGTACGTAACACAGCGAATTAAAAAAAAGACTTAAAAATTGTTATAATTAAAATAAATTAATTGTTAATGAAGTTATTAATTAAAATGATTATTAAAAATTAAAGTTAAATTAATTTTTGACCCAGAGGAGCGTTAGCTCAGAAGTGTTTTTAATTTCTTTTTTTGGCATTTTGCATCGATTCACTTTCCGCGTTGATTCACTTTTCAAACTGTTGCAACCAAATATTACAGCCCTTTGTTATTTTTATAGAAATTAAATAATGGAGAAGCTGCATAAATTTATGTATGTTTCTCGCACGATAAAACAATGGTACCTAGAGCCATCAAATTTTGAATAACGTAATCCTCTTCCGAATATGGGCATCTGGAAGCCCAAATTTGGAATTTGTTTTATTATTGATTTCATATTTTGTAACACTTTAACGAATTTTTGGTTAAGAAACTCAACGATTTCAAAGCGAGCAACGGCAACACTGGACGGAAAAAAAAGTACCTCTAGAGCGCGAGACTGTGCATCGGAAATTCTAGAGATATGATATTTTAAAATTATTTTGCGATATTACTGTTGAATTGAATTTTATGGTTTAAGAGCGAAGAACATAATATTTAATGAAGGTAACACAGGAAACGTTAAAGAAACGCCCCTCTGGGAGCAATGTAAAATCTGAAAGGCTTTCAATTTTTTTTTTGGCCCAAAGGACCGTTAGCTCAGAAGGGCTACTAATTTCGTTATGGCATTTTGCGTCGATTCACTATAAACGGCGAATCACTCTTGGAATTGTTGCCACCAAATATTATCGCCCTGTATTATATTTAAAAAAAATAAATAATGAAGAATCTTCCGAAACGTATGTATATTTCTCGCATTGCGATAAAACAACGGTACCTAGAATCATCGAATTTTGAATAACGTACCTCTCCACCCGAATATGGGCATCTGTAAGCCCAAATTTGGAATTTGTTTTGTTATTCTATTTCATACTTTGTAAAACATTTATGAGTTTTTATTAAGAAACTCAGCGATTCCAAAGAGGTAATGGCAACACTGTTCCGGGAAAAAAAAAAGAAAAAAAAATTAATCTCCAGCGCGTAAGACTATGTATCGGAAATTTTAAAGATATGCTCTTTAGAATATTTTGCGATATTGATGTTGGATTGAATTTCATGGTTTAAGCGTGAAGAACACGATATTTAATAAATAAAGTTAACACACAGAACGTTAAATAACGCCTCCTTGGGTGTAATATAAAATTTGCCGGTTGCTTAAGCAAATTGTGTGCAATCCTTGAAAGGTCATCGAATATTGCATACAGTTTGTAGATCTAAGAAAGCAAAGGTTATTCAGAACTAAATGAAATATTTCTGGCATTTTATTTTGGAAAATAAATTTCGCAAAGATTGGAAGAATGTCGATTTAGAAAAAAGTTCTCATACACGTACGACGAGTTGTTCTATCGGAATGAAATCTTTTATTTAACAGACATTAAAATAATTTTTAGTAGTAACTTTAATTCGAAGTATATTTCAAAAACCGAAAGAATTCCTTAACAGCAACTGCATTTTTTTCTGAGTTGGGGAACGATATCTAAGGACTTGAGGTATTTTCATCTCAGATTCTGGAAGAAATTACTGCAAATCAAAATGTGTTTGAGATTTAAGGTAATTTGTTTATAAGTAATTTAAACAGGGAATCTTTTGTGTTTCCGCTTTTGGTGGTCTATTAATTTTCAAAGCAATTTAGGAAAAGAAGGAAAAATAAAATTAATGCACAAGTAAATTTTTCATTGACGACATAATTGAGCGACAAACGTGAATGTCTAATATTCGTTTCTGGGTTATTTCACTGTTTATCCGCACAATACATAGCCCATCCACACAATATAAAGCTTATCATTTATTTTCTTTATAAAATATGGCTTTGTATTTAAAGCAAGAAACATTAAATTAAAAGTAAATTAAAAAATTAGATGAATAGCGTTCAGATATAGTGCAAAGAAATTCAGTGATATTTCCTTGCACTACTTTCTGCTTAATTTGCATAACTATGTTCTCGTATGTTATTCTAGACTCAACCGTTTAACCAATCATAATATTCTAAAAATGTAAACTAGGATAATTAAACAAAAAAAAAAATAAAATCTGAAATCTTTCAGTTTTTATATTACGCCCAAACTGGCGTTTTTCATTTACGGACACATACACGTTTCGAGAGCATTTGGGCTAACGCCACACTGGGCTAAAAATATTTAAAAGCAGCATATCTTTAGAATTGACGATAGACAATCTAGCGCTCTGGAGATAAAACTGTTTTATTCCCTACAGTGTTGCCACTGCCCGCTTTGAAATTATTGAGTTTTTTTTAATAAAAAATTCATTAAAGATCTACAAAATATGAAATAGACAATAAAACAAACTCAAAATTCAAAATTCCGACTTCCAGATGCTTATGTTCGGGTGGAGAACTACGTTATTCAGAATTGTATGACTCTAGATATCGTTGCTTTTTCATAGCGCGAAAAACATACATATATTCAGGTAGATTTTTCATTATTTAGTTCCTTTATGATACAAGGCGGTAATATTTGGCGGCAACAATTTGGAGAGCCGTTTGATATAGTCGTTTATTGTGATTCGACGCAAAATGTCGTTTAGAGATTAAAAGCCCTTCTGGCCTAATGCTCATTTGGATTGAATAATAACAATAAATAAACAAATAAATAAAAAATTGTAAAAGAATCCGAAAGCTTTCAGCTTTTACTATATTATGCCCAAATGGGCATTTTTTGTAGCATTTTGCATGTTACCTTTATTTATTAAATATCATGTTATTCGCACTTGACCTACATAAAATTCAGTTCAACAGCAATATCACAAAATATTTAAAAACAACATATCTTTAGAATTTCCAATAGACAGTTTAGCGCGCTGGAGATAAAAAAAAAGTTTTTTTTTTTTTTTTACCTTTTTCTTTCCGTATTGTTTTGCCATTGCTCGCTTTGAAATAGTTGAGTTTGTTAATCAAAATTCGTTAAAGTTCTACAAAATATGAAATAGACAATAAAACAAATTCAAAATTCAGGCTTCCATATATATGCCCATGTTCTAGTGGAGGATGACGTTATTGAAAATTTGGTGGCTGTATGTACCACCGTTTTCTCACAATGCCAGAAGCATACATACATGCCTGCAAATTATTGATGATTTGATTTCTTTAATTATAATACAGGGCTCTTTTTGGCATGAATGGTGAATGAATTTAAATGTTTGGTGGCATGAATTTAAAAAGTGAATCGCCGTTTATAATGAATGCCGTTTTGAGACTAATAGCCCTTCTGCAATAAGTTAATAAATAATTACTAATAATTATCTCATGTCTGATAGAATATACCGCATTAAAATATTACCATTTATCTCAAAGTTTCAAGGAAAATATAAATCATTGCATCACGATGTAAGTATGAAACGAAGAATTTCAAATATAAAAAATACAAAGTATTTAAAACAATATTTCTAGTTAAATAAGATATTGTGCCAAATAAAGCGATAAAAATTTGTTTTGGTTAAAACCAGGGTTTAAAATCTGAAATGAACTCTTAAAATTAAAAGAGGGCACGAGTTTAGAATGAATAAAATGAATATAAACACAAACGATCGAAGAGCGACGAACAACACGACGCAATTTTAAAGAGTAGCGTGGAAAAGGAAACTTGAAAGTGGTGTTCTAAAGCTATCTTGAAAGAAGCTTTTACTTCGCGTATTCAATCACGCATGAAACGCGACAACAGATTAGCCAATAAATTCTTCCTTTGACAAACAGACGCTGCTATTTTTTGTAGCAGCGCGAGTAAATGGCGTGGAAAAATGGCGTTTTAGGCACGGGGTTTAGAGCTGCGAACGCGTGATAAAGAAAAAAGGAAAAAGGTTGTATGCAAACAACAATAAAATAAATAAAATTAAGCTTAAGGAACATGGGAGAATTGCGACGCAGATTTCAAATTGATTTAGAGGGAATTTACTTATTTTCTTTTTTTCTTTTTTCTTTTTTTTTTTTTCGTGCCGTAATTTTAAACTCTTTTTCATTCATATATTTAGAAAACTGGGATTTTATCAAGTCAGACAAAATAAGATGAGATTTATTTTTCCTGCTTAACGCAGGAATATAAATCCGTGTTGTAAAGAAAATTCTCGTCTGCTGTTTTCAATTTAAAGAATTTGTAAAAGGCAGTCAAATCCATTTGGTAATTGTTATTTTATACAGAGATTTAGTACTGCGAAATATTTGGTTATAACATTTTCTGACACAAATTCCTATTTGCTCTAAAATTTTCTGATGTGCGAAGAGAAATTGTACAAAAGACTGCAAGTTTTTTTTTTTTAAAGTTCATCTTCTTGTTGGTATAATGTTTAAATTAAAAGGCAATAGCGGTGAGTACACAGATTTAGATCTGAAAAAATTATTTTTTAGTTAGTTAAATAATTGCAAAAATAAGTAAAAGATAGACCGGTTACTTTAAACCAGTTTACCTTTTAAACCAGTTTTGACCATAACGATAAACACCGTGAGCCAGCGCAAATGCGAACGAAATGCAAAACAATTTACTATTTATATCAGTTCTAACCATAGCAACAAATACCATGAGCCAATTAAATAAAAGCTTATAATAATAATAATAATAATAATAATTAATTAATTAAACATATTGCAGATTATAGATACTGCTGAATGATTTATAGAAATTATACTAAATCAATTAGCGAGTGAAAAGCTTTTGAAAATCGTTATAAGAAAAAATTATAAAGCAGTTAACAATACGCTGACATTAATGTATTAGCATATTTACAAGATATGTTTTAGTGCGTTGTTTAGTTCAAGGTTTGGTTTAAGTTTTTTTCAGGTATTTATAACTCTTATATGTATGTAATATAACGGCTAAGGAGAACGTGGCCCAGATACAACACATTCACGGAAATAAAATTAAAAGGCCTCACTTTTTAAAAAATTCTGGATTTATATTTAATTTATCGGATATCCAAAAAGTTCGTCCAAAAAAGGAGTAAAAAAAAATGAAATTCAAACAGAACAATGTCTGACCTCCTGTCGATATGACTTCAGATGTTGACTTTCAAGCCAACTGTCAATCAGTGCAGAGTTGTGAGGTGTGTCGGTTGTGTTGTAAGCACTTCTGTAGGAATGAAAAATCTGAAGTGAACATATATTTATTTTTATTTATCAAATTCCTGGCCATTGACCATCGGGTCGTTAGGCAACAAGCTCTACAATACTTCTATACAATACAACCCAAACTCTTAAGTGCAGAGCCCACACCCAAATAAGAAGCGTCTATGACTTGTCCAGAATCACAGAAATCTGGAAACATGAATTCTGAAGTGAAAAAGCTAGTATCTAAGGAGGATTTACGGCCATGCTTACTTTCAGAGTTCAAACTGGGCAACAATGTTGCCAGAATCACTTGGAAAATATCCTCCAAGTTTGGAGAGCCACCAGCAAGTGAGCACATAGCGCGAAAGTGCTTCAGTGTATTTGCATCGGTAGATCAGAGCCTCCTTAGCAACAGTCGAAATGGGAATTCATGCACTATCGATGAAGCCCTGCTGAAGGATGACATCGAGGTAATCCACATTAAACGTCCAGAGCACAAGGGCTTGGAGTGTTGGAAGAAATAATTCGATTGCATTTGCACAAACTAGGGAAGACATGGAAGCTCACTAAGTGGGTTTCTCGAGTTGAAACCCAGAAAATCACATTCCACATTCCGTCATTTCTTCTGCATTGCTGTCACGCCACAAGAAAGCCTCATTCTTGGACCAGATATTGACATGTGACAAGAAATGGATTTTTTACAGTAACCGCAAAAGAAAGCGTTATTGGTTGTCCCGTGGTTCTGTAGCATTTGTTCCCAAACAAAACATTTGTCAGCTGAAGGTACTCTTTGTTTAGTGGACCAGCTGGTATTTTGCACTGTGAATTGTTAAAGCGTGGCAGAACCATCACAGCTGGGATGTACTTCTCAAAAGGCCGTAGATGCACTGCGTTGGAAGCAGCTAGCACTATCCAATAGGAAAGAAAAGATCATTTTTCAAGAGAACGGCCGAACCTCAATCCGCCGTAAGTGACCAAAGTGGTCATCAACATCAAGGATCGACCAAGGAGGTTTGGGAAGTCTTACCTCATCAAAATTACTCTCCAAATGTTGTTTCATCTGACTATCACTTAATTTTGGCTATGGATAACCGTTTGTATGAGCAACAGCCCCGAAAACGATATGACGTCATGAAGTCCATGAGACAATTTTTTTGGCTCTAGGGACAGGAACTTTTACAAATGTGTGTAAGTAGTAAGCTTGTAACTCGTTGGGAACATGTAACTGAAACTAAAGTAGATTAATTTGCTAAATAAAATGAATTTGCACGAAATTATTAGGTCGTTCTTTCTTTCTGAAAGCTACGGCACGAACGTTTTTAGTTACCTGGTATCTTGGTCAGAAACACTTTTTGCACCATATCGTTTTTCAAAAAAACATAAAGCATTTTTCTACAGGAAAACCTTTTATTGCATCAAAGACCGAACAGACAAATTTTTCATTGTCTATAGAAATAATTTCGGATTTTTTCTTTGGACATTTTTTAGATTTTTTTACTTTGTATATATTTACATTTTTATCAAAGAATCAGTAAAAACGGTATTAAAATCATTACAGATAAATCACGAAACAACATTAAGTTTACTCGCTTATAAATTCAGATTTTAAACAAAATAGTCAATTATTGCTCTTTCAAATTGTAACAATAATGGCTTCTTTAAAAACAGTATTTATTTTGAAGGTCAAATGTAATTTAATGAGTTCACAACACTTTGATTTTTTCCATTTGCGGAAAAATAAATATGATAATTCACTCAATGATATTTAACTTATAGAACTTCGAAAGTCATGCTTTCAACGGCATTGTAACTATTATTAGTTTTTTAAAATTAATTTAATTTTGAAATTTATATTTTTTTAAGACTAGATTAATTTTTTTAACATTCTTATTAACACAGTGAATAACAAATGGTATTTCTAATAACATACGATTTATAGTTTGGTATGAAATTATAGCAGTTTGCTAATCGTTTAATAGATAATTCTATTATTAACAGTTTATTCAAGTCTGAAATCATTTGCTAAGGAAAACTATGACAGCCTTTAAAAGTTAAATACATTAAAAAATTTAATATCGAAAATCAATAAGCAATTTTCTACCCATGAAATTACTTCTGATTAAAAATACATTAATTAATAATACACTAATGTCAGCAGCAACAGAAAAATTTATTCCAGTTAAATAAATATCATTTAACCAACAATATGAAAATGACGGCACTTTTAAAGATCTAAATTTAAATCCGAAATTTAGACCCTTAGATAAAATATTTTTGTGAATTTTGTGCAATGTAATATGAAAAGTCTGAAAAAATGAAAAGCTTTGCCGGAAAATAAGATTACAGCGGCAAGTTTATTTAACTTTGAGGTAAATGGCGGGCTCGTTAAATTGGCGATATATCGCAAACTTGACCATGGTTTTGGAGTCTAAGTTTTCTCACTAAAAGTCGCTAATTTTGCCGACCATTTAACGACAATTTGATCCGGTTCCTGTATAACTATAGTTGGAACTATTACTGAATTCCTCGGCAGCCGGGGAAAAATTACGTATATATATACTCGTATATAATACTGGAGAGAGCTTCAGTTTTCAGTTGTTTAGCTCGGTGTTGAGTTCGGAGTATTGAAAGATCTCCGTGCAGTCTTCGCCTTTTAGATACGCTTTGCATTATGTTGTATTTAATATTCTAAGTAGTTTCAAATGGTGATTGCTGACTGTGCTGTGTGATACTCAGAAAAGCTGTACGATTACTTTCGTGAAAATTTCCAGATCTGTGAAGTGTTTCTTTTGAGATATCAAGTTACCACAGGTCTGCATTCAGTCCATTACGAACTCGTACGCTCGTAACAAAATGTATAATGGACTAAGTTTAAATGTAGATTCACACTGAAAGACACGACATTTACTTTGCCACTTTCTTTTAAAGACGTAAAGAACATTACTTTGCCTCTCTGATAGCGTAGTGTGGTCTATGATCATGTTCATAGAAGATGCGCCAAGAGAGAAAGATTCTGCTGATTTCATAATATGTTCTGCACCAGTGGCCGACTTTTTGGATTTAGTTACCTTGTAAGATCTCGCTGCCCCAACTTGCCAGAAACTGGTGTAGTGACTGCTACTATGTGTGAATTTACACACAAAAAGGTAAGAAGGGGTTGAAGCCCTTTTTATTTTATCTTTAAAATGACAAAGGCGTCTACTTGACGCTCACAAGCTGCGCCAACCCGGCGGTTTTAACTAAAGTAGAACGTAAAACTGAAGGCAATAACTAGGTGAACAAATATCAAAGCACTACTGACGAGGCTCTGAGATCCTAAACTAACCGCGTTTTTAATTACCGCTGAGATTCAGCAAGATTAGTGATTAAACAGTCGGAAACTAGCACTTCTGAATAGCTAAGCACACAGGCCGACATGCACCGATCTAAATCCTACCGAGGAACCTCACTAGCGTAACTTCAAAGCAAGACTCTCAAACTCTGGTTTCGTCTGCTATTTAATTCAACTAGCTTCCGCTAAATTTGAATAAGCTGCGCGTGCTACTACAATTTACATACTCTGGCACGGACATTTCTAGGGAAAAATGAAGGATAAACAGGAAAGATAACTTAACTTAAAATAAATGTTAGTTAAAATAAATATAAACCCTACAACCTAGTCAAAGAAAGTTAATATTAAGGAACAGGAATTGCAGGTTTCTGTGGATGTATAGAAATTCTGTTTTTGTCGCACTCTTTCAAGATGTTGACGAAATGACTGGCCATGCACTGGGAAAGAAGAACATGAGGAGGAGGAGAAGGGAGAATGAAGACTAAGACGATATGCAGAGCAGGAAAGTTACGCAGAAGGAAGCTGGCGATGGATTGCAGATTTTAGTAAGATTTGCCGAAAAATGTTCATCTGTGTCAGTATATGAGGGTATGAAGCTTCATTGCATACACAACGAATTTTTAAAACCACAGCGACAAGCTTGGAAGCAGGCAGGCATCCGAAATTAAATGCCGTCACACTAAGGAATTCGTAACTTTCATGTGGTAATAAATATCTATCTTTTAAAATGTTGCTTAATTTTATTTTTCTGATATAAAATTATAATGTGTTTTAATTTGAAATAATGTGTACCATTTTCGATATTATTTATGAATAGTAGAGACAGATTAAAACATGGCTGACCGATTTCGCTTGCTGCACTTTCTATAGATATCACCACAAACAAGTAAGTTATGAAAATATATATTCAGTTATCCGGAAAAAGCTCTTATCCGGAATCGTTTAAGCCCCTTTCTTTGCCGGTTGTAAGAGCTTAAGTTTTACTGTGACTGAAAATCTAATTAAATTAGGTATTTCAATCACAGGTACGTTGATTTCAGTGGTCGTCTAATATACACTGTGATGTTTTAGTTTATTACTCCAATTTTCTAAAAATAAAGGAAATGGTACTTTTAAATTGGTCCTATCGCGTTTCAGAATCGCAAGGTTTTTGCGAATTTGCTTAGGTTGCTATCCGTATTTTGCAATTCTAAGTTGAACGTGTAATCAGTTTAAATCTTCTCCGCTACCCAATTTGCTTAAAACGATTTTCACGCATTTTATCTGCTTTTATAAAACTACCCGCACATTAAACTCTCCTAACCCTAACTGCTGACTCTTTAGAAGGCTATTAGTTTTGCTTTTGGCTTTTATGTTCTCCTCCCCCCTTCGTTAGTCTCACGCGTGATCGGCAAAGCGTGGGCTGTCACGCTGCTCTATATTATCTGCCACTAAATAATAAAATAATAACGAACAAGGTGAAAGTCACGAGCGGCGCGTGCGCGGGTGCAAAGGCCAAAACCGGTCTACAAATTGCGCTTTGGGTGTGGGTAAATAGGGGAAGGGGCATTGCGAGGGGGGGAGGAACGCAGAAATCGCGTTTTAAGTGAATGGAGATCTAGTGCCTTTTCGAGGTGAGTCACTCCTGCCACGTTTGCTCTCTCATTGAAAACAATTCGTTCTATTAGCGGCAGAGTACAATTGTAGGCGTACACCTGAAAAAAATAGGCGTAATTTTTTGGTTGTATAAGAAATATTATACGGATCGAAAAAAGTTTTTGTGAGACGAGAACTTAAAATTGTAATTGGAGCTCCCACATAGCAATCAATCACATGTAATTTCACTTCCCGTGCCCGTTTCTTTCTTTATTTTTTGCTATTGATGCAAATAAGGTGTCATCGTTTTCAGGCATCTTATGGGTAAGTAAAAAGGGCTGATAAAATGTTGGATCACTTTAAAAACAGTAGAAAAACATAGGCTTGCCTGATGTTCGTGTTTCAAAAGAGTGAGGGAATGTATAAAAGTTAATAACGCGACTGACAAATATTGCGCCGGTAACGTACTTTGCTGACGTAGTTTATTCAAGTTAATAAGTTATTTATTCTAAATAATTATGAACTTTCCACCTATTTATACATTTATTTTATTAATTATCAATCTATAAATATATTTGTAGCTATTTACGCATTTCTTTATTATTATTTCAAGTCGCAATTTTTGCAAGATTTCATCATTCTTTCCTATTTCCACCATTTTGTTTCCTTGTACGAAGTAACGGAAGTTTCGTAATCACGAAAAATTTTGGGTTTCATATTTAAACGAAAAGATCCATTTTGACCGGTATCGAAAGCAATTTACTGATGTTTTTACGAGACATGTGCAAGTAAAGGCACAATAAAGGACTTTTTTCCCCAAACGAATTATAAAATTGATTTAAAATGGATTCAGATGACATTTTTTCGTGGTGTCTGTACGTACCTATTTACGTACGTACGTACGTACGTATGTATGTATGTATCTTGTATAACTCAAAAAGAGTACCATCAGGACGGTGAAATTTTGTATATAGGGCTGCTATAACAAGTAGTTGTGCGCCTTACCTTTTGGCTGCAATCGACCGCAATCAAAAGTATATAAATATATATTTATACATACCCACTCTGTTACTCGGCTCCGTGAACTCAGTTTTTTTTATTCTTATATGTTGGTAAATTGTGCATTTTTTGCTTTAAAAATGGTTGAATTGCGTTATTCCTAACTTCCGGTTAAGGTTTTTATGCCTTTAGTTAATATACATGGAATAGTAGTAGAATTATCAACAATTTAAAAGTTGTTTAACTGCGGTTAAGCCTAATTTTTCTTACCATAGCAGCCATATTTGCTTACATTTGAAACTTAGCAGAATAGTGAATTAAGTCTTTCTGCACTTTCAGTGTCTTTTTGCCGAATGGGACCAAACGGAAACTCTTAGTTTTGCGCACCGAAAAATTTGCCTTCCTGCCCGCTGGTCGCATTGCTTGCTTTTGAGTAGAAAGTCTAATTTTAATTGTAAAAATTGTTTTTTAGTTGTTTTAACTGTATTTGGTGTTTTAAGTTTTTCTAAATCTTTCAATTTTTAATGAAGATATTTTGAGTTTTTAGGTATTTTTCCCTTGCCGCAAAGTGAGAACTGAATTCATTGAATAAGAAATATATCTTTAATGAAATTCGAGGATATATGTTTAAGTGGCCAGGAATGCAGGAAAAAGTACGTATAGTTTAATATTCCTTACAAGGAAGTCATGTGGTGTATACGTCAGAATTTTTTATCAAAACATTACAAAACTGTGGATTTCCCAATAAATCGGACCTAATAACTGATGAGTTGTGATGCGAAAGATTTTTAAAATATTGGTGTAGATGAAAGTTAATTAATTAAGGAATTTCAGTAGACTGAGGAATGTGAAAGGAAACATCACAATTCTAAAGACTGAGGGAAAGGTCTACAAAGCTTAAAATAATAATCATAATATTCAAGACTGAGCTCTGGAAAACTTTTTAAGGAATATTATACAGCATGCAGCTAACGTTTTTAACATATACTAGAAGAGAATCACGCAAGTAAGAGACCGAAATTAAAATCCAAATTCAGCATGACACTGGTTTTATTAAAAATTCTGTACATTTCGAGTCAAATTCTTCTTCAAATCTGTCTTTCTTCTTCAAAGTTTTGTTTGATTAAGACATAGCATTCTGCTATCTGACTAAGGCAAGGATGCCTTCGCGGAGAGCTTTCTAAGGGAAATTGGAACACCCATGCAACCAACCTATTCTCCGGGATTCTTACCACACCAAACTACTAGCGTTCAGGGATTTTACCGCTTGGAATAGAAAAACATCTCTTCGGAAAAAGCAAAAATATATTCTTCAGTCCACATCTTGTTTACAAACGATATTTTGAAGAAGTAGAAATTTTAAAGTAGCAGATGATATTTCTCATTTCAAAAAATAATAAGCTGTTGTCAGAAATTTTTTTTACAAAATTTTTGCCTTTTTTTTTTCGTTTGTTTGTTTTTGTTCTTTATCCAAATCGTTCTAAAAGTGTTTAAACTCTCTTTGTGTTTTTAAAGAAATAATACGGCAAATATATATTAAAAAAAAAGATAATTTTTAGAAAGTAGTACAAGAACGTGAGAGACCTATTTGGTCAAGAATTTTGCGTATTGAGCTGCAAAATTAAATTTAAAGTTAAGCAAAAGTAGTAAAATTCTAAAAGCAATCGCCTAAAAGTAAATTTGATACCTTAGTTCTAGAGTTAAATAACTTGAACAAAAAACAATTACTAAAAAGTAAAAGTAATTGTCAAAAAAAAACTGAAAAACTAAGTGTTGGTATTGAAGAAATTCAACATTTAAAAAATTAAAACACGTAAAAAATTAAAAACAATTTTAAGCGCAAGCTAAATTAAATATTAAAAACACCAGAATAAATAACCATGAATGGCAGTAAATGGCAATTTAGCCTAACTGGAGGTTCATCACGGACTTATCAAGGGAAAAGCGTGACAAATTCGAACACATTACGCGTTTCGTCAAACGACAATAATTGAGACAGAAGCGAAAAAACATTACTAGAAAAATAAAAGAAGCTACATAATACAGTTGGTCTCAATTCTTATCGTTTCTTTTCCTGACGCGCCTGCCATAAATTTAAAATTAAAACACTACTGAAAAAACTTGCAAAAACTTGGTAAGACGAATGTACAAATAAACATAAGTAGCCAATAAGGCATGAGTCAAAAATTACATAATTTTAAGGGCGATGCCAATGAGCTCGAAAAATTATACTTGTAAACAAAACAAGAAATTGAAAAATAAAAAAAAAAAAGGATGCGGGAACATTTTACACTTATCGGAAATTCTACCTTAAACAATTTAACTCCAAGGTAAGCTGCGAGAAGGAAAAAAAAAAGACAGTTCTACATCTACCGTTCTACTGGGATGACTGACTAAATTCAACTTGCGTTTTTCATGTCTCGGAAGCGCGACTTAGGATATGTATTAGATATATATATAGCTTTGTTTTAATATAGGTATTTTGATACGAAATCGGACTTTTTCTGAAATGACATGCGACTTTTTTTCCGCGTTTCGATTCTACGCCTGAAATTATGCCAAACTGCCAAATTTTTGAAAAGCGGCATGAGTAGTTTGAGAAAAATTAGCTCTCAAATTTTAACTCCACAATGATAACTGAATTTTGCATATATTTGTTAATATGTCCTTTTTTATTATACTTATTTAATTCTTCCTTTCACATTTTGAAATTTACTTTCATTCCAAATAAAAATTCGGATATTTTTATGATTTATTTTTAAAATTTGTATTTTCGAATAATTTTTATAAATTTTTCGAAAAGCATTTTGAATTATAACCTATAAAATTTTTAACATGATCTTAAAGTAGATGTATTTCTACGCACCAATGCAAAAAATTAGGTTTCTTTTTTTTATTTCAATATTTTCTAAGATATACGTGAATTTGCATATTGGCCAGTTTTGAAATTTGGCATATTCGTTACATGCTATCATAATGCCAAATGTGGTTTACGTACTTTGTTAAAATTATTTGAAAGTAGGAACGACCACTTTTTTTCCACTCGTCTACAATGAAAAAAAAAAAAAAGGAAAATAGGTTGCTATAAATTAAGAAATTCGCCAAGTGAATTATTCTTGGCGAAAACTGAAAAAAATGCGCCTGGATAAATTTTTGAATTTCTCTGTAAATACCCCACGAAATTTTACAACATTCAATATTTAGGCGTAATTTTAGTCGTAGAATCGAAATATGGGAAGACATTGGGATGTCATTTCAGAAAAAGGTCCGATTTGGGGTCAAAATACGTGTGTTAGGTCAATGCTATATATAAATCTAATATATATCCTAAGTCACGCTTTCGAAACATGCAAAACGCAATTTCGTCAATCGGCCCAGTAGAACGGAAAATATAGAACTGTCCTCTTTTTTTTTTTTTTTTTTTTTTTCCGCGCAGTGTACCAGAGCAAAAAGCATTATCTCTGTCCAAAAGAGGGATTACGTTGTTCTAAACTATACAAAGTAAAAATATATAAAGGCATGAACCATATAAGAGATAGACTAACCCAGTGGGCGGAGAGCGTGTCCCCCACATGTCCGCAAGAAGGAGTAGGGACGATCTGATTTACTTTAACACTGAAACCTATGGCGTTTGTATCACTAACTGTTTTTAATTATTAAATGCGGTATATTGTATAAGTGATGACATTATGAAAGTCACACTTTTTATAAATATGATTTAATACGTCTCATTAAAGCACTTTTTACTGCACATTTGCGCATTTTTTCACGCGTAGTTCTTATATAAACAGCTTTACTTTGGTAAAACAGTAAAAATTTTAAACACAAAATTTATGAATTTACTTTTGCGTACAAGATTGAGAGTACATGATGCTTTGAAATAAATAAGGCAAAATTAAACAAGATCTGATATATTTTTTTTAATTTTATGAGCACTTTCAGGCAGTGGTTTTTAAAATTATTATAACACTAAAAGACGATCCTTTATTTGATTATACGATCATTAATTGTTAACATTACAATATGATAAGAAGATGATTATTTATTTTAATAATTCATAAAATTCAAAGCACAAACTTTTCGGAGTATAATAAAAAAATAAATAAATAAAAAAATATAATAAAATAAAATCTGGAAGCACTCGGATTTCCTATTATGCCGAAAGGGACATTTTTTTAATGTTTTTGTGTGTTACCTTTACTTTACTTATTGAATATCACTTATTGTTACATTTATTGAATTTACTTTACTTATCTTTATTTATTGAATATCATGATCTTCCCACGTAAAACCACTTAAAATTCAATTCAACAGCAATATCACAAAATATTTGAAAACAGCATATCTGTAGAATTTCCGCACTGAAGATAAAAATGTTATTTTCCGTACAGTGTTGCCATTGCTCGCTTTGAACTCTTTGAGTTTGTTAATAAAAAATTCGTGAAAGTTTTACAAAAAATGAAATGGATTAAAACAAGTTCGAAATTCGGCGGTCCAAGTTCCCATGTTCGGATGGAGAAATACATTATTCAAAATTTGACTGCTCTAGATACCGCCGTTTTTTCACAGTGCGAGAAACATATATGTATTCATTCAGATTCTTCATTATTGAATTTCTTTAAATATAATACAGGGCGATAATATTTGGTGGCCACAATTTGCAAAGTGAAACGGACATTTATAGTGAAATAGTGCGAAATATCGTTTCGAAACTAATAGCCTTTCTGGGTTCCCGGCCCTTTGAGCTAATAAATTAAATTCACAGTAAATAAAAAAATCTTATGCCGAACTAGAAATGAATTAAAAAAAATAATTACAATAAAATACTAGCACAAATAATTATTACAGTTCAATACAATTTCAACATTAGAATAAATGTATAAAAATTATTAAGGTGTTAAAAGTGTTTATCACTATTATGTATTATGAAACTTAATTGAAATAAAACTTCTTTATGGAAATTATGCTTTAATATTCACTTATAATTTAAAAAAGCAGCACAATTTAGAATTATAAACGAAAACTTCCAAAAATTCATTTTTAGGTGTTTTAGTATTTTTTACTAAAATAAATAAATAAATAAAATGCAATAAAAAGCAAAAAAATTCTAAGAAAATATTGTTTGTTTGAAATTTTATATTAGTTCAGATTTAAAATATTATTTTCTAAAAGAAGTAGTCACAAATTTCCTTAAGCGTAGGAAAAGCTAAAGACGTATATAGGCCTGAAAGTATGCAACAGCTTTATAATTATTTGAGACGTTAATTATGCTTGATAAATATGCTACATTTTTAAAAATCAATCTCAGTTTCAAAAATAAAAATGCATGAATATTCTAATTTGTGAAATGAGGCGCTACAAGCAGCTTTTTCTTGACAATTATAGGATCTGCAATAGCCAACCATTGTTAAGTTTCTGCTAGTCGTCCCTACTCCTCCAAATATGGTCAATAGGACAGCCGGGCATGCATCAGGCAAGGGAGAAAACCTCATTTGGGTTGGTCTATTTCTTATAAGGTCTATGTATAAAGCAAACTTCTAATTTTGACAATAGCACCTTATGTTCTTTATTTTAATTTGGGTACTTTCTCTTTATATCCTAAAAGTAGTAACTATTTATACTATATCAACTAAACTGCGTAATTTCAAAATGAATCCGCATCATATGATTTTACATAACATCTCTTATCCAATTGCTGAACAAGATTCCTATTCAGAACTGAAATTTTTTAGCACTCTTCCTACGCTTCTTCTGAATCTGGCATCTTCCTCTTTGCATCAAAAGTAGCACATTTACCTGGCTTCTCTGTATCATCCATTGTTTTGCGATGCACTGTTACAAAATTACTGGGTACATATTGTGCCCATAATAATGTGAATCAGGTACTAAGTCTTCATAATTGTTTTAACCATAAATAAAATGTGTTGGATCCACGGTTATGTCTGCAAGTTTCTTCTGCTTTTTCATGCATCCATTTTCTACAACTCAACTATTGCCTCAAGTATACCTGCGCAATAAACCATCGCCATTCTATTACAGCTACTTCCAAATCTATTGCATACGTACATATATGGTTTTTTAAATAATAACAGTAGAATTTTAGTAATTAGGCGGATACTGTGGCACTCAAAATATATTTAGGTCTTTTGCTGTTAACAAAATCATTGACTTCATAGTTGTAAATTTTAATTGCTTCATTGCTAATACATGGACCATTGTGGAAATTTTGAAGCAGGAAATAACACAAGATACGAAGCTGCTCAATGTTTAATTCTTCATGAATCCTGTTATTTATTATGCACGATAGAGTGTTAACAATCATAGAACATAGTAGTTCTGTGCAGTCTGTAAGGCCTTTCGATCTGTTCTACCTGAATCTGCCCAGATAGAACAGGAATAACAAAGTATAGGATGTAGAATAGATTCATAGATGAGTAACTTACTATTAATATAGACAGAACGCTATTTCGAGTAATTAAGGGGAAGAGTTTAGTTTTACGCTCTTAAAATGCATATTGAAAATAGATCTAATATGTAGAACCCATGTTACGGAATATGTCAGGAGCACCTCAAGGCTGCTTACTTCAGGCTAACGGTTCCGAAGAGTTTCAGATTGCTGTTTATTTTCTTCTTTCTGGTGAATTTTACCGCAACTTATTTCTGTATATTAATTTAAATTTTCCATTTTCTTAGGCAGGTCTCAAATGTCTGAATGAGAGTTTGTAAGCATTGTATGACTCAACTAAGAAATGAACTTTGTGCCAGGATCGATTTATCGTCAGTATATATTGAGAAAATAGTGTTTGGTGACTGTAAAATATCTTTCATGTAGGTATTAAATAAGATGAGTCTGAAGAGGATCACTTGTGGAACGCCGGGTAAGATAGCTGGAGAGGTAGAATTTGTGCCAGAAACGCCAAAGATAGTGTCTACTTGTCAAATAAGATTTAATTATGCTGATGTACTCTGGGAATTCCAGGCTATGTATTTTGTATAGATTTCTTCCAGCCAGACATGTTAGAAAGTTTTGACAATATCCAGAAAAAAAGCCTGCAATGGATTTGTTAAGAGCCTCCAGAATTTATTTCTGCAGTACGGAAGAGCAGGTTGGTACTGCTGTCTGAAAAGAAACTGAAGCAGGATTAGTATATTATTTTGGTCCAAGTGCTCTTTAATTCTTCTACTTTCATGTGCATGCGACATGCGACGGAGGACGTAGGCACCATTCCTCTGCCAATTGGTTAATTGGTATAGCGCCACGTCCACCTTCATCTAGAGTTTGGCCAGAGTGTGGGGTCACACCAATGCCTCGCATCGAACGCCCAAACCCAACCCCTGATCCATCCGGATGGCAGTCCAGCCGACCAAAGCGTCCATCCGGAAATTCACTCCTCTCCTGTCGCCCGGGCCCAGTATTTGTTGAACAATAATTAGTTGCAATACAGGGCAAACAAGGGCATAATGATACATTTGGATGCACATTTTACAGAGTTTGTGAACAGATTACTTTGAGAATTTAAGCACATTTGGATACGTTTTACATACATTACATACAGATTTAAGACATACATACATTTACATACAAATTTAAGACATTTACACTGCTTTCGTATGCATTTACTTATTAGGTTCATTAAATGGTGCTATTTACCTTTATATTGCATTTACCTTATAATGCAGGTAAATTTTTAGACCTGAAGATAATGTAATGTATTGTGCATTAATATAACAATACATTACATTATCTTCAGGTCTAAAAAGTAAACACTTATAGAGGGCACATGCTATGCACATTGTTCACTGATTATCTATGTGCACCACCTTTACAGTTTCATTATATGGTGTTGTTTACGTTAATATTACATTTGCATTACATTGAAGTTATGTTACTTTCGTAATTAAGACTTTTGTAACACATATACAGCTTTCGTATGCATTTACTTATTATGTTCATTAAATGGTTCTGTTTGCATTTATATTTTATCTATATCATGATACATTTACATTGCATTATCTTCACATCTAAATCATAAACGCTTAAGAAGGGCACATGTTGTGCACATTCTTTGCTAATTCTATGTGTGCATTAATATTACAATACATACTGTGTACATTAATATTACATTTGTATTACATTGAATTTATGTTACTTTCATAATTAAGGTACTTATAACACATACACTGATTTCGTATGCATTTACTTATTAAGTTCATAATGCTTATTATGTTCATTACTTATTATCCTATTTACATATTACAGTTTATTGCATGGTGCAGCTTGCATTTTATTATATTTACTTTATATTGCCATCGTACTAATGGTAAATGCTGATACACTTCGTGTAGATATTACGTGCAGTTATATTATAGGTAGAGTGGATGATCTAAGAATGGCACAGGTCTATGTTTAAGTCAGACAGTTTGTCCAGCAGTTGTACTAACTTTTTAATTAGGTGCCGCTGTTTTATCATGTACTTAAAAAAGGTTTGACGGTTCGTCTGAGGTAGATTGATGTGCAGCCGTTCTGTAAGTGCGCAGGATGTAAGATAGTGCTCTGGTGAGCCGCTTTCTCCGCACTGACATTGGCTTGCATGGCTGATGCCACGTTTGTAGAAGTATTCCTGGTAAGGTCCTTGTCCGGATATAAACCTTACCAGCTGTATGTTGGCAGTGCTTCTGCTGGGATCCACGTAGCTTATAAAGTAGTGCGTGCGCCTCCCGGTGACGCTGGTATCCCATTCACTTTGCCATAAAC
Organism: Stegodyphus mimosarum; assembly: GCA_000611955.2. Classification (NCBI taxonomy): domain Eukaryota; kingdom Metazoa; phylum Arthropoda; class Arachnida; order Araneae; family Eresidae; genus Stegodyphus; species Stegodyphus mimosarum. Next base: position 9,101 of record KK115845.1, on the reverse strand, counting down.
CGGTGGCCTTTAAGCGAAGTGTCTTTTTGAAAAACGAGTGTCGCTATGGTTATTTGTGTACTGGATGGATTTGTCGTTGCCTCCTTGGCGAGTTGATCAGCTAGCTCGTTGCCTTGGTGGCCGGCATGAGCTTTGATCCATTCCAGTTTCATGCGATAAGGATAGTTTTCCCTGAGGTCCTTTTGTATGTACTGTATGATGTCTGATGGGTGGTTCGGATTCCATATGGCATAGAGCGATGGTAGACTATCAGTTTTGATGGTAGCAGGGCTGTGCTGATGTGTGTGCAGGTAGCGAATTGCTTCTGCGATTGCTACCGCTTCGCTCTGGAAGACGCTGCTATTCTGCCAGAGTTCACCTTTCCATTGCTCGATTACTATGTCGTGCGTCATGGTTGCAATCGGTCGCACCGAAAGTATTTATACATCCACTCTGTTACTCGGCTCCGTGAGCTCAGTCTCTTTATTCTTATATATTTTCAAATTGTGCATCTTTTGCTTTAAAAAATGATTGAATTAAGTTCTTCTTATGCCTTTAGCAAATCTGCATGCAAGATTTGTAGAATTATCAGCAATTTAAAAGTTGTTTAAGTCGGCTAAGCCAAATATTTTTGGCCATAGCAACCATATTTGTTTACATTTGAAACTTAGCAGAATAGTGGATTTGTTGCCAATCTACAGAAATTAAGCTTCGCAACAACAAAGATAACGCCTTCTTTTATTACTGCGAATTACATCATGCTTAATAAATTCTGGAATTCATTCGAGGAAATATATGTTTAAGAATTCCTTCGTAATTTTTAATATAGATATTTTGATTTTTCATGTATTTTGCCTTGTCGCGAAGTGAGAATTAATTAATTGAATGCGAAATACTGAATCTTCCGTGAACAACTTTTTTTTGTTTTGTTTAATTTCTGTTATACATCGTTTTAGATTTATTATAGTATTTGAATAGAATTTGTGGCAACGATTAGGTAATTCTTCAGATGATAGACATAATTTTTGTGTATTCTGAGTTATAAAATGAATGAGTTGTAACGCTGATAAGGGAACCTAGTGCCAGAATGTCGCTATGGTAAACAAGTATAGTGAATTTTAAAGAGTGCTTTTATTCTATTGTGGTTTATGCGCTGTCGATGAAGTAGATTTATTTCAATCCAATAAGTTTAAATGAAATGCAAAATGCGTAGAATTTAATATTCCGTACCAGGAAGTCATGTGGTGTACACATCAAACTTTTTAATTACCTGAAACAGGTCTGGTTAAGAAAACGTTTATATAAGAACCAACTCTGGATCATAAGTAGTATGTTGGGGAGCAACAAATGCGTTAGAAAACATTTAAATAAGCTCTTTGTCTAATACTAATACTATTGAATGGGTAGAGACGCAGAGCAGCAAAAATGTCTTCAGCTAGCATTTCTTTTCAGAAATCTTTCATATGTAAATTTTTCCGACTGCGGAGCAAAATAGAATGCATTTTCTCAGGATTGAAGAATGGTAATTACAACTCCGAATACAAATGGAATAGCACAGTTCAAATAAGC
>KK115844.1:363098-374933 GCA_000611955.2 Stegodyphus mimosarum | reverse complement strand
CGAAAATCACGATAGGGCTTATTTTCGGAGGATGTCTTATTTTCAGAAAAAGACGGTATTTTTCGTGATGGATTTTCATATGTAATGAACTCCTCACGTATTCAAGTATATTCGTTAAGTTATTACTAAGCTATCAAATGTTAAAGAAAATGAATTTTATGGAATGCTTCTGACAAAACAAGACTGCGACACATTTACATGTTTACCGGAAAGATTTCTACGAAAATTTTAAATTAAATACCCAGAAAGCATGTATAAAAGAGTCTTATATTCTTACATGAAAGAGTTCTAGAAACATATTTATGACCTTTAACAGTCAGTTTATTGTTTCTGTCTCAAGAACGAAGACATCAAAGAATGAATAACAGATTGCAAAATTACATTCGGGTATGTCAGGACATGTTCAAAATATATCGAGGCAATGAGTAATTTCTGTGACGATTGCGTAAGACAAATGGAATAAAATACTGGGGTTTATACTATAATAAATATTTATTAACAAGACATGCAGAATTCGAGGGTAAGCATAATTCATAGCCGAGAAAAATCATTAATGCATTGCCGTGACATTTGAATTTTCTGTGATGAGGCAAATGGAATGAAATATTTTAGCTTTATAGAACAGAAATAACAATGCGTCCAAAATTACAAGAATTAGAGGATAAGCATAATGCGTTACCGAGGAAAATTTATTTCGCATCGTACGAGTAATTGTCAAGATTAATCTGAGTGATAGTTTTGTTTTTACTGTTGTTATTACCTGTATCTCTTGACATGAGACTTTTCGATTTTGCGAGCTTAAATATAGCCAAGAATTTCTGTCATACACAAAGAAAATGTTTATTTCTATATTTATATGTAATTTTGGTTTTACGCTGGAATACAAAATTGTACTTCAATCTGTTTTTCTTCGGTACATAACATTTTTACTAATGAATTAATTTTTTCTGACATTGAGTATTCACAAAGCTCCTATGTGAAGATAACAAAGCTATTCTTCCAATAAAACTTTTTATACTTATCCTACGTAGCCAATCTGCATATTACTTAAATAATGCCAAACACTCAAATAATTACAATATCTTTGTTCAATACACAATTGTACCACTCTATAACGAACTCCAAGGGACCGCAAGTTTGGTTAGCTTTACCTTATTCGATAAAAAATGTAGATTTCCTAAAAAATATTAAAAACAGTGTTTATATATTTGTATAAAAATGAATATAAAAAGTTAATGACTAGTTTACCTTTAACTTTTGCTAAGATATCAATGCTTACAAATGTAATATTCATTAACTTTTGTAAAGAATACCCTGACAGAATTTATACTCAAACAAAAAACATGGTTTCTAACGTATTATCCCGTCGACCATTGGCAGAAATTTCAACAACAGTAGCCAGTCACTAATAGTTACTGCTGAATTCTAATGGACACGATTATCTATAGTTGGCGCTAAATACCGTTCCGGTCAGCGGGATAATACATGAGTACCAAAAAATGTTAAGGATAAAAATTTTTTATTCTCTAAAAGACGAATTAACTTATAACCCAAAGTCGTGAGGTTCATTACTTCCTCTTTCCGTGAACAGTGAAAATTTCAAAATTCCCATCATTGTCTCAGCCCGAACTGATATGTGTCTGACAACTCAGTCAAAGAGTTTGAATGGAGTGCCGTATGCAAAAAACACTATACTGTGTCCTACGTTTTGTTGATTGCATCTTTGTTCTCCTAGACTGAGTGTCAAAGCTGTTTAGATTAATCTTTGCTTAAAACGCAGAGAAATGTGGGATTAAATATAAAAGGAAATCAGTGCAAACTGTTTTCCTTTAAGGATGGAACGTGCATCCTAACAGCTTAAAGATAGAATATTTTAAGAGTTAGTAATTTTTTCCTTGAACTTTGCGGGTATTCTGGAGAAAATACAAAGCAGTTCCAATCGAAGATGTTTATTCTATTCGTTGCATCAAAATTGCATACCTTTGGAAGTTCGCTGTAGCAGTATAAAATAACTTTAAGTATAAAGGAAATGGAACAGCACCAAAAGACTCGTTCGTTATACGGGGTGATCGCTATAAGCTGAGTTTGTTATAGCGGTTTGTTATTACGTATATACTTCAATACATTTAAGCCAGCGTTTGTTAAGCGCATAGAAAGCATGAGAAATAAAGACTTTGGGATGATTGTCAAAACCTCTCATGCCACCCGAACCGAACCTCATCGTCCTTCTTGAACTATGTAACGTAGCTCCATTTAGAAGTGACCCCGGTTTCGAGTGACACCACGCTTCAGAAATGCTTCATCGCTGCTCTGTATCGATGCAGAAGCTTTTATCAAATATCTACACGTTCTTTTTTTTTTCATTTCAGTTATCAAGCCTATGCGTACATCTGTGAAACTTATCACATCATCAATGATGTTATGGCTAGTTTACGATATCTAAATGTAAGCAACCTTCTTCATTGTGATGCATCTTAGTGATGCTATTAGAGCTAAAGTAAGTCCAATAGCAATGCCACCTTATGCACTGTTACGTGCCTGTTTTTGATATTCACAGTCTCCACGGCTGCATTGTTGCAAAATATGACTTTTGGGTATGGAGTAGAAAGAATCCTCTACCCATACTAATGAAAATAATCTTCGTCTTTTGAAGTTATTCATACACTTCTGTACGAATTACATAAGTGTAGGAATACTGTTACCACACTGAATTCTCAACCGACGATAATTCAATTTTTTAATTCGATTCAAATCAGCTGTGTAATCCTGCAGCTGATCGCCATCGACGTAGCTTGACGTAAATGTCTTGCACAACCGATTACACAAAGATATCAATCTTATGAGCTATTTTCGATCTTTCATGTTTACTACTGAATGGCCTAATATACTTAAAAAATTCAAAATAGGATTCCTTTTGGCTTTCAAAGTATATTTATGAAAAAAGCAATCATCACAGAAGAATTCAAATATTTAGACGTTTTTCTTACAGTTTTACATACAAAACATGAAATAAATTACACTTATGTTCCTAAAACGTTTCTTGAAGACCAGTATTCTGTTAATGTAGCATTGTCTTATTTACAGGAACTTCGGAATTCGAAACCGATAATATACATGTATTAAACATTTGGTGTTGATGACATAGAAATGATGCATTTTATGCAGTAAATTAAACATTTCTTTTGGTCTTAAAGTAGACGTACATAGTTAAATCGGTCCACGATATGTGCCTATGTTCAATAACTACATATGAATATCCATAATAAATATAATAATTACATTCACATTTTTGTTATGTATTTGCTAATAGCGTAATAGAAAAACAGGGTAGTGAGGACAGAGAAGTTAATAAGAAATGCATAGATTACAATATGACAGTTAAATTACGAGCAATACAGTTCTGGTCTTATTTTATTTCTATTGATTAATTAAGGTTTTGCTTCGCAAATCTGAATATTATTAATGGCTAGAAGATATTCCATAATATAAGTACATGCGTCTGGAGCATTATGTAAGATTTCAAATAGAGATTTATAAAAGATATTTATTATAAAAGAAAGAAGATTAAAAGAGAAATATTTAAAGACATTTATTGTAAAAAAGAGATTTTTTATAAGCATTTCACTATTTTGAGACTAGAAATAGAAAATAATAAAATAAATTGAGATTTAAGAGGCTATGATAATATTAAAGTTAAGATTTTATTTTATACAATCATTATATTACAAAGTACCTGCACTTATTGTACCATTTCATGTTACAGAAGCACATAATTTATTAAATGTGTAACAAAACTATCATGAATACTTAATTAATAAAATTACAAATTTTAGTAATTTTTCGATGGAAAAACTGCAAAAACTTACTTTAAAAAAGTACTAATTAATACAAAATTTTTTAACCTTACAATTTCTGATGAAAATATAGTTTTGTAACTGTCACATTGAATTAACATGTGCAATGTTTCAAGTTTCATATAATCGAAATCCTATAGTACGTATTAACCAAAATGTTTGGAATGCTATGAAAAGATTTATTGAATTACGTATTAAATCTTCTTTAAAAATTAAAATACTTAAATTATTTTATCGAAAAGCTATTTGTTATCAATCTACTATAACCCAATTTTTCCCTATCTCTAAATTTGTTCACTGTCACCTAAGTGGCAAAAATTTATAAAGCCACAACTAGCGAATACTTTTCTACTAAGTTATGATTCACGTTTTAGTTGTATTTCTGCCAAAAGAGAATTAACTTTGACGAATTTTTCTCATGAGCGTTTCTTCTTTTAAACTAGCGGAAGTACCTAATGCCAGTTAAGTTACACAGTCCAGTCACATTAATGTGACCACCACGTACTTTCCCTGTCAGAGTTAAATAACCAATCACAGAAGGCAGGTGGCAGCACAGTGCAGTTGAGCGTATATAAAGGGTGTGTGAGGGCTTCGGAAAACATTTCAATCGTTGCAGAAATGAATGCAGAAATCCCAGTCTAACATAATGTCTAAGTCTTCGTAATGCAGAAACGAAGCGATTTATCCGACTTCCAAAAGGGCATGATCATTGGCTTTCGGGCCAAGGGTGGAAGCATTTCCGAAACGGCTGAGTTTGTGAACTGTTCGCGTGCCGCCGTGGTAAAAGTGTACCGTGCATGGCAAAATGGGACTGTCCAAAATCAGCGACGTGGCAAATGTGGTGCACCACGGGCCATAGATGACAGAGGCGAACGACGGTTGCGGAGATGCGTTCGGGCAGATAGACGGGCTACCGTTGAGCAACTGACCACCAAAATGAACCAAGGGGCTACCAAAAGTGTCTCCCAAAGTACTATTCAGCGAACATTGCTGCGTCTGGGCCTCCGAAGCAGACGCCTGGTTCGTGCACCTATGCTGACTGCTGTTCATCGACGGCGAAGGCTAGAATTTGCACGCCAGTACAGCAGCTGGACGTCCACTGAGTGGCGACAGGTTGCGTTTTCGGATGAATCGCGTTTTATGCTCCATCGGACAGATGGACGTTGGCGTATAAGGCGTGAAACCTCTGAAAGGAACCACCCTGCAACCATTGCCGGAACGGTCCAAGCTGGAGGCGGGAGCATTATGGTCTGGGGAATGTTTTCCTGGCATTCTCTAGGTTCACTGATCATTGTGGAAGGCACAATGGATCAATACAAGTACGCATCTGTCCTTGCGGACCATGTTCACCCCTACATGCGCATTGTTTTTCCTCAGGATGATGGCATCTTCCAGCAGGACAATGCGAGGTGCCATACAGCTGCCAGTGTACGTGCGTGGTTCGAAGAGCACCAGGATGAGTTTACCGTCCTCCCCTGGCCAGCAAACTCACCTGACTTAAACCCAATCGAGCATCTGTGGGACCATCTCGATCGAGTTGTTCGCGCCATGGATCCTCAACCGCGTAATCTAGCGCAGCTGGCCACGGCATGAGAGTCGGCATGGCTCAACATCCCAGAGAACACCTTCAGGGACCTATGTGACTCTCTTCCTGCACGTCTCGCAGCAGTCCGCTCTGCGAAAGGTGGTTATTCTGGCTTTTGACAGATGGTCACATTAATGTGACTGGACTGTGTAGATTGAGAGTAATGCATCTGACAACAGAGAGAACGATACCGCTGTAATCCTTCTCTAATAACGATGCAAAAAATACGATTTAGAAGTCATACATTTTTCCTTCTGATGCGATATGGAACCCACATAAGGAATTTCGATAGAAAAATAACCTAATTCTCTCTCATTTTGTCAGCAACAATGGCACTCGGTTTTTAACGATTTTCGTCTTTCTAATCAAATGGTCGTAAAACCCTAAGTTTCCTCCAATATTTCACCTATATTCAATTTTAGTCTATTAAATGTGGCAAAAAATTCATCATAAAGAAATCAATAACGCGAACAAACAAACAAACGCACAAACAGACATTCTTTTTTATATGTATAGATTTTTTAAAATTTACAAATTTTTGATTAACAAACTCTACGACTTGAAAGCGAGGTATCGGTATCGGTACCTCTATCTGGTAAAGCGGCGTATAGCAAGATTTTGCTATTACCGCTGCTTTGGATTTTATTTGCCTTTAGGCTTTGGTTTCAAATGTTGTAAGGCGGAATCCGCCACCGCCTTTTAAAAGGCGAAATAGTTCAAGTACTACTGTACTGACGTTGATAGATTCATAGTATTGGAGCTTTGTCAAGGTAAATGCAGATACACAAAGTCTCTGGTAAGTAAAATATACGAAATAAAGTTGAAAATAATAAAGATGAAAAATACGAAAATTATGTACACTATTTACACGTTTGAAACAGTAAATAAAGTCTTTATCTTTGTAGAAAGTCTCTAAGATAAATGCTACCATCTGATATTATGGAAAATAGTTCTAGGGCGTTTTACCGCATGCTCGATGGTGGGATCATAATTGATGAGATCTCGTAAGTGTTCATAGCTTGAATTTTCTACGTTCTTGAAGAAGTTGTGACTTGTGGTTAATATTGGGTCTGAATGTTGTCGTTTCTGATGAACCATGAAGCATTTGTAATTTCTCTGAGTAGTTTATTTTGAAAGATTTGTAATTTCTTTCGCTGTGTTTTTCCAACCGTGGCCCAAATTGGAATGGCGTAGAGGAGTACTGGTCTAATAAGACAGATGTAGATTCTTCTTTTACTTTTGAGATTTAGTTTAGCTTTTCTTCCGATAAGTGGGCGTAACGCATTCTTTGCAGCATTTGCTTTCTGTAGCGCATAATTGGCCTGTTCTTTAAATAAGAGCTGCGTATCAAAATGCACACTTAAGTACTTAACACTATTTGTAATTTGGAGCGCTTGATTATCTATTTGAAAATCAATTTGCACTGGTGAGAGTTTCTTATATCTTCTAAAGAGTACTATGTTGTTTTTAGTGGGATTAATTTTCATTTTCCATATTTTGAAATAATGGGAGATGATGTTAACTGCTTCCTTTAGTTTATCTATGGCGAATTGGGGTTTCATCGACTTTGTCAAAATCGCAGTATCGTCCAAATACTGAAAAATTCTTGCTGTTAGTGGCGTCGGAATATCATTGATCAAAATGTTGAAAAAATAAGGAGATAATACGCTTCCCTGGGGTACACCACTGGTGATTCTTTTTCTGGTGGAAAGTGTGCTATTGATTTTTATCTGGAAGGTTATATTTTTTAAGTACCTCTGCATTAGTTTAATGAAGTTGGTGTGGAAATTTGCAAGGTGCAGCTTAAAGAGTAAACCCTCATGCCACACCTTGTCAAATGCTTTTTCAATGTCTAAAAAACATCCAGCAACTGCAGTTTTCTTATTGAAATCATCAGCGATGTATTCCGTAACATTTAGTAACTGGTGGAGTGTGCTATGCCCGGGTCGAAAGAAGTGTTGATCAGGTTTTATAATTCTATTATTTTCTAGATGCTGAAGTAATATTTGCTGTATAATCATTTCGTATACCTTGCCTAAGCTTGGTAATAGGTTAATGGGCCGGTATGAGTTGACATTTCTTGCGTTTTTTCCTGGTTTCGCGAACGTAATGATACAAGCGTGTTTCCATTGCTGTGGGAAATAATTTAGTCGAAGGCTTGCATTGATAATGCTGGTGAGTAATACGATGTAGTTTTTAGAAGCGAGCAATAGCAACACCTTTCAAAATAAAGCATTTTTATCTCCAACGCGCGACACTGTTGCCACTCGGAAAAATGAGTGCGAAATTTAGTACTTTCAGAGTTTTTAATTAATATTTCGGCTGATTAAAGTCGTACTAAGATGGGAATAGTCGAAATGGCTTCCCATGAATTTTTGGAATCGGGAATAATACATTTAATGTTTAGCAATGATATTTCTATTTCATCGTAAAACTTAGAAATTTTTTATTAACAAACTCTAGGATTTGAAAGAACTTTCGAAATAAAGCAGATTTTCATCTCCAGATTGCGAGACTCTTGCCACTCAGAAAAATGAGAGCGAAAATGATCGTGTTTCCGAGGTTTTAATTAACATCTCTGATTTTTGCTACTTTTTTTAAGAAAAGGTAGGCGTCGACCTTTTTCAAGATACAGAAAAGAATTGTAGAAAATTTGGTGACGATAGCTATAGTACTGACCGAGTTATTAGAGGACAACCAAACACACAGGCTTTCTTCTTAATAAATATAGATATTAGCTCATAACTCATTTATTTAGTTTAATTTTTAGAATTTAAAAAGAGCGTACGTGCCACATCTTTCAAAAGAGGAAGTTTGAAAACTTCTTAAAAAATAGAGTCCATTTCGATTATCAATTTAAATGATCCTGATGAAGTATAACGAGTGTCTAACACACTCATTGTAGATATAGTATGACTTCTAGCTATAAAATGTCTTCTAGAATAGTATCTAGAAGATAATATTAACATACCACGTATCTAGACGATATTTGTTAACTGTGATGAATAACGTGTAAGAAGTGAATCCTGTACTGACAATACAAATAATAACAAAATCGAAAATGATAAAGTAAAATCCAAGAGCATTTCTACAGTAATTTAAATTCACGCTCTGTAATTAATATGGAAATTTCGGGGGCATGGAAGATAAATGAAGTGTTCAAGAATAAAGTTTTAAATGTTGGGTTTGACTTTTTAGAACATACGTTGAGCCTAAATGTTAATAATTGTGCATCAAGATACGTAATATACGTCGTTAGCAGTGTAATTTAATAACAATAATTCTGCATATGTCCATTACAATAATGCTACAAATGTTCATTCGTAATTGTCAACTCGATATGCTATAAGTAAAACGTACGTTAAATTACATCAGTTAAATAAATATTTAAAAAATGAAATGCAAATTTAAATTGTTAAGAATTGCAATTATTACTTTCAAATCACTCAAGTCATTAAGCAATCCTAATACACTCCAAATGACCACATAGCTAAGTGAAAGCTAACAATTATGTATACTATAACAGTGGCAATTATTTCCGCGTTACTTAAATGATAAATTCTGTGGTAGCATAACAGAATGTAAACATTAGCAAAATTATCGAAAATATCTCTCATAGTTTTAAACGTCAAAATTTTGTATTTAATAGATTTTGAACAAATAAGTAAGAATTCGTATTATTTTAATTTATACCAGTTGTTCGTTAATCTATGCTAATCAACAGAAAGAAATTTTGTTTTTGAACTTGAAAAGTACAAAACATAAAATTTTAAAGTAATTAAGTTAACGTTTCATCCTTTAACTGTTGACTTAGGAATTATTTATTGACGCTTACATAATTTATACGTCTACTGAAAACTTGTGGGTGAATATTCTCTTAGGAACGCAGTGATAAAGAAAAGTATGAGCAGCGAATAGAGTAAAATTTCTCCTCCTTTCTTAAAATAATTTCCGGTTTCCAAAACCCAATTTCAAGTTTAAAAAACGGAAATTAACAGTAGCTTGTAACAAAAAAAACTTTTCTTTCAAGGAAGTCACAAACTTGATTAGTTTTATCATAAATTAAAATGTGAATGCGAATGATAGAATTTTATGCAGGGTTTATACTTGTTTTAACCCTTCGCACTTGGACCTTTTCGCAGTTGGTTTACTAGCTACTGTTGCAACTACAACAGTGGTTTACTAGCAGCTGTTGCATCTATATTTATTAAGAAGAAAGCCTGTGTGTTTGGTTGTTACTAGCAACTTTTCGCAGTTGGTTTACTAGTTTTAATATGCATTATTAGATTGTGTTGGTGTTAGTGTAATCGTTAATAAACTTTAATGTTCCTTGAGAGAGGATATCTGAGAGTTATGTTAGACTGGGATGTTTTGTCAGAAAGAACAACCGAATGCAAAGGGTAATATTCAGCCCAATCAATATATTTTAACTTTGCTTACAATAACTCATAAACTTTTGATTTAACATTCAAACTAAAAATCTGTGGTTGAGAAAATACAAGGCAATATTATGACAGAAAATTAAACCATAAATTTAATATCAACGTTATAGAGCAGCTGGATTTGAAAATAAATGCTGTTTTCTCTTAAAACGTTCAAAAGTCATACTAATTTAAACAATTATTTTGCCAGATTCGTGTAGTTAGTTATAAATCTTCGAAGATTAGAAGCAGAATGTAGAGATTGAATTGGACTGTCAGGCAAAATGCACCAGGGCTATTTGCCTATGCAGCAGGCTGCCTTCGTGAAGAATTCGTGTTCTTATAAAATAAGAGAAACTGGTTTGTGTTCAAACTACGAAAGCACAGTGCAGTCTGACCATTCGATGGGATTACAACCTGGTCAAATCTTAAATTCAGAGTTTAGGCAGATAACTCTTGAGTGTGTTGCCGTTATAAAATAAACCTAAAAATAAGCCTAAAATTAACTTGGGTCAAATTATCCGTTCTCCTCGATTTTATGCGCTCGGCTGCAGGTAGGCTAGAATACAGATATCAAAAACAGAAAATATAGAACAACGGAATTATATGATGAAGAGAAGTTTGCTTAGAAAATAAAATTTAAAATTAAATCTAAATTATATACTCTTACTTAACTACAAACAGTATAAAAAATTACTAATCCCAAACTATTTCTATAATTAAATAACATTCTCCGTCAGTTTAATTCTTTGGTACTTTTCTGTTAAGGAGGTGAGGTCGCCAAATTTGAGCAAAAGCGTCAAATGTTGTAGCCTGTTTATATCATGTCATGAACAGCTGTACAATGAATAAATGTGCTGTGCCAAAGCTGTGCATAGTGCCGAAGCTGAGGGCGTGTTAAACATTATATATATTGTATTATACATTGCTAATATTAAAAATTTATTTATTTGCTTAGTTTTATGAAGCATCATGCATCGTTAGGGTTGCCGCTACCAAGTTTGATTTCGTGAGAAAATTTATGTTTGGCGCTAATGGGTGCCTCGTTAACAAAAAGTATCTGTTTCTTTTCCTTTGGTTGGTTCTCAAATATTGAGGAATTACGGCGAAATTAGAAATATTTTTCCGTTAGAGAATCGCATGCAGTTAATAATTTCTTACTTTATTTTTTATTGTATTACTAATTATTTTAATCAAGAACAGCACATTCTAGAAAAATATCAATTTTTGCAGTATATATAACATTGTTGGGTGCGTACGGTTTCGTAATAGATTGAATGCACAAGTCCGATAATAGGTTAATAAAACTTATTCTTATAAAAAGCAATATATCAGAATGCTGGAATTTTCTTAAAGATATTAGTAGACGATTTATTATATTAAAGATAGAATATTAGTACAAGTGTTCAAAATATCACGATAACAATTTTCAAATAAAAATTTTCAAATGGAAAACATTAAAAATATGCTTTTTGAGAATGGCAAATAATATTAAGTAGTATAAATAAAACATCTGCTCAAAAATTTATGGCATAAACATTTAAAGCGTATTTACAAATTAATTTTTCTTGCTTTTAGGGAAGCAAAATCATCAATAATTTTTTCGAAATCTCTTTGATTACTTAACTCATGTTCCATAGAGAGAATTACCATGTTTGAAAGTTTTTCTTCGCTTAGTGAAGATCTCATATAGTTCTTTATTATTTTTAATTTGCTAAAGCTTCTTTCGCGTCTAACTACAGTAACAGCCAACGTTAAAAAAATTCTTAACGCTGCTTCCAAATTCGGATAGGACTGAACTAAATTATAGTCGTGAATTATTTTTTAAAGTTCTAAGCTGGTAGCGGCTTTTGTGCCCGGAATTAGTGAAATAGCATGGTTTTTAAAACTCGATATTTGTGACTGAATTTCTTCAGTGTTCATATCATTCGGATATTTAAGTGCTAAGTTATAAGCCTCTGCCTTTAAATTAATT
>KK115844.1:337490-358101 GCA_000611955.2 Stegodyphus mimosarum | reverse complement strand
CGTTTTTATTTAGGTTAGTTTCTGCATCTGTTTGCTATTTTTTGTAGTTCGCTTATTTTGTCAAAGCCTGAAGTTAATTTCTGACGTGTTCAATCGAGCTGATTTTCTTGAATTTTTTTTACGATTATATATTTTCGATTAACAATATAATATTCTAATCATAAGGCTTCAAAATTCTATAAACTTCTGATTTCATTTAGTGTTAAATTCTTATCCTATAATTTTGCTTAGCATACATATTCGTGAGAACATTTCAATATTCTACGGAAATAGTTTCAAAATTCTGTATCAATTTACTTTTTCTTACTGCTGAAGTTTTCACACTTTTCTTAATGTTGAAATTAATCGCAGCATAATTTCATTAAGATATTAATATCAATGAATAGATCAAATATTAATATTTTAATTTAAATTGTTTTGGAGTTTTTCAGATGATTTACAGAATTTTAGCGGTTTTCCGATCAAGCTTCTTACCGATCGTGGGATTACTGCAGTCATAGATTTCTAAATCAAATCCTTCCTTTTTAATGACCCCCCGTCACGATGCAATCGCATATCTGTATCAACCAGAAATTTTAATGAACTGAAAGCAAATTTATGCCATCTGATAGATAGAAAAAACTGTAAAAACATATAGTGTCATTTATTACATTATTACTCTTATTAAAGGGAATAATTCTTCTACTTTTAGAGACATGCTTTCCAATCTTTATTATATTTTGCTCTTTTATTAGATTAAATATCATATTTTTTTTTAAAAATGAAATGCACTGAAGAGCAAAAACGTAATTTTTTTCTTATCATTGAAGAACAAATAACAGAGGAGAATTTCAATTCAAAATTCTCAGTGAAATATTTAAACGCATTGAAGGTAGTCATCCTTATGCGTATCATTTCTATAGACTCATTTTTATTGTTCCCTGAAGCTTTGTTAATGTTTCACTATAATTATTATGGGAGTCGGTGAAAATGCGCTTTAGCCCACTGCTTGGCGATGTTTTGAAAATCGCCAATTCGGCGCGTTTCTGCGAAACGTCTTTGCAATTAATCGCAACCTTCCCGACACGCTCCGCGAAAACCTATTGTAAACAAAACATAGAATTCTAAAGCATAAATTAGTATGGAAACTTTTGCCACAAAAAGATAATAAAATAATATGCAAAACGAACATTACGATCATTAAAATATTTGTCAGTTAGGTTTAAATAAATTATTTACATTTTATGTTGTAATACTTACACATTTTATGCCGTTACATAACCTTCCCGACACGCTCCGCGAAAACGTAACCAAAATGGCATCCAAGAAAGAAGGAATTTTTTTTTAAAGGGCATTAAAATTACAAACGATACCATGTACACACCGTTCCTACCGTTCGATACCATGTTCACCGTTTTAACTTAAAAAAAAATCTGAGAATTGCACAATGTAGGCAACGTACACAAATGAACAAAATAAGCTAAAATAACGAAAATAAATTACAAGAAAATGCCATGTGCACAGTATTCCTTTTAAACTTAAAAAAAACTTCAGCGAATTGCACAATGTACGCAACGTGCACAAATGAACAAAATAAGCTAAAATAACGAAAATAAATTACAAGAAAATGCCATGTGCACAGCGTTCCTTTTAAACTTAAAAAAAACTTCAGCGAATTGCACAATGTAGGCAACGTACACAAATCAACAAAATAAGCTAAAATAACGAAAATAAATTACAAGAAAATGCCATGTGCACAGCGTTCCGTTTTAACTTAAAAAAAACATCAGCGAATTGCACAATGTAGGCAATGTGCACAAATCAACAAAATAACCAGCTTTCATACACCAATCAATCACGTTTCCCTTGCACTTCCAATAAAGTAATAAATGTACATGTACATTCACTCACCTCTCTCAGCATCACAGCTAAATCCATAGCGACTTGGTATTTAGCGAAATATACGTACGAAAATAGCAAACACTCAATAGAAAAACACCGCATTCAAAGAATAAAACGAGAACTGAAATAACTACTCAAATTAACACGTAAGAATTTCGAATAAACCGTTACGTCATCTCACATTACCAATAAAACCGTTCTTTATAAAATAGGAAATACGCATGCGCGAAAACTACATGTTTACGTAGCTTCAAAATACCCAGTCAGCCATGTTCGCGGATATACGGAGTTACCCATGTTGGCGCGTTTATTGCTCATTCAAAAACAATCGTCGCCAAGCAGTGGGCTAAAGCGCAGAAAAATGCTTTAGTACTATTCTCACTTACTGTTAAACAGAAAAGGTTGTTAAAGGGAATTCAATATTTTAAAAAAGTGTACTATGTTTAACTAAATATTTAATTTATCATCTAGAAAAAATATGGTTTAGTCTGCACTGAATTCTGGGATGCAAATCCGGCCCCTTCAGTACGGCAATGTAAGTTTCCAGTTATCAAAAGACATCACAGAAATTTTTCCCCACATTAAAACGTAGCTTCTTACTTTTTAACATTAATATTATCCAAATTTAAAATTCTTCTTCAATGTTTTTTACAAAACATAAATTGCCAGAATTGCCTATTACTTTATTTGGTACTGTCACGATACATTTTTTACATTAATTTACTTAAAATAATGTGTAACACCTGATTTATTTATTAGATATTTTTTTATTTTATTTCATTTAAGTAATGGTAAAATATTTTACTAACAGTCCACATTGAATTAAATTAAAATATAATTATTAATGATTGATGATTCATGAAACAAAGCTGTGTTCGTCATGAGGCATCAGTTCTTTATCATTAAATCATTCAGTAATTAGGGAATGATGATTAACGTTTCTGTCCTTCTAGCCCATTTGAATTTATATTCATTTTAAAATTTTATATATATACCAAATTAATTCGCAAATAGTTCAGAAAAATACCCCTACGTAAATTCAGTTTTGAAAATTTAAAATTGTTTACATAAATTCCAGAAATGAAGTAAATTAACAGAATTAAAAAGTACAATAAGAAATGCAATTGATAAATCTAGAAATAAATGACGTCATAATGTTGCAAATAATTAAAAAATAAAGACATAAAATTACTTATTATACTTACCCTTCTATTTCTAAATTTTTTTATGAAACGTAAGAAATTATAAAATTAAGGTTTACAATACGGCCATTTCCGGCTAACATTCTTTATGAATAATGAGACGGGAAAATTAGGTACCTTACTTCGTCTTGCCATGTAATAGGATAGTACTATTAAAAGCAATGTAGCCATGTTTTATTAAAGTCTTCAACTAAAGTCTTACTTGTAAGCATTTATAAAAAGCGAGAGAATAAAACTGTAACTGTACTTGTTAACAATGCTGAGGTTGGTGGAGAAAGCAGGCGGCTAACTTGGCGAACGAATTTCATACTAAGGAATACCGCTCACTGGTCTTAGAAACAATGAAATGATGCTATTTGCTTCAAAGCGCAGGGACATCTGAGTGAAATTCTGGTGTCTAATTATTATTTTTTTTATTTTAAGAATAAACTCCTTGTGAGTCTATTTATTTATGTTACAACTGTGGTGTAATATGATACAGTTGTTTACGAATAATTGACAGTTGCTTATGAATAAAATAGCTACTAACATTGACTGACCCTGTTCTAGGAATGACTAAGATTATTTCAGTTTCTTCTTTTGTTTACTCCAGCTGAGTTTCTCATT
Source organism: Stegodyphus mimosarum (assembly GCA_000611955.2). Lineage (NCBI taxonomy): Eukaryota > Metazoa > Arthropoda > Arachnida > Araneae > Eresidae > Stegodyphus > Stegodyphus mimosarum. Next base: position 354,412 of record KK115844.1, on the reverse strand, counting down.
CGTCTCTATTTAGCTAAAATTTTCATTTAATCACTTCATTCTTTTTCCCGGAGCCTCGTCGACCGCAAAATTGTCGTCTGATGTCAAAATGTCACACACTTGTAGGAGGCCTAAGTCGTGAGCCCCGAAAGAATACTCTAGAATGCAATAAAAATGAAAAGAAGTGATTTATAGCTAATTTGTTCACTCTTTTTCCACAACGGGATTGTAATAAGATCACAAAGGGAAGCAACTTACAAACATCGCAAAGAAGAATGAAATTCAGAAACCTTTCTCCTGGCTGTACTGGAATTATTGCTCACTTGAAAGAATGTTTTTCCACAATCGCCTTTGTTAGTTTGCAGATAAGAACTAGGAACCACAAAAAGAATTTTCTCCTGGGTAAGGATGTAGAGACATTAGGTTATTTTGAAAGCTAGAGAGATTAAAAATGAGAAATTCCCTCCCCGGGACTCGAACCACGGGCCTCTTGAGTGTCCTGAACACTACACTACGAAGACATGCTAAGAAGGCGGAAAAAATACCTTATAAGGATACAAGGAAATGATTTTCGAAATAGATTTTCTGAGTCGGTGAAAGGAGGAAGAAATATTTCCAAGGCCTGTTTCATATGCAAAACATTTATGTTTGAAGAAAAAAAAGGAAGCAAATATTTGGCTTTTGTAGATCGGTGAAATGGTTATAAAAAGGCCTAAAAAAGAACATTCTGTTGAGGAAGCACTTACTCTTCTTGAAGAGCTTCCTTGTGATGCAGCCAGTCTTCCCTTACTTAATACTTCTGATGAAGAATATTCACCAATAAAGAAAAGGAGTATATCTGATACGAGTCAGATTCAGATGAGAATCAATGTCGTTCTAAGGGTATCCGAGAGCCTGCCCTTCTCAAGTGTTAGAAATAACGTGGTAAACGATATTCTTCCTGAGCAAAATCATACATTACCAATAAATTACCACCTTATTTATGAGACAATTTAAAAGTAGCCCAAGGGGCTGAAAATCGAAAAAAGGACTTTGAGGTACATACGATATAAAATCGTTGAATAGCGTTTCTTCCTAGACAAAATGATGTATTACAACCTATGCGTAAAAAAATTTGAAAAGGGGCCTTTACGGGCTAGGAGACCCGATAATTGAAAGAGTTCGGGGGGAGGAATTCTTGGTATTATAGCAAGAAGCATGTTCTTCTTTTTATATGTTATCTAAAGAGTAAAATATTATATCTTCAAAAACAAGTTGTCATTTATAAGCTGAGTTATATTTTTTTGTAACATTACGTTAGCTCAGTTACAGCAAGATACAATTTACGCATACAACGTTATATCAGTTGAATTATTTGATAATATAGTAATTTTGAATTTAAATCACTTTCGAAAGCTTTTTTCGCATTTTTTACATAAGTATGCTCCACTAGGTGATATCATCGAAGTGCCTAAAGATATAAATTTTATTTCTAAAATTTTAAACTTTTACAGAAATTTTAGGAATTTGTCACTCCAGACTTAAATAACTACATTCAAGCACCCATTTGTGTAGATTAAAATAAAAAATGCAGAAATATATTTAAAAAAATTACATTTCGCAGCTACGTAAAAAAATATCTTACAGAGGCAATGAACAAACGACGGTATAAAATATATGCCGTCGCTCAAAATTCAAGATTTCGCTCTAGATGTTTTAAGCCTGAATTTTGTGTTCTTAGGATCCATGTTACAATTCATGCAAAATTTTACCACAATTTAAATTCTTTTATATACCGCTCCTAATAGGGCTCATTGAACTATAAGATCAAGGAATCATAAAATCCTTCGAAGTTTATTATGTTTACATCTCTGCAAATAAAGCACTAGGTGAAGGAAACAACGACACGCTAATTGGAAGCAATTCAGCGTAAGATACTGCATAGAAATGATCAGAATTCAACAATAATGAATGCTTTCTGGAATCAGATTTGACCAGAACTTGTCAAAAAGTTTAAATGATTTCACCGATTTAAAATGAAGTCAAGGAAATCGTACAAACTGCAGAAGCAATTTTCAGACATGGAAGCATCATAAATCAAAGAATTTGTCAAGAAGACAATCGTGAAAGAACAAATGAAGAACTCGGTGATTTTATAGCCCCAGCTGATGATAAAAGCAGCGATATTGAAGAAACGTAATTAACCTTTAGCTACAAGAAGTTAAATTAATTTTTAGAAAAGGCACAGGAACTGTCCGATTTTATAATGGAGATTGACTTAAATGAAACAAAGAGGGCACGTTATGAGAGGTTTTTAAAACGTTTGCACTCTTTATTGCTAAACATTTATGGAATTGTCCCAGACAAACATGGCCAATCATACGACCTATTTATTATACCTACTGATTAAACAGTAATAGAAAAATCATTTCAAATACAATAATATTTATGTTTTAATAAATTATGAATAGTTTCTTAATCTGAACTATAGATAACCTTTTTTTCCATAAAAAATTAACTTTACGAAACGCGATTTTGGCGTACGCGCTATATTGTTAATGACGTAACCCCCGCGTTCGGTAAGGGTTTACTGTAATAGTTCATAAGGTGATTACAAGTAAAGAAATCGTAACACACTTTATAGCAATTCTAGATTAATTTTTTTTCTGAATTTGGGTACTAATATTGTTCTGCACATGGCTGCTCTTAAAAGTTGGAATGGAATAAATTATGGAAAAAAATGGAATAAATTATAAACCTAACGTTAAAAACGGATTTGTTATCTACAAAGCGTATCAAGTATGTTCCGATGTTTAATTTACAGTTTGTTTCTCGAAAATAAAATTTATGGTGCATTATCATTCATTTCAGTTTCATAGTTCTATGCTTTTCCATTTTTTAGCATAACGCCTGAGCAGAATCTTAAGAATAATGCTTAGAATCGAGATCCTTCTCTGCATTGGCATTCCTACGGTTTTATGAAATATATCATTCTATATTATTACAGTATCAATATCACCAACATGGTGTTTAATGATTTATTTACTGGTAACTATTAGAGAAAGTTTGCTCAGATTATTAGAAATTCACTCATGCTTCACGGTTGCAAAGGCCACCAAGAACGTCATTAGTAACTACGTCTAATTTCTATGTATTTATTTAATGGTTTATATGCTTAAGTACTTCTCCGGGATTTATTTGATCTTCACTGATTTCTGTGTGGCACGTCATCTGTATGACCCGCATCAAACATCATTTGGCAAATGATACGTAAAGATTGCTGATTCTGATTACGATAATAATAATCGTTTGACAGACAGATTAGCGAACCTATTTAAATACATACATGTAGAATCCCAAAGTTGAAGTTAAAGCACTCTGAAATATTTGATCGATAAAGAATAATCAAGGAACTTAATGGAAAGTGAGTTCATCACGCTTGTATCTTCACGATTCGCGATTCAAAGTACGAATCATCGCATTTTCTTGGAGGTAATTACAACGCTAAGTTTTATCAAATGACTGCTTTAAATCGAAAATGAAGAACTCGTGTTCTAGTATTTTTAACAATGCACTGATTAAACATGCAAGTAAACCTTTGTAAATTGCACTTTTGTCAAAAATACAGATAGCACAGATGAATGTTGTTGATAAATAAATAGTGAATCAAGCACCACTTAAGGAATAAACTAAGCACAAAAAGTGTTGAATAAAGCATTAGAGATTTTAGAAACGTTTGAATAATTTTCGTTAATTTGCTAAACTGTACTCTTGAAAATGTATTTCAAAAGCGTGATATTTTTCCTGTACACCCAAAAGTGAAGACGCATGTAAAAATAAGTTTTCGAATGTATTTTAAAAATATTAAACGTGGCTATTATCCAACAGAAAGATGTAAGAAATTCCGAATAATAATAATATAAGGTTGATAAGAATTTGCTTGGTAAGACCGATATTTTTTGCAATGCCGACAAATTGCCAAAATATGCAAGTGGCAAAATATTTTATAAACAAATTTCAATGGTATAGCATTGTCAAACGATCTGCTTTTACCAAAGCATACGCGGTTTCTTGATGTATTAAGAGGTACGATCTATATTCGTATTTTTAATGCATTCACTTTTTATAATTTGTAAGATAACTGATTGGTACTTTTACGAAAACTTCCGTTATTATTTTAATTAATAAAAAAGTGCTTCTAGCACCATATCGTGCGTACTGTGGTATAACGTAATAGTTTGGTTCAGTTTATGACTATTTCATATATAAGCTTACATTTGTGCTATATAAGGTCTAAAGGAAAGCGGTTCGAGCTTATTAAATTTTACAAACTCTAGGCTGAAAGCATTTCCTGCCACCAGCTGTAAAAGCTTGGGAAAACCAGTCATTTCAAAAGTCTTTTTTTAATTAGTTACTGATTTTTTGTGTAATATAAAATGGGCATTCATGTTGGATTAATGCAGCCAAATTATAAAGTAGATTTTTAACATTCGCTAAATTAATTCTGTAGAACCGAGAGCGAAATAACGGCGGAAATGATTAACTTAAATAAGCTGATAATTCGGGAAGCTTTTAGGTTACCTTCTTCCTAAATAAGGTAAGAGTAGCATACATCTGACGATTTATCACTCATCTAGGCAGCTTTCTGGTTAGCAGATACTCTTACGCACGTCGTCAACTGTGTAGCGCCTTAGTATGGAGATACCAGCACTTTTATGAAGATTAACTTCTAGCTTAAAACGTGATCTAAAGGAAAGTGTTCTCTTAGCAAAGGGTTTTTCTGAGATTAAGATTTTAATATTCTACTTTGTAAGATTTATTATATAAATTAATCAGCCATTTTTAATTTCAGCTTTTATTTCCGTCTGTTTCCTCATCAGAACTCTCCTTTCCATTTTCTCAACAGAATGTAAATTGGGTTAGGGAGTATTTAAGCTGAAGTTTTTGGAGTATAAGACAGAGAACGTTTCTGCCTCTCGAGAGCACGTGTTACGTATTTCCGATGAACTCTAATACGAGTAAACCTGTAATTATTCCGCTTTGCGTTATTGCTGCTGACATTTGAATTTGTCACTCCGGTTAACTTTTTGAACTAGCTTAGATTTAAATTTACCTGTGTCGTCTTTGCCTATACTAGCCTGCGTTTTAAATATGAATTTGATTGTTAATTTAGTTACATCGCCACAAGTGCTGGTTGATTCTTTTAACACAAGAAGTGCGTTGTTTTCGAAGTTTTATTTTAATAAAAAAAGTTTTTTAAACCTTTTCAATTCTCCGTAGTTACTAGACACAACGATAAATTCGCTTTATGTCTATTAGGATTTTGATTTTTAACGTTACTAATTTAAGTAAAACTCTATAACTTCAGAAAAGAAAAGTAAGTCTTATTTGCATGAACGTATTTCAACATAAGAGTGGCCCAGGACATTATGAATATTCCCTTTTAAAGTTAAAAACTAATTTTCATAGAGATGTCTACGCCTTTATACAGAGTCATCTTTCTTTTGACAAATGGTGAGGAACTTGCATTTTTAAGTGGGCCGATACTCTTAATATGAAATGTCCTCTTGCAATAGTCCCACTCACTTTATTTAAATACTAATTGATTTTAAAAGTACCTACCATAAATCAGTCATTATGGGAGAATGTTGAATACCAATGACGATTACCTGTTTCCCCACAGGGATCCCTTTTGGAGAAGTCAGTATGATCAAAAGCATTGTCACAGGAGCAAGAAACCTTTACCATTTTGAAGTAACAGACAATCCTCGACTGCTTGTACGTGCATATGTAGAACTAACGAGTCATATCTTCCGATGGCATTAAATTGGAGAAGGTAAAAAGGGTTTTCAGTGATCCTGATAATCAAGTTGAGAATTTGTTTTGGAGATTTTCAGTTTACTTTTCAAATTATAGTCGTAAATTTTTTGAAGCGAGTACGATGAATACCACTAGTAAATATTACTATTAATATTTACATAACACAATTAATAAATGACATTTTAATGCATATAGTATATACAATGGCTAAAGAAAAGAATGAATAGCTAAATAGGAACGAAATTAGTAATCCAGAAATATACTAGAAAGCGACTATACGATCCTTTTCAAAACAGTCACTTTTGATTGCTATACAGTTGACTGCTATACAAACCAAATTTATAACACATGCAGAAACCCCACTTCAACCATTATTGTTTAAAACTTCATCTGCCTTCTTCAAAACAGCCACTGATGTATCGAAATGATGGCATCGAAACTCTAATTATAGACAAGGAAATATGAAGTAGTCACTCGGAACTATGTTCAGATTATCGGGAAGGTTCGACGCATATCTTTTGTTTCGAAATAAAAATTAAGCAGCAGTATTAAAAACGTGTGTCGGGATAACTTTTAGTTATGTAAAAGCCCCAATCACATGCATGCAATTCAGGTCAGTTTTTTCAGACATATTCAGTGACAGGTCTTCAATTTGCTACACAATTGAAGAATTGAATTGCTACGCAATACATAACAGTAATGGTTGTATACTGAGAGATGGTATGCAGGTAAATCATCGTATGATACTCTACAAGTGACCTTACTTTACCGCTGACATTACAATTTTGGTTTGCTTTCAAGTCGGCTATTTCCTGGCTCTCCTCTTCCAGGCTCTGTAACAATATAACCAACACTCGCCAGCAATAATATTGGATTTATTGTATACATTGCTATGCTATCGGTTTCTAAAGTTCTCAATATACATCTGCATGAACTTGTTTTTGTTCAAGAGTTCACCATCTTTCTCGCATAGTCGCGTCTTATGTGCAGATAGTCCAGCAGAATGATGAATGCACCACTATGACAAATGCTTGTTGACAAAGATTTTACATCTTCGCCAGTACATATAGCTTTCCGTCGTAATCTTTTCGGATAATGACAATAGCTGTGTTTAACATTATGATAGCTCTCATAATGCTCTAGCTGGAGCCATTCGAAGCGCTGTACTTTGAAACACAAACAAAGCTTTTCTTAAATTTTTTTAACTTGATTGTGATAAAACACCGTAAGCTTATTGCAGACTTTTAAATGTTTCTGGAAAAAGCAAAAATTTAAGATGACGTACTTCCTATCACAGACTTCCCTTCCTGTAGGCGATTAGCCGAACATATTGCCAGATTTACCCATAATGCCTACACTCCACACACAAAGAGACTATATCCGAGTTATACATGAAGATTTATACCGTTGCACATATCGCGGGCATGTTCAGGGAAAGTAAATTCATTTTTAGTCTTTTATGGCAAGCTTCTTTATTTTCATTTGAGAAGCTGATTTCCTTACTGCTATGTAAGATGAATTATAATTTTTAATGAAATTATTTCACAGAAATTTTTAAATTCTTTTTATGATAACAAAATAAACCTTTTTTCTACAGGAGAATTCAAAGTGGGAAAAACCTTTCTCTCTAAACTTACCAAATTCGAGATATTTCTCAATTATACACCATTAACAAATTGATTTAAATTACTGCAAATGCTACTGGGTCATAAAGAAAAGTAATGTGCCAGGTCATGAGATGCGTCAAATCCCTAGACAAATTTTCTTTCACTGTAGAAAATGCCTTACTCAGTATCCGTTCTTAGAATGGACCTGTTTTAACGAGATTGAATACTTAATTGAAGCAAATATCCTTACTTTTTAATTTCCGTTTAGAAGTTCTCTGCAAATTTCTCATCAGTATTTAAATCAGAATTTTTAGTTTTTTTATTAGCTTTTGTTTCAGAAAATCCGTGACGCTTTTTCAGATATTAAAATCCTTCTTTCAAACATATATTATCGATTTAGGTATAGTCATTATTAAAAAAGGTAACCAATATTGCTTTAATTATACTTACAGATATAAATGAGATTTGTTGTAAATCTGAATCCGTTAAAAATTATTCTTTCCACAGAAATCTTATTTTTTCTAAATGGCCATAAATTTTATCGTTCTTATGCTAATTTTTATATCAGCTTTCTTAAATGTTTCTAACTGAACTATCTGGTTATTATTAAATCTTTGCCTGGATATGCATTAGATTTATATATAGCATTGTTCAAATATAGATATTTCGACACAACATCGTATTTCAGCTCCTCAATGTTAATTCAATTTTGTATGTATTTATTAATATCTTTTTTTATGAAACTTATTTGATTCCTTCCTGCACAGATTAAATTTAGGTTCATTCTAAATAAAATTCACCCATTTTTTATGATTTATTTTTAAATAATTTTTATAATTTTTTTGAAAAAAGTTTTGAATAGTAAGTAGCCTATAAAATATTTACAATCATATTGAAGTAAATGTACTTCTAAGCATACCTGCAATAAAATTAGAGCTTTTTATTCAAAACTTCCCAAGATATACGTGAATTTATATATTGGCGCGTTTTGAAATTTGGCATATTTCTTGAAAGCGATAACGAGAATGTGGTTTACGAACTTTTTTTAAATTATTTGAAAGTAGGAACGATGTGACTTTTTTCCCTCTCAGTCCACAATGTAAAACGTTAGGAAGGATGTGACTTTTTCCGCTCCTGCACAATGGAAGAGGAAGGAAAAGAGGTTGTCATATATTAAGAAGTCCTCCAAGTGAATTATTCTTGGCTCAAACTGAAAAAAAATGCGCCAAGTTAAATTTTTGAATTTCTCAGTAAATTTCGCATCAAAGTTTACAAAATTTAATGTTAGGCATAATTTGAGTCGTAGAATCGAAATATGGAAAAAATTGGTATGTTATTCCAGAAAAAGTCCCATTTTGTGTCAAATAGCTACATTAGAAAAAAGATAAATCTAATATATATCCAAAGCCATGCTTTCGAGACATGGAAAACGCAATTTGAATTTAATCAATCGGACAAGTAGAACGGGAGATTTAGAACTGCCCCCCCCCTTTTTTCGCAGTGTACAATAAAATCAGTATTGCCAAGCTTTTTCTGTGTCAGTCTGAATAGACTTGTGAAACAATAGACAGCTTTCCACCAATGTTTGATAGATTTGTTGATAAAATGACCATTGTACTGTTATACAATTTAAAAATTTTAATATCTGTGTAACTTTTGAATTATTCTACTTTTTATATTCTCTGAAATTCTACTGATTATATGTTTGTCTCGTGTAAAATTTCGTTCGTAATCAAATGGAATTTCTGAAATTCTTTGAAGAAACTCTTAGATAGATAAAAAAAAGGTGTACTATGATAAAAAAAGGCTTTTTCTTCCTAAACTTCTCTCTCTGCCCAGAAATTTTGCTCTTTTTAAGTTATACAGAAACAGAGATATATTAATACTTTAGATTAAAATAACATGCCTAACAACGATTATTTTAGGAGTCAAACAACAAAAATCAGCGTTATATTTGCATATTTTCCAAATGCAGTTTTCCAAGTTGCAAATATAACACTGATTTTTGTTGTTTGAATATTATGTCATCCAGGGCATTTACCACCTTTTATTTAAACATATAATCCGCCTTCGTATCTTTATGTCTTATCTCGGTGTTTTCGAGCATCAAAAAGTAATAACTGAATTATAAATTTGATTAGGTTTCAGAAAAAATTCTGAAAAACACCATCATTCAAAATCTCAGTTCTAAATCTGAATTTTGATTTGTGTTCTGAGGTCTTATTATGCTGAATTTAAACAGGTTAGTGTTTTGATTGTAGGCGGCAGTGTTGAACACCTGTACATAGACACACCCATGTTTGGTGTTTCTCTCTTTACAACAGAGAGAAAGCAGTCAGAGAGCACGGAGAGATAATTAAATAACGGTATGAATGAAATAAGAATAGAGTTTTATATATACACTAGCCGCTGCGCGGCCAGCCTTCGTCTGGCTTTTAAGTGTGCCAGAAAATGCCTAAAGAGAAAACCAAACATTAAATTTGAAAACTGCACAGAATTTTACTCTGCAGAACAATTTTATCAAAAAAGAAACAAACAACAACGGAAAAAAAATTCAGTTAAAAATGCATTACATATAAAAAGCATACAACGAAATAAGCAATATCCCTTAATACAAATATTAATTATCCTAATAAATAAATTAACCAACTTTCCTTTGCAAAATCTTAAGAACTCAAATGGTATAAACAGATTAAGAACTTAAAACAGATTGAAAAATATCATGCAAAACTTTTTTATAATCAAAATTATATATAATTAAAACATAATATTACAATGAAATAAGCAATATCCCTTGATACAAATGTTAATTATCCTAATAAAGTAATTAAACAATTTACCGTTGCAAAAAGAAACAACTTTTTAATTTCTTAAACTTTTCAGTCTCTTAAAAACAGTAACACAATAAATACGATGAAAAATTGTTGCCAAACAGAAATTAAAAAAAAATAAAACTATTCAAAATGATGCAATTTTATCAAAAATCTATCAACAACAATAAGAAAGGAAAATTGTTGCCAAAACTACATTTTAAAATATCTGAGATGTGAGAAGTGTATTCGGAAGCTTCATTTAAAAATTTTTTAAAAATTACAAAATATTATTATTTTTCCAAAATTCCTTTTTTAAAAGGAGTTGAAAGGATTAAAGTTCAACGTGTCCAAAAATCAAAGGAAAATAAACAGCACATTTTTTAAAATAAGTTTTTATTTAAACAATTCCGTTGAAAATGTGTTAAGCTCACCTTCCTAAATAAATTCGTATTTAATCGATTTATTAAAATACGAAATTTATTTTAAGTTCGTAAAATAGCTAAGTGTCTACGCTTCACGACGATGTAAAAATGAAATGTATAGAGTGAAATCTCGCTTTCCTGTAGCCCATTATGTCTCAAAATGACGCGATTTGGTCACAAAACATAAAATAAAAAACATTCTAATTCGAATTTCGAAAAATCGCTTTGAGGTGCACTGGCTCTTGTGTAGATGCACCTATGTACCAAATTTCGTGGCCCTGGGTCTATTAGTTTATTCGCAACACGAACGAAAGACACACACACACAGACTCTTTGTTTTATTATATGTAGAGATGTTCATTTTACTTGCCATTTAATTGCTTGACAAATTGATCAAACTAGCTCTGGAAGGAACCGCTAAGAGACAAATTCCTATTTTTAGGTGCTATAACAGATTAAGAATAGTTGCCCCTGAAGAAAATGTTGCAAAACTGCTTTTTGCATAATTTCTAGTTTAAATAGTTTTAGTGGGGAGTTTTTGTAAAAGACTGGCCTCGCGTTAGATTTAGAACTTAAAATTAAAAGTTTTCAACAAGTTCGTTTAGATCTTAGTTTCAAACTTATTAACTCTGGCGGGAAGTACGTAAGGATCTTAAGTTTGGCTACTGTTTATTTTATTTTAAAACTTTACTATCATCTCTTATTTTCCACTTCCGGCCAGAATAAACGCGTGAATATGTTTATGCAAATTGTACTTGCTAACGCTTAAGTATTCAAGTTGTGGCTTTTTGCCAAGAACAAAGTTAGAAGAGGAGAGAGTGAGCCGTCTTGCCACTAGATTTCACGCGAGTTTGCCATTAGTTACTGTCCGTTCTTAAGGCCAGAGGTTTTAGTCCTTTCGAAAGCTAAAGACTTATTCTAGTTTTCCGCAGTTTGCGTACTACCTACGTAATAGGTTAAAAGGCCAGTCTTACTGTTAGTCACCTGTGTAAAATATTAAAAGTTAGCTCTTATTTAAAGTTTAGTTAGTTAGTAGTGTTATAGTTTTACGTTCAGACTACAACTGGTTGGTCTTTGTATCCCGAAGTGCGGAAGCGCTTGTGATATCGGGGAAAATAAAGGTTGATTTAACCCTCTCATCTTGTCGTCTTTCCTAAACTCTGTAGGAAATAGTTTGTAGTCAAACTCACTATCTAATCAGGACGCGTCATGTTCGCGAAGCAGATGAGAAGAAATACAAGTCCTAATAACTTCACCCATTTATAAAGCATTTTTAATAATTACGCTTTTTAAAAAATCAAAATAAATCAGCAGTTTGAAATGAAAACATTTCGTAGGAGTCTTGCAACACTGAAAAAAATTTCTAAAAGCATATAAGACGTATAACCGTCCAAATGTTTAGTGCTTGCTAGGCCATCCTTTTCATGTTGTAACTGGTTTAGCATCAAGTTGATCAAAACGTATTATTCCATGAAATGTTTCAGCTGAATTTTTGAGAAAATGTCATGTTCTTTACACGCATTTCTAAGCTTTGCAAAATATTTTGGTGCAATTTTAAACTGTTTTCTATATCAGATGGTTGAACTGATGCCTTCTTCAAAGGTACAGCTATTTAAATGTTGCATTACGACTTAATAATTCGGGCATGCTCAAGAGATGTGCAGCAGCAGAGCATACTGCTCATATTGCTCTGCTCAGCATAAGATACACAAATGCAGACCAATGGAGCTATGCTGCATCAACTTCTGAGACAGAAATCACAGAAAAGATAGCTTGTTCACAAAAAACCGTCCGTCCTACTCCCTATGCTGTACCATGTTGCGTCGAACAGGAAGCGGTTACAACGTATCGCAGCATAATAAAATTGCTACTGCAACAACCGAGTAATTTGTTTACATATAATGCATCCAAATAAATCTGCAACGGACTTGGACAGCTACACCACACGTAGTCACCTATGGAATCGAAAACAAAAACAGATGTAATCTGAGCGCAAGAACCATATCAGTAGTACGTCACAGTACATCAGAGCAAAATCCGCCCAGACCCAAGCAAAATACTCCATAACCAGTTATAATGGAGCCTCATTCTGGAGGCGATGCCAGGAGGTTGAAACACCCAAGAACGCTCTTTAACAATACTTAACAATACTTTAACCACACGGAGGAACTACAATAGAAAAAAGACAAAGGTTTCGTCTTTCCTCTGCAATGGAGCATCTATAAGTGCACTAACGATCCACATACCACCCACAAAGGGTAACAAACATCTGTTTCAACCCAAACTTTTCCCCTTCACCATCATGGCAAAATGTGATCATGTAGATATATTTCTGGAATTAATTTTTTGCAATCGTATGCCTACTCTCAGCCATAAAAGCATTTTCTTACCGTTCCAGACATGTGTCTACTGTCAGACACCACAGCTTTTTTACCGTTCTAGTTGTATATCTAGTCTCAGCCTCCAAAGTTTTTAACCTCTCCAATCGTACGTCTGCTCTCAGCCACCACAACAAAAACTATACCGATCTTAGACTATATTAAGTCGGCAAGTTTCATAATCTTGAATACTATGTATTACTGTTCGTTCAACAAAAACTTTACTTCCGACCAACATTATACCTATGTACAAACTTAGTACAACCGCAAAGGATTAAACATTTTACAATAGATATTGCCTCGATTTACTCACCTCCTTCAGAAGAAATAGATGTTGAGCTTAATTTCATTGATAATCGTAATAAAATATGCTCACCCTCTAAATCTACGCAGAAATCTACAATGCACACAGTACAAGCTGAGTCTACGCAGTTACCTATCCAAAAAGTCAACAATCGAAGACGACATAGCTTCCAATAACGTAATGCTGCATAACAACATAAGAGCCGCACCAACATTTATTGCACATAATGGCAGAAGATTGGCCAGATCTTACCATCTCCTCACAGCAGGTCAACCGCTTCATTCAAGACTGGGCAGTGGATGAAGGATAGAATATCTCCGATCACTACTAAAATGAACTTTACAATTAATTGTGACTCCACAATCATAGTTAAACGCTACGCACTCTAAGGTAGTAAATTTAACACCTTCAGCACCCGTAATAGACAAAAATCCTTCCATAATCATGACGGTTCTACAAGCAAGTACAACAGGGGAAGCCTTAGACGCATTCACAACTTATCTGTTAATCCCTTTACGCAATACATGCGAGGAATTACTCCCATACAGACAAGAAAAGGAACTATACGCTCTTAAATGGTGGAACAAGGATGTCTGCCCATAGCAAAGCATATGCATAGCACAAAGCCGAAGGCTGAAAACGAAGATGAGTGAATATTCCAGTTACAAAAAATTTCAAATCATTTAGAAAGGAAAGAGCAATCTACAAAAGAATGATCACCAATGCCAAAATACAACGCCGGAGAGACCTCTGCACTAAAAATAGACCCACGTATGACATTTTGTAGAAGATTGCTACCAACAAGGTCTAAAAGCCTAAGCAATTCTGTCTTCAAGAATCAGCGAGAACAAATATTTCAACAAATAAAACGAAAGAGACACTCAACAATATCTGGATGCAACAATATCCCGGCATATTACTCTTCAGAAAACACTATAGAACAAAAGCTCATCCGTGTTAACAACAGCTCTCAACTGCAGTTTGTAATAGAATTCACAACAAGAGAAATGCAACAGATCCTCAAGAATCTTGCTTTGAGGAAAGCACCTACTCGGACGGTATAAATTATACAATAGTGAAAATCATATATAAAAGTTTTCCAGCGTTCTTCTTAAGTTTCTTCAACAAGCTTCTGCATACCATCCTCTTCTCCACTGATTTAAAAATCGGGCAAGTCATATTCTTCCTTAAACGAAACAAGGATCCTAGTAGTCCGAATTCCTGGCGACCAATATGCCTGCTTTTAGCGATAGTAAAATTATATGAAAAGCTTCTCATCAACTGTCTGAATCATCATCTTCATTAGGCCAACACAAACAGCGAGCACCGATACGATTTTAGAGAAGGGAAATCTACCACACATGCAATTCATGGTTACGAAAAAGTACATCCTGGAGAACTGACACAATGGCTACTACACAGACATCCTCAACTTTTCTCATAAGAGTACCTTTGATACCTTATGGTAGCCAGCTCTTACACATGTACTGAAACAAGCAAGATACCCAGAAAACATATATCAAGCCTTCATCAGTTATTTCTCTAAATACAAGCAGATTGTCGTGCCTAACAGTGGCATCATATAACGCAAAAGCTAATGAGGAATACTCACAAGGATCATGCGGTGGGCCAGTCTTATGGAATCTTACCTTCAATGGCATATTAACTACGACCTGTCCTGAGCAGAAAGTAACAGTTTGGGCAGATGTTATTGCCTTAATAGTCCGTGATAGTCCAGAAATGTGCTGAAGTTAATGTAACTCAAACCTTTCAGCAGTTTTTTTATTTTTGCAGTACTGAAACTGACCATCTAAAAGACAAATCTAAAGCCTATTTAATTCCAATAAGGGTTCCAAGAGCAACATTAGTCCAGGAGTCACCGTGAAGGGTAACGTGATTGAAACCGTGAAAGAGTTAAAATATCTGTGTCTTACGTGGGTTAAAGATTGACTTAGATTTTATACTTTAAGAATCTTAAGCAACGTACGAGCCACGCTGAGTAAAAGCTCCGATAATTCTAAGGAAACGATTAGAGAGAAGATTCGCACATTCAAATGACTCTCCACTCAACCGTTATCGAAAGAACAGTGACATATGCGGCTTCAGTCTGGGCCCAAACAAAGCGAAGAAGAAAAGTGAAACATCTCTGCAACCAGCTCCCATTTGCCCTAAACATTAGAAGAGCATTTCACATAATAGTGAATGCATTGGTTAATGTTTTAGCAGCTGTAATACCACTGGATATTCGTAAGGATCAAGGAGCAGTAATTCAGTGATATTTCATCTCCGCATTCCCAAACGCTTCTTCGATGAGTAGTATTATCCAAACAATTATGAAATGCCAGCAACAACGCTATATATTCCTCCAACGCTAAAAGGAAAAAATTATAAAATACATCTGCGCCATTAGAACATCGTCAGCACCAACACTACTACTGTATACATGGTCGGCTAACGCATGGAAGACAAAATTGGTAGCGCACTAGTTCTTCAGCATAGACAAGAAATTTTATACATATGGAAGCTGGGAGTAAGTGATAACAACTCAATGTTTCAGACAGAAGAGGTGGCTATTTCCACAGCTATCCAGTATAATATTCTACCTAATCTACTGGACATCACCAGCCACACAGATATAATGTCGTTACTTCTGTCCATACTGAACCCTCTTCACGAATTCTCAGTAGTGACGCAAATCCAGAGAAACTTAACCTGCACTCTCGCCACATTCGCACTCGAAAACACATGGGAAACGCAAGGCACAAATAAAATGGCAAACAGTGTGGGACGAATATTAATAAAGCCACCGCATATTAGAACACACAAGTAGATGCAAACGCAGTATCACTTTCCCACATTTAATAAGATTTATCACTGGACGGCGTCCCTTTGCCGAATATTTGAAAAGATGCGGCGTCAGCAACATTGGCTTCTGTGTCTGTGCCAAAATTGATGCCCCAGACCATCATCTTATCATCTGCCCACTTAGCAGAAAACACCACCTTAAGATCCCCTGTAACAATACATAAGCCTACTGCAGATTTATGGTAAAGCAACGTCATCTGGGAACAAAGATCACTAAGATTAGCGACAAGCTTCAAACCTCGATGCCGACCTATGCCTTGTCGTATAATTTTCTTATTTTCATTTTATTTTACTTTTTTACTTCCTTGTACAATGTAAAAAGGAAGTATTGTAATCGCGAAAAATTTCAGATGTCATATTTCAAAGAAAATATCCATTTTGACCATTATCGAATGCAATTTAACAATGTTTGTTTTTCCGTGACATTTGTACGTAAGGGCAGAATAATGGACTCTTTTTTTCCCGAAACAATTAAAAACTGATTTAAAATGGATTCTGAAGAGATTTTTTGTGATATCTGTACGTACGTACGTAGGTACGTATGTATGTATGTATTTCGCATAACTCAACAACGATTAGACTCAGAAAGTTGTTGAAATTTTGTATATAGGACAGCTATAACATGCAGATGTGCACCACTTATTTTGCTTGCAATCGGCCGCACCACAAATATATATATATATTGGTAAATATATATATATATTGTTGATAATTCTACAACTATCGTTTTATTTTTTGATATATTTCTCGCTTAT